>LPNX010105575.1:374674-491927 GCA_001517045.1 Pseudotsuga menziesii | reverse complement strand
TGGGATGACCCCTAGTCATAACTGAGTAGCACCGGAGATATTTCCAGGATTGTATTCATATATGGGGGCTCTTTCGAGAGTTTTGGGCTTTGCTACCCTACCCATACGGTCAATCCCGCCTACGACTGTCCGCCTGAGCATTGATTATATTAAGGTGACCTTAGTTGCCTTACCTAGGTTATCGAGGGGGTACTTTGGAGGGGTTATTCTGCAAGTGTCCCGACCAGGTAGGGGTCGAACAGCACAGTTGCTTTATGCATTGAAGCTGAGGGCCACTATAATTGGTTACGTACCTCTGCTTGTAGTGTATGGGAGTTTCGAGCCTCTCCTAGGTGATACATACCTGCTGCATTCGGGAGCTCACATATCCTCCCCTTGGTTTGCTTGTATTTTGGCTATAGATTTTCTTAGGAGTGTGCTCTTTGTGTGCTAGTTGGCCTTTGGGATCGTGGTTACTTGAGTATATTTATGCTCTCTTGAGTTTGGGTCCTTTTATTTTTGGCATGCCTGGTATCCTATCATCCATCCTTGTTCCTAGTATAGACCCTAGTGTCAAACTTGGGGGCATCACAGCCCCTTACCCTACTCATAGATTTGGGAGTGGTCACATTTCGCCCTCTACTCCATTTGTGGAGAATGTTGACTCCTTCTCTCGGTCTTTACACCAGTGGTCACCCTCATGGGGGTGGTAGTGGATTTGTGAATGTTGGTTTTACACCTTACTTTCCTTTTTATGTCCCATCGTTCACCACATTGTTTCCTTTGGGTGTATTTGTGATGATCATTCCTCCATATATCCTATAGTTTGGATTCTTTATTGACTATTTTGGGTTGTTTTGGACTAATATGGTTGTCATGTAGGGTCCAGTTTCTATACACTCTCTCCGAGGTTTCAACCCGTTCGTGCCTATCACAGGTATTATGTATGAACTGGAATATAGGTTAGGATTTCACATCCGCTTGCACTTATGCATTGCCTTATGACCGTTTCATCTTAACCTTAGGTACAAACCCATTCCTCACGTAACCTTCATGTTTTTGTTAGAAGTAATATTATGTGAATGGTAGAGATTTCCTATACATGGGTGTCCTAGTTAGCTCCCTTTTTCATTTGGTGCCCATGCTAACGTTTTCTCCTTTAGGGTGTGGGAGTTCATTGTATAGTACTTCCATGACATTTCGCAAGAGCCTCATACTCTTCTTGATCTTTTGCTTTCCTATTTCCCTCAGGACTCCCTCATGTCAAGTTGTGAATGCATTATCATGAGCTTTGCCTTCCTTATTGAGCTTTATGCCGACTCCCCTGACATTGTGTTTCAGCCATATAGCCTGAGCTTGTCTCATTTCTAGCCATGCAGAGCCATCTTTTATATCCGCAGCTTGTTTCCCTTTTACCGGGAGGGGATTTTCCCCCGAGTGTCGATATCCTACACATGTATCCTTGCATTGAGCATCGGTATGTTGCACTGCTTGGAACTAGTTTGTTTGCCCTTATGACACTCGTCTCCTCCTATTTTGTAACTATAAAGCTATTTTATTCTTTTTTCAAGATTTTTAAATAACTGAAAAAGTCCAAAAAAAATCAAAAAACCAAAAATCCGGACAAGGAAAGATGTTATCTGTGGCAGTTGTCGAGTCGTGTCACCTTCGAACAGAGCATTGTATATCACATCCATTGGTTGGGTTATAGTTTGACTTTAGGAGCTGTACTCGTTTATCTGAGTTTATCTCCACCGACTGGTTAAGCTTCCAGTCCCTATGGAGCCTCTATCGATGCCTCCTGTGTCGCAGAGATGTCCCAGTTTATATATCGAGTCTATGCTACCTTCATTCAGTCACCATACGCCGTTATGCTCTTGTTCGAAGGAATTTGAAGCCTAATTTGGCCATTCCTCAGTTATCTTGACTTTTCATGTCAGCCATTCCCGATATAGTTACTGCTTCGTGCACCTTATGATCGAGTCCTTCCACAATATACAGCTTTGCTGAGTACCTCGTGTTGGATGATGGGGGGTGCCTTAATGCCCTCCTTCCAGTGGATTTCATCCCATCAACTTCAAATCATTTATTCTGGGATTGGAATCTAGAGTCATTTTGAGTGCCTTGAGACTTGCAGTCATCAGTGGCAGGTTCTCTCGCCATCGATAGTCTATGGGAATACATCAATGTCCCCTGATCGATGGATCCTCTCAAGTGTTCAACCTCAACACATTTATTCACACTTGTTAGTTTGCACTCTATTACCTTGATTCCCATTTTCATTATCGGTGGGTGATCTCGCATCTGTTAATGGTATACATCAATGACCGGTAATCAGACGATGGACTACTATGTTTTACCTCGACACCTCTATTCGCATAGTAGGACATGTACTCGTAGTGGTGTGTGTAGAAGACTTTCCATATTGGTGGAATCCCTTATATGCTACCTCCTTGATCGTGCCATTGTTCATGAGATTTCAGCTCTCATGACTTGATTCCAGTATATGTCAGACATTTCCAGCCATTATGGAGATCTTTATTTATTACATATCTTCAACCATTATGGAGATCATGGTCCTTTGTATATCTTCATCATGGAGATTCTGATATATGTATATTGTACATGGCGATGACCACTTATGTGATATCTTGTATCATGCTTATTCATGGCCATTGTACTCTTATGTATCCGGGACTGCTATATGTAGTTGCAGTGATGTGCAGAGTTGTATCATTGTACTATGTTGATTGGGTGGCTGGTCTTCCATTTGGGATCCTTCATCACTCTACTTCTGGGATGGAATTATAATGTATTTCGGCCATCGTATGACCCCTCTGACCTCACACATTAGGGGGCATCTATTATAGCTGATTTTACCACTCCAGGTGAATCACACTTTGTATGGCCTTCCCCTGTCCTGCTGCAGACTCCTTAGACCCCATGGACCATTTTTTGTCCTTTGATGTTTCCTTGATCATCCCTAAAAACATGTGAAAAATGATATACGCGACTCTTAATCCCTTAATCGCGTATATACGCGAGTTTGACCACTAAAACCACGTACATCGGGATGTGTACAAAATCCAAATCCTTTTGAAGTTTTTCTTAACATGGATCCGACTAAATTGACTCCTGACCTTCCCTATGCCTTGAGATCGCTCGGATTCGACCTTTCATTACCCCTTTGAAAAGCTATGTAAGGAAATCTATGGTACATTGAAGGCATATGAGAGAATTGCGAGCAAAGAAACTATAGTCCATTGTTGCTAGAACTTATGCTTGAGTCTGCATCCCTTTGTCCCTTGGAGCACTAGTGTGTTCTTCCCAAGCTTTCCTTTTTCTTGTGAGCTTTCTATCAAGAGATGGAGGATTGAGGTGGTGGAGGCCCAAGTGGGGGATTCAGTTTCTCCAGTTCGCAGACGTGCCGTCAGAGGTTTTATCTATTGTAATCTCTGATTTATATTAATAGAAGTATATTTTCCTATCCAATAATGTGTGTTCGAATGAATATATTATCCATGGGATTATTTCAAATGCTTATACATTGTTGATTATATATGCTAGAATAGATCTAACACCACGATATATAGTATGCTTGTATTGTTTACTTGTTGTTGAGGAAGTAATTTATCAATTCAATCCGAAGTTGGAAAGCTCAACGGGGATCTACTTCAACCGTCCAGAATAAGGTACGAGGTCTGATCCTTTAGTGTTAGACATTTAATTTCTATTGCATATTGGAAAAGATTGATTTATGGAGTCAAGCTGTCTGTTGTGGTACCCCAAGCCATAGGAATTTCTCTCCGTAACAATAAGTTTGTCTAGATGTGGGCCCCTAGGGGCTCATTGGGGAGTTTATTATGTTGTGGGGGTTGTTGAAGTGGGTTTGGAGAGGGACAAGCATGTAACCACATTCATCCCCTTTTCTAGGACTCTCTTCGACGTCTTCATGAACATTGTAACATTAGGGGTACTACTCTATGTAAAGATCCAATACTCGATTACGTTGGGTGTTGTTTAAGGACTCAAAATGCATCAGTTTGGGACTAGTCAAATATGATCTAGGGCCACTAATTTGTTGTTATATATTTGAGCATCCAATCAATCATGCTAATCCTTCAACTTTATATGTTTCAGTTTGATACACAGATCACTAACCCAAAATTTTCATCTCTCAAACTAAAAACACAAGACCAAGGAAATAATCTTAATTTAATGCAGGACTACAGTAACTAAGTTTTAGGACAAAATAACTAAATCCTAAAGTTCTTTCAGATAATTATAAACTAGGTAAGTAGAAAAATCTAAACAGATTACTAAGAAGCATACCTTGTTTTCCCAAAATGAAAAAGCAATCAGAATATAATTTCTATGGGCAAACAATTTAATTATACCCCAAATGCAATTTCTCATTTGGAAGAAAAATATGATTGGTCTCTATTAGTGCAACATGTCAAGCAATCACCTATGATATTTTGGCACCATTTTAGTCATCGAAAAAGTTAAGAGTCGATACTAAGGAAAGGAGAATTTGCAAGGTTGGTAAAGAAAACAACCGTACTAAAAAATTGACAGGATGACATTGATTTTAAAAAAATCCAGTCATTCCAAACACTGGGCCAATGGAAACCCCTACAATGCAGGTTTTTTGAAATGGTACACAGACCAATGGCAAGGTAGTAGATCTAGTGTCATAGTTATATTTGAATGGAATTAACCTTGCAAAGGAACATAAAGATCATTTCACAATCATCCAAGCAGATTATTATTCGTACTGCAGACCCATAAGATGTAGTCTCGAAGCTAATGTAAGCACCTGAATACCCATATTTGTGGACTTTGTATGCATCAAAGGAATTTTTTTATCATTACACTGGTTCTTCAACCAAAACTATAAAGGGCATCTAAGGAAAAGGCACTCTGAGATTCCTAATGGCCCCCCTTCTGAAAACTCATTGTTTCTCTTTTGCTCCTTGGATACTTCATTTCTTTCAAAAGTATCCAGTCTTTATAAGAATACAACATACGACTTTACCACAGTAGATGCTATAATCTTGTATAAAAGTTACAAAATGACACTGGTCTAAAAGAGTCAAAGGTGGGAGGGTTATCCATTTTGGGTATGTTGACCAGGAAAGTAGAATTGTGGGGGGCATATATAATTCCTGGACTACTCCACCACAACTAACAGATTCATCCCTAACACCTAATGGAGGCTTCTAAAGCACTTAATGATCCATCCATGTCAAGTTGATCAACATGGATGAAAACATCTATTGGATTCTCCACAGCCAGGTTAGGAGTGTGTTGAGTTTTTTTTACAAGAGAAAATTCTTTGGATCTAAAGGTCCATAGCTAGATCAAAGTTAAAAGGAGACAGAGATAGAAATACTTGTTTCAATAGTTTAAGGTGGGACACAATTATATTGACCAGGGATTTCAAATAAGCCTACTAAGATTCCAAATACAGTTATTTTTTACACATGTCCAAGATGAAGGTGGAGACATCCTTCTCTAATTTAACCGCCTTTCCCAAAAACGAAAATGTAAATCCATGGACAGATTTGCATTTTAAGATGGAGAATCTTAGGGATCAAAGGTAAGCGCATAATTATTAGTTATTCTCCTTCACTCTCCCTATGGCTTAGTATATTAACATCATTAGCTTACAATTTTCAATCAATGAAGGTTTAGCCACTTTATTGCTATTTCATTAATAGTATTTTTGGTGTCTGTGGGTGCTCTCAACGTGACTCTTACCAGAAGGATCTAAAAAATAATATCTAAGGGAGAGGAGCACATCAGAAGGTCATTACTTGGAATCACCATTCCTTAAAGAGAGTGTTGGAGACCCAAATCCTATTTTAATAGACTTCATTTGCAAATATGCTTGGTAACTAATTTTGCACTAATTATTTAATAGCTAATCCTCTTGGGCCTGAAAATTCCTGATATTTGTGGAGTATTTAGGGTTCTGACATGTTACCATTTTAATTGACTGGTTCTGTTACAAAGTTTCAGCATATTTTACCTTCAGTAGATAGTTGTAGCATGAATTTTTATCTTGATCAACACTATTTTAAAGTGCTAGTAGTAATGGTGATTTTCAGTGTAATTGAAGAGCCTATTTTAAGCACTGCTACTATCTCTGTTAAACTGATAAAAAACCACAGTTATTGATGCTTGTTACATTTATGTCATGTTTGTGTTGATCCTCTTAAACTGCTAGTATATTTGTGTGGATAAATAATTACCTTGATTATTTTGCTAAAACAACAAATTACCTTGATTACAAAAAGACAAATTGACCATGACTGTGTGGATAACCAGGAACTACAGCAATTTAGTTCTAAGTGTTCCTATTTTTCCTCACATAGAGCCTTTTTTTAATCATGATTCTCTCCTTTAGCTGACTCTAGGTTTTTGTTGAACAAAACATGGTCATCTTTCTCAAAGTATGGATGGGTTTGCTGAGGAGTTGTAGGACTGGTCAAGCCTTAGATAGAGTCTTACCTAGATGGAAAGCATTGCATAGATCATAGAATATTCCATAGTATGTGGACAAGTAGAAAAAAAATTACAAACATAGATTTTGTAATCTCTACTATGCGTTTTAGAATTTTTTTAGTACAACGCATTAGGATTGAAACCTTACATCGCCCTTTAAGCTAGATTATGATCATTTGTATTAGTTAAAGTACATATCTGAAGTTGAATTCGGAGGAATTCTAGGATGTGATGTGCTTTGGAACTATGTAAATCAAATCCTAACATGATCTGGTCCACAACATAGGTATTAGCATTCCTTATATTTCATGGATGATTTTTCAAATCCAATTATTGGAAATTACTTTGCATACTCCTCAACTTAATGTCGAAGTTTCTGTATCTCATCCTGTATGGATGGGATGCTTTCGATGGTGGCCTTGAATTCCTTCAGTTTTGTACCACCTGAGTTTAGAAATGACATATATTTCATACTTTGTTTGAATTTGATCATGTACCAAATGAAGAAAAAAATTCTCAATACTAGTTGTCTAGTTGTTTAGTTAAATACTACATTCGGTCTAGTTGTCTAGTTAAATTGTTGAAATCTTCTTCAAATTTGTCTAGTTGCATGGCACATGTCAATTAATCATTTGTGTTAAAGATCCTAAATTTACAGTTCATTTTTGGCAAGAGTTGTTTTCAAGCTGGAATTTGCAAGGAACATCTTTCGAGATGAGTACAACTTTCCATCTGTAGATAGATGGTCAAACTAAGGTGGCGAATCGATTTCTTAAATTGTATTTATGCACATATGATGGGTATAAGCAATCCAAGTGGTTAAAGTGGAAACAACTCTGTAATGTCCCAAGCAAAATGGTAATTGTTCCCTTGGTTGACTTTGGGCATGGTTTTTCTCACAACCTTCTCCTATAATTCCTTGCAATCCTACTAATTGAATGTTGTAGGTTTTCCTTCTCCAATATTGGGCTTCTAGACCTTGCATGGGAGAGAGTTGGCTGACAAATTTTCACAAGCACTTTACTAGCCAACTACTATAGCTTATGGTGGAAGCAATCTGACTTGAATCTTTGTCAAACACTTTAAATGGAAATTGTTGTAGGTTTCGTGTGACTGTTTGAACCATATGGGATTATCATTATGGATTTTGACTACATTTTTGGTGAGGTAGACCATGATAACTGGTGGTATCTCTTACAACTAGACAAGTAGTATTTAACATAGTGTAGTTACACAAGAAGAATAGTAGACTTGAACATGTAGTACTAAAGAAAATCAGCTTGGTTTTTATTACCACCCTCCCACAAATTTGGAATGGAAATGGATGGAACTTGCAACATGCATCTAGTTCCTTTGACCACTTTGTATTTAGGCAAAGTACTCATGTCCCAAATGGAATGTTGAACAAGTAATTAACTCTACAAATTACTCATGTAGCAAATGCTAACAAAGTAATTAAATCTACAAATATGTTGAAATCTAAATTCCATATGTATTTATACTAAAATCCTAATTAGGAATAAACATATTTGTAATGGAATTTGAATGAATGGTAAAGTATTGCTTGGTTTTGTAGTTTTGTATTATACGTGTTGGTCTATAATCTCACACCTTTTGTCTCAATTGGTATGGTTTTGATTCCACTATGTTAAACTCCTTAATGTCGTGAAGCATTATTAAATAAAGTGGATCAAACTTTTAGCTTATCCTTATTAAAAACCGAGCATCTTCACTACTGTTGATTAAGTTTAGATAAGATAGCCTTAGTTTTTTTTAAATAAAATCATATTAGTTGAACTTTCACAAAAGATAAACAAGACAACTTTCATAGTTTTTTTTTGATTTAGAAAGAATCATGTTAATTTCAACTTTCACTTGAGATGGTAAAGTTCAAGTTCAATGTTTCTTCAATAACTCTAAAAGTAGTTAGCATATATTTCAAGAAGAATTTGGCCTAAACATTGTATTGTCTTGTAAAGCATAATTTATTTTATTCATTCTAGATGTTGTCATGGGCCATTCGAAGTTGATACTCATATGGGTAGTCTTGTTCTCTTCTCAAGTTACATGGTTCAGCTAATGGTATTCTAGGGTTTGGTTCCTTGCCTCTATGTCTTCTTCTATTGTGATATGAAAATGTATGGTGTACATGTGTGTGTATGCATGGTTGTGGATACACTTTATATTTGTGGTTACTATATGTTGATGAGATGATGTTTATATTCATGGTTGGAAAACTCGTGAGAATGCCTAAATGATCACACTAATATTTGCAATATAACATAGAATATGCATTATGTAATGAAATTGTTACTAATGTTTTAAATTGATTATTTCTTGGTATTTGTAGAAAAACAGTGAAGATGCTTAGCTGATGATACTGATTATGTTGCCACCGATGTACTAGAGAAAGATATTACTGATGATGATACAATTGGATCAAATGAAAATGATGATGGATATGATGTTGGGATAGATGATGAGGATGAGGATCAGGATGATGGTAGCCATTGATGCCTCTATTGAGATTGTGGATTTTTTTGCTTTCTCCATGCTACTAGAAACATATTGTTATTTTTGTGATTATCCAAGTTCATATTACATTTTGGGTCATTTTGATTTGTATGGTGGATTCATGTTGACATATAAACTTGGATTACTATTGATAAATTTTGATTTTTAATATTTATTGTGATATTGATATTTTCACTATATATTGTTCATTTGTTCTTTTAACCTTAATACGATTATTTGTATAACTGAGATTATTGATGTGATGATGTTTTATAATTTCACTTATTTTGAATGAAAAATAATGTCGATGTTATCATTATTGCGCCGAGAGGCGCTCTACAGCCCAGTATGGGGGAGATCTTGTCACGTGATGTCACGTGATGTAACGTGATGTAACGTTACTAACATGTCGGCAAAAAAAATAGTGAAAGTGAATATTATGGGGGAGATCTTGTCACGTGATGTAACGTGATGTAACGTTACTAACATGTCGACAAAAAATAATAGTGAAAGTGAATATTATGGGGGAGATCTTGTCACGTGATGTAACATGTCCGCAAAAAATAATAGTGAAAGTGACTATTATGGGAGAGATCTTGTAACGTGATATAACGATACTAATATGTCGGCCAAAAATAATAGTGAAAGTGAATATTAGTGAATATTATGGGTTTGACCACACTAAAATTAATATTCTAAATCATAGAAATGATTTCGACTTAGTGATGTACAATTAATGGAGCATATATATTGCTCACGTGAAAGCCAGCAACATCATGCTAGATTCCGAATACAATGCCTGGCTCGGCGACTTCGGCCTGGCCCGTCTCATTAAACATGATCGAAGATCCTTTACAGCCACTGATGTAGTGGGAACACCGGGCTACATCGCACCCGAGTGCTATCACACTGGGCGAGCCACAGCAGAATCCGATGTGTTTAGTTTCAGCGCCGTAGCCCTTGACGTGACTTGCAGAAGGCGTCCCACATCTAGCTGGAGCCCAGAAGAGCCTAATCTGATCGGTTGGGTTTGGAATTTGTATCACCAGAACCAGATCTTGGAAGCTGTCGACAGTCGCCTGCAGGCTCAGTTTGCAATTGGAAGCGTCAACATTAACGAGGACGACGTTAAGCGTTTGCTGATATTGGGACTGGCGTGCTCCAACCCAAATCCGGAGGCCTGTCCAACAATGAGGGAGGTTACTGAGGTTCTGGCTCGGGCCATGCCACCACCATACGTACCTCCTTTCAGGTCGGCATTCGTCTCGAACCATCTGCCCATGGATATCAGTTTAGCCAACACTTGCACCACCAATTCAAGAGCCAGTTGTGAGAGTGTAGCGAGCTCCATGAATACCTTGCTTCCGTGGTCTGATCCAAATCAAAATGCTGCGAGATTGGCAGCGGAAAGAACAACATTCTCTGAGCCATTCTTTTTGGCAGAATCCAACATTCTTTTATGACCGACATTCTTTTTGGCAGCGGAAAGTGAATAGATTCGCCACTGGATCATCAGTGGTGAACTCTTCTGTGACCATTTATGGATTGGAAATGTGCCAGAGAAGTCTTGCCGGCCCTGACTGTGGTGTTTGTTTGAAACAAGCAATTACTGCTATGAATAGTTGTTGCTCTTCACAAGTTGGAGCTCAGGTGTATCTGGGCAGTTGCACTGTTCGCTTCGAGATATATCCTTTTATACCGAAACCAACTACCTGCCATGAGAGAGAGAGGCGGCCTCCCTCACTGATTGTTTCATCTTGAAATAAATAAAATAAATAAAGGACGCAAAAGACTCTTACTGTACTGTCGTTGCAGAACTTTTCATGCTCCTATGGTGAAGTTCAACGGTAAAGATATATCTATTATGAAAATATATTAAGGCAATCTGTGATCCCAAGTCTGGGTAAATTTGATGTTGTTTGCTCATAAATTTGATTACGTTTTTTGTTATAATTTATGAAGACATTCCTAAAATATCTGGGAAAATACAAATTCAAATGAGATTTGGCTCAGAAAATGAGAGTAAGAACAAGATTATAGAAGAGTCATTAACCTCTTTGATAGTTTATGTTCAAAGACAAACCTCAAATATGTAGGAAAATTTTAAATTCAAATGGGATTTCGCTTAAATCATATGATTGTATGAACAAGATTGAGTTTGTAACTCTAAATTCATCACTATATAGACTATATAGAGTAATATGTTTAGTGCAATACCCGAGAAGAGGTTTACACCTCGAGAGATTTGATCCCTCTCGGCGCTTGATAGAGCCTAGGATTTGGATCTAGGCTGGTTATATTTTAAATTTACATATATTGGAAGTTGTTGATGACTTTTAATGGAAAATTAATATTACTATTTTGGATAAATGTTACATGTTTCTCTTAAATTTATTCATAAATGTTGTGCAATTAATCTCAATAATTGTATCTACAATTAATTTGAATGTTTCATTATGTTATTTAAGAACTATGAAGTAAATGATAAATGAGAACCATTGAAATTAATCAATAATTATAATAATTTGATATAATAAATATAATAGCACACAATTGGATATGGTTGTAGGTGTTAAATAACAAGTCTAATGTGGTGCTAATAAGGAAGCAAAAACATGAGCTAAAATGAAATCCCACTATGTTCTAGATCTAGAAGCAACATTGGATGCAAAACTTGGCGCTAAAATGTGGTGCAAAATGGGATGCTAAAGTGGTAGCAAAAATGGATGCAAATATGGTGCTAAACAGGGATTCCATTTAGGAAGCAATAACAGACGCTCTATAGGAAGCAAAATAGGACGTTATTTAGGAAGCAAAGTTGGACGTTATTTTGGAAGTAAAACGTGGTGCAAAATGGGACGTTATTTAGGAAGCAAAGTTGGACGTTATTTGGGAAGTAAAACATGGAAGCAAAATATGACGTTGTTTAGGAAGCAAAGTTGGACGTCATTTAGGAAGCAAAGTTGGATGTTAATTTGGAAGTAAAACGTGGTGAAAAATGGGATGATAAAGTGGTAGCAAAAATGGATGCAATATTGGATGCAAATATGGTGCTAACGAGGATGCCATTTATGAAGCAATAACAGACATTCTATAGGAAGCAAATAGGAAATTATTTAGGAAGCAAAGTTGGACGTTATTTTGAAAGTAAAATGTGGTACAAAATGGGAAGTTATTTAGGAAGCAAATTTGGACGTTATTTTGGAAGCAAAGTTGGATGTTATTTTGGAAGTAAAACGTGGAAGCAAAATATGACATTATTTAGGAAGCAAAGTTGGACGTTATTTTGGAAGTAAAACGTGGTGCAAAATGGGATGCTAAAGTGGTAGAAAAAATGGATGCAATATTGGATGCAAATATGGTGCTAACGGGGATTCCATTTAGGAAGCCAAGTTGGGAATTATCTTGGAAGCAAAAAAATAGACGCTATTTTGGATGCCATAAAGGATGCTATCTAGGACGCAAAAAAAGATGCTTTTTGAGATGCTTTAAGTTTTGTCCATGATGCGTCCCATTTAACTTCTAGTTTGGCCACTCAATGTAAAAAAAAATTACACTAAAAAGGGATGCTAAATGGGACACTAATTCCAGGATTTGTTGTAGTGGAATGATGCAAATTGTTAGATCTATGGTTGTAATGGTAGATCTGTAATGAATGTTGTGATATATATTAAATGGTTATGATAGATCTTGTAGTTATGCTGATAAATTTTTTATGCCTCAATCCTCCTCCTTATTGCCCGAAAATTGGTTCCGACAACTCTCCCTCGAATATCTTGGGTGAGACTTCATCTGCTTTGTGGCTGTTATCGAGCAGGGTAAAACCTGTCTACACCGATGCTCAAGGAGATCGCGTTGGTTGGGCATCGACAAAATGGGGACCCCTGTTGACGAGACTTTGTTGGTGGGTTCATGCCAACAAATGGCTTATGTCAAAATCGAGGATCGACGGTTGCGACCATTTTAGCAAAACCGCGAATAGAGGATGTTGATGTTGGGATCATTACTCGAGCCGGCGCGACGGCAGGAGAAGATGGACCACGACCACAACTGCGACTAGATGGCAAGAAGAAAGCACAGTTTTCTATCACAACCGAGAGAGATACCTTTTTTGAAGCTCACGAGGTGCTTGGAAGAAATCCTGGTAAGACACCTATTTTTGGCATGCCTTCTAATTTTGATTCTTTATTAGAAGTTGGACCATCGTGGCAGTATGGTACCTTGCAATAGTTCTTCGATAATTGTTTATCCCTGGAAATAGATCCCTATGCTCTGGTCTAGATCGAGAAGTTATTGCATCGTCAAGATAGAGAGTTGTAGGACTCTATGGTGAATTCTTTACAAAAGAAAAAGACAGGCAAGGAAATGTCGATGAACATCCAGGTATGGGACTATGAAGTCGATTTAGTTATTCTAAATCTTAGGTCAAATGTGAATATCCTGATAAAATAGACATGGAAAAAGATGGGGGAACCGAAACTTGGTTGGTCCCCAGTGCAGCTGAGATTGGCTAATCAGGCCAAAGTTCAACCGATCGCTCATGTGTCGAATCTGGTTGAAGATGTTGAAGGTATCAGGACTTGCGCTGATTTCGATGTAATCGAAGTCGTTAATAGAGGGGGCTCCTATCCTACACTACTAGGAATTGGATGGGCCAATTCCAACATGAATGTGATAAACTTTAAGAAGTGGTTGATGACATTTGAGAACCAGGATATCCGAGTCATTTCCCCTATAGATCCTAATGAAGGAAGGTGATATATTGAACCTATCAAAGACAAAGTTGTTAGAGGATGGGATCACATTTACAATATTTATGAAGAATATATCCACCCTACTACTGACGGAGAACTACGGTGGAGCAGCGCTAGCTCTACGTCCTCTGATTCTTATGATGCGCTGGAAAATTGGCAAAACCGACTGCATGAAGTATCACTCAGAAAATGTGGGTTGATCATGCAATCGCTACGCCATGTCACAAATGAGGTCGTTGAGTTTCCAATCTATGAAGGAATACCGGAACTATTTGGGTTCCTCGAGCAGTTTGAAGCGAAGGTATCTGAGCCTCAATGCTTGTTGGCATTAGGGGAAGCATTGAAGGCTACTCTAGCATGTTGGTGGGAACTTCATAAGGAGACCATTAATAAATGGGCACAGTGTTGATGGTTGATGACTATGAGCTTTGGAGATACAAAGTTACATCACATGGGGAGATATGATGGACAGAATAACCCTCTTAGTCATCTGAGGGAATGCCAGACGCTGTGGGCATCGTGACCCAAGGATGAGTGGGTCCATGCTTTTATTCACACATTGGATGAAATGCCAAGGTCTTGGTACATATCAGCAGAACTACACAGAGAAATAACTACTTGGGAGGAGTTGACTATTTTCTTCGTGCATACCTTTGGCTTTGCATATGCTAATGCAGAGGTTAACAAGGCACTACAGATCATTCGGGACGTAGTCTTGAAATTTTTCCTAGTCACATACCCTATGGACCCACATGTGCATTGTCACATGCAATCGATGACGGAATGCTAGAACCTCTCTAGCGAACCGAAGGATAATGATGAGTTGCACAACATTAATATTCTAGAGACTAAAGGAAGTAGGGATGTCGCAACACTAGATGTGCCAACGGATCCCATGACTCAACCTCTGAAGATTAAGAAATTTAACATTGGGACGAAGAATAATCTGAAATTTTCCAATATTGGGGACTATTAGGATGAGGAGACCAGGGCAAAGATCACCAATCTGTAGCATGAGTTTCAAGATATGTTCCGGATAAAATTCTCAGAAATGAAGGGGATATTGGGTGACCTAGGGAAAATGAAAGTCCCATTAAAACTAGATGCAAAACCAGTGCGACAGAGGCCATATCGCTTGAATCCTTGATATAAAGAACAAGTCAAGGCTGAACTTGATAGGATGCTTTATGTAGGGATTATTGATCCTTTTGAAGAATCGGAATGGATAAGCCCGATGGTAATCCAAGACAAGAAAAATGGTGAAATATGAATTTGTGTTGATCTAGGGAAGCTAAATGATGCTTGCATGCATGATCCCTTTCTGACAACGTTCACAGATGAGGTTCTTGAGGGACTAGGTGGTCAAGAAATGTATTCTTTCACAAATGGATTTTCTGGGTATCACTATATCAGAATTGCAAAGGAGGATCGCAATAAAACCACATTTGTCACTGAATGGAGTTGCTTTCAATAAACAGTAACACCCTTTGGATTGAAGAATGCACCTACGGTATTCTCTCATGTTGTTGTTGCTGCATTTAAAGATTTTATTCAAAAATTTCTGCAAGTATATATGCCAGATGATTGGACTGTCTATGGGCTGATTAAGGATCACTTGGAAAATCTATGCTTGATGCTGGAAAGGTGTCGACGACATCATATTGTATTGAAATCAAAGAAGTGTGTCTTATGTGCACCATTCAGGATACTATTGGGTCATATCATTTGTAAGCAGGGGATGTTGGTTGATCCAGCAAATATTGTGCTCATTCTAAGCCTGCCACCACCTACAAATACGAAAATGCTTCGCGCGACACACTGGGTACTATCGCAAGTTTATCCACGGTTATGTTGGGATTACTTCCCCCATGGAGAAAATGTTAAAGAAGGATGCCACATTCAAATGGAGCCAGGAGTGTCAAAGTATCTTCGACACATTGAAAGCCAAGATGGCTTCAGCACCCATACTTGCATTTCCCGATTGGAAGAAGGAGTTCCATGTCCACGTTGATGCCTCGTCCATTGCGTTGGGAGTTGTACTCACGCAACCAGGAGAAGGAGATCTGGATCATCTGATTTCCTTTTCTAACAAGAATCTATCCTTTGCTAAGAATAATTATACGACCACCGAAAGAGAGGGGTTGGCGATTGTCTATGTGATGCATAATTTTAGGCACTATCTCTTGGGCACTCACTTCAAAATGTTCACTGATCATTTGGCTTTGAAATATCAGGTTAATAAGCCTATGTTGGGGGGGAATATATGTCGCTAGCTACTTCTCTTTCAATATTTTGATTTTGAAATCATCGTGAATCCAGGCCGCTTGAATGTTGGTCCTGATCATATGTCTCGCATTGAAACAGGAGAAGATCCCACTAATATTGACGATGCAGTGTCGAATGCACTGATATTATGAGTTGATATCACAGATGACCATCATGCACTGATAATTCAATTCTTGGAAACCGGAGTTATGCAGGAGGATATGAAAACCAGTCAAAAGAATTTGTTGGTAGTGAAGGATTCAGATTTCCATATGATCACGGGGCATTTATACAAACTTGGAACTGATGAGATACTGCGACAGTGTGTTCAACCTCATGAACAAGGGAAAATTCTGGCGGAAGCACATCCATGAATTATAGGTGGACATTATAGAGGACGTGCGACTGCACGAAAGATACTACGCGTCGGGCTATGGTGGCCTACTTTGCATAATGACGCTAAAAATTATGCACGAAGCTGCGATGTCTGTCAACGCATCAGGAAACCATTGCAGCAAGATGAGATGTCACTTGTGCCGCAAGTAAATTTACAACCTTTTTATAAATGGGCTATGGAATTTGTGGGTCCCATTAACCCGTCAGGGAAGTGCACTGGTGCATGATACATCATTACAGCAACTGACTATCTGACAAGGTGGGCGAAATCTGCACCAGTTGTGGGTTGCACCGCTACGACAGCAGCAAAGTTCATATTTGAAAACATTGTGACATGGTTTGGATGCCCAAGGATATTGATGAGAGACCAAGGCATTCAATTTATCAACCGCACAGTAAAAGCATTAACGAAGGAGTTGCAGGTGAAGCATAAGAAGAGTACCTCATATCATCCACAGGAAAATGGAACTGTAGAATCCTTCAACAAAATCCTTGAAACCGCATTGACAAAAGTATGTAATGCTAATCGGGATGACTGGGATTTAAATATCCCTGTGATGTTCCAGGCATATCACACCACTTGCAAAAGGCTAACGGGGCAGATGCCGTTCAAATTGGTATATGGGTAAGAGGTAGTCATTCCTATGGAGTACATTGTTCCCAGTATGCACATTGCAGCAGCAACTAGCATGGCTGATGAAGAAGCACTTGAGGAGTGAGAAACACAGCTAATCCAACTAGAGGAGCACCGCTTCATCGCAGGCTTCCATCAGCGCGTCGATAAGGATCAACAGAAGGTGTGGCATGATCACCACATTAAAAACAAACAATTTTCCCAAGGATATTTGGTGTTGTTGTATGACAACAAGTTCATGAAGCATCCAGGTAAGTTACAAATTCACTGGTTAGGCCTGTATCTTGTTCATTCAATTACTTCTAGGGGTGCAATTCAATTGTAGTAGTTAGATGGAGCGGTGTTGCCAAAGCTCGTGAATGGTAGCCACTTGAATCCCTATAGGACATGGGCGGAAGGGTGCACTACGCAATGAAAAAAAATAGAGTGAAGCTAGAGATGGGTAGTAAGCGGAATGGGGGGCCCACAAGTTAGGGGCCATATTAGGTTAGAAGGTAGTTGATTCAACAGTTAATAGCCAATTAGTCATGAAAAGCGGTTTTGTCGGCACGACGTGGTGCAACAAGCAAAATATTGTGCATCAACAGGTGGCTTCGCTAAGCGGATAGGGCCACGACATGCAAAAGGGATGGTGTTGTGCGACCAGAGGTCGCCACAAATAGAAAAAGTGGCTAGTACGAGAGACTCCATGAGGGTGATCGGATGTCACATCACCACTCAATAAAGGTTGTCTAACACGGAAATGACAACACAGATGACGTCAGAGTTAATGATAGCATATCTGGATGGTAAGGTGGTAGAATTGACGATGTATTTAGCACACACCTGAATGATTCAGTCATAATGATGCACCCGAGCGAGTCACGATGGAAGCTAATCCAATGTTGGGGTTATAAGTTGCAGACTAGTAGCCATCTAGAGTCCACTAGGAAGTGTTACACTGAGCAAAGCTGCAGAATATTTGGGTTGAATCGTTGAAGGAATCTCTACTGTGTAAGCCAGTGGCGATTGATAGGGCAATGTAGGCCTCCCTTCATACGGGGGCAACCTGTAAGTGAGAATGTTTTATCAATAGAAATGGACGACCAAGTAGTGAGTAGGAAAGTTAGTTTGGCTGAGATAGAAGTCTCTAGAGAAGTCATCCTTTGTTATAATTCTCCAAGTCGGTCTGAGATGTCGACTAAGACACCCATGAGGAATCCGAATGGGATGAGAGTTTTTGCCCCATTTGACTAAGTCTATAAGAACATGGAACCAGGTCCACTTCAGGCAGTGTGGGATGGGCCTGAAAGGACAAAGTGGGTAGAACTAGGCTAAGCCTGAATGCAAGAAAGGACCAAGTGGATAGATGCAGGGCTATATATTTGGTCGCCAGACACTTCTTGAAGGGCGATGCAAATGGAAAACAATGTAGTATTCACAGAAGCTGGAGCACGACGGCATTGCAGGTTACATAAGTCTAGAAGTTTGCTTAAATCCACTGCAATTGACGTTGAAGGAAGTAGCTTTTATTTGGAATCTCTAGAAATAGTTGCACACTAGTGCATATGCAACGATTTCTGCTCTTTGGGATCACGGAAGACACCATGGTCAACTGACGTGACTCGAGGACGAGCCAAAAAACTGTTTTGGGGGTCTATTGGTAGGGGTTTTGGGTTAAGTGAGTTACGCAGCACCGCGGAGGCTACGCAAGTTCACGCGACACCATGCAAAGAAAAGACAGCGTGATGGGTGGAAAACAAATCATTTTTGAATATTTTATGCATCTTTTTGTATCGCTTAACCACATTTTGTGGATATAGGTCATTAGTGGTTAAATCAGTTAGGAGTTAGTTAGAAGTGGACCTTAAATGTAAAGGCACAAGCCTATATATAGAATTAGAATTGCATAAGTTCATATATGGAAGTGAGAGGTGATAGTAGTGAGCAATTGAGAGATTGAATCTTTTGGTATCTGCATGCAACCTTGTGGGTCTATCTTTCTCTTACTGTGGACAAAGACAGCTGTTGTTTTGGATCTGTTGTGTAGAAAGTAATATGACACGATGGATGTTGAACTGAACTATTGTTGTCTTTTATCTTTTTCCATTTTCATGTACTGTGATGGCAATGTCTGATGATTTTGTTTTAAGAATGGAGAATAAAATAATGCTGCGATGAATGAATGAATGATGCAAACTGTTAGATATGTGGTTATAATGGTATATCTGTAATGAATGCTACAATATATCTTAAATGGTTCTGCTACATCTGATAGTTATGCTGATAAAAAAATTATGCCTCGATCCTCCTCCTTACTGCCGGAAACTTGGTTCCGACACCTCTCCCTCGAATATCACGGGTGAGACTTCATTTGCTCTACGGGTGTTGCTGGGCAAGGTAAAACTATGTGGGCCGGTGCTCAGGGAGATCATGCTAGTTGGGCGTCGACAAAACAGGGACCCTTGTCAACAAGGTTTTGTTGGTGGGTTCAGGCCAACAAATTGCTATGTTTAGAACATAAATATTTTTTGACCTTCACTTGGTCGAACATGTTTGGAATATTGGTATTAAAATTTAAAATATTGTAGGGCATTATAATAATAGAGGGATACTTTGATTGATTTGGCCAATGGGCACTGTGAACGAAAGAGACTTGATTATTATTGAAGCAAGATTTTTCTAGTGCTTTCCATGGACAGATGGATGGGAATTTGAAATGTGTCTTAAATGGGATCAATGATTGAATCTGGTGATCCAAAATATGATGTTTTCGATAATAATTATTGAAATTAGTCAAAAACGAACTGAAGCCTACTTATAGAGTGAACCAATATGAAGATAATTGTTTTATCATTTATTCAGCTATGTTCTATTGCGGATTTCTTCTACCTCTTCTTATTATTAATCACTAACAAAGTTACTGGTCGAATTTGGGGCATCAATGATTGGCTAACAAGTGGAACTGTGTAAGTGGTGAGATATGGGTCAACATATGGATGGAAACTGGAACACTTTTAAGTTGTCAAATATGGGTGAACATACAGTTGGAAAGTGACACACAATGAATGGTTGAATCTGGTTCGGCATATGGTTGACAAGTGGCACACAGTGATTCTTCATATCTAAGCCAACATACGACTTATGTGTGGTGTAGGGATAGTGGTCTTATCTAGACCAAAAAATGGCTAACAAGTGGTGCACATATAGTGGTATTAATTGGGAGAACAATTAGCTGACAAGTCCTACACAAATAGTGGTCATACCTGAGCCAACAATTAGATGACAAGTGGCATGCCCAACCTCACAATCTAAGCCACTAGATTGCCTACATGTGGCACTCCCAACCTCCTAATCTGGGCCAATGCATAGCCAATATGTGGTACTCCCTCAATCGTTTGATCTAGGCCACTATATGGTCGACACATGGCATGCCCTCAACCATCCAATATATCCCACTAGGTTTCCAACACATGGAACTCCCTTAACCGGTCGATCTAGGCCACTAGATGGATGACACATGCCAGTCCCTCAACCACCTTCTCTAGGACACTATATGGTCGATACGTGGAATGTCTTATCATGGAAAACACATTGAGCAACCTCAACTATCGGCCAACACATTGAATGTCTAACTTTTTGATCATTCCCAACATGTTGAGAACCCTCAACTATCAGTTTTTAGCCACTAGATGGTCGACATGTAGCACGCCTTCAACTATCATATTTAATCCATTACACAAATGAGACGTGGAATGCCCTCAACCATTTTATCTATGCCACTAGATGGTCAACAAGTGTCATGCACTCAAGTTTCAATGAAATTTTGAGTTATAAAGTCTTTTGTAGTTAGTTCTTCGAAGCAATGAAATTTTGAGTTATAAAATTTTTTATAGTTAGTTATTGGGAGTAATGTGGGATATATGTTTACATCTTTATTTTCTATCACAAATTTTTCTAAATTAAAGTGAGGGTCATTCACTCATCACCTACAATTTCCTTATATTCTGCATATGTGGTCGACTCTCGATAATTTTGTGTGTTGTTGTTTCTCCCTGTGATCTATCTCTATTTTTCAGATAATTTATTTGAAACATGGGGGGAGGAAAGGAAGGAATTGCATGTATATAATAATCTAGTACATCATATAGCATATGACGATTTTCTTTTTCAAATGCCAATCCTTTTTCAAGTATTAGTAGGCACTCAATGAACCAAATATTCCTAGATGGATACCAGATACAACATATGTCGTATTCGCGAGAGGCACTTGCTAGAAAATCCAATTTTTCCAGCAATACAAGGCTAAGAGATGAAGGAGTTAAATGTTGACCCATAATCCTGTGGAAATTTTAAATAAGTGTTGGTGTGAAATTCTAGTGTCGTCTCCCACATCATCTTATTTTCTGAATAAAAATAAAAGAGCTTTGAACTTGTTGTGTGAAGGGAGGGTGGAGGTAAAATCATTTCACTTATTGGATGTACTTATTTCCATCCAATAAGCCACCCCAATGAGCACATTGGGTCCCTTTTTATGAATGGTAGTATAGTACCACTTAACAAGGTTCGGCAAAGATCACATCATATGAATTAGTGTATGGTCCAAAACCCTTATCAATGATTTCCTACCGACGAGGTACACCATTGTTTCAAGTAATGGAGGATAGAATCCACACTAGGGTTAACAAACCCTGCATCCTTAAAGATAATATGGTTCTTTCCAAAAAGAGAATGAGGCAACATGTCTGCCTGCATCACTTCGATCTATCCTTTGAAGTCGGGGATTAGGTGTTTCTTCAACTAAAACCATACAAACATATATATCTTGAGA
Organism: Pseudotsuga menziesii; assembly: GCA_001517045.1. Classification (NCBI taxonomy): domain Eukaryota; kingdom Viridiplantae; phylum Streptophyta; class Pinopsida; order Pinales; family Pinaceae; genus Pseudotsuga; species Pseudotsuga menziesii. The sequence goes on along the minus strand of LPNX010105575.1, from coordinate 470,065 downwards.
CTTGTCTCCATCAAAATAACACCTCAATGTTCTATGGGCCCTACACCATTCTATAGAAAATTGAATAGGTCACCTGTAAACTTTCTCTATCAAACCACTCCAATATCCGTTATGTCTTCCATATATCTTGTCTTAAAAAAGTGGTGTGATAAAATTGCGAAGTATAGTCTGGTTCACTAGAGTTGGATGAGGAAGGATCCATTTGGATTTAATCGGTTGCAGCATTGAATTCCGAGGAAACACAATTGTGAAGGTGCACCATCAAGGAATTTTTGATCCAGTAGAAACACATGCTACTAAAATATACCAATTGGAAACCAACCAACATTTTGGAGTGATTTCCACACCTTCAACTCGGTAGTGATTTCCGTTTTGAGTTGAAAGCTAATGAATTATAAAATCCCATGCTACTGAAATATACCAGTTGGAAACCAACCAACATTTTGGAGTATTATTTCTAAAGGGAGAGGACATGCAAGGGTCCTACGCTAACTCCCCTTGTCTAAGAAATAATCATATATAGTATAAGTTCATAAATTTATAATAAGGATTTGAATCATTTTTTGTTCAACAATGAATGTAAAATGTCTCTCTTTATTAATTAATACCCACTAGGAAATTTCCTTTTGACCATGTCAAGTAGTTAAGATATTGAAAATTCTGATCCTATTTAAAGAAGCTTAAAGGATATGAAGGGTTTTTTGAATTATATTGAAATAAATATTTTCTCAAGTGAATGCTAACCCTACAATAAGAGGCATGTGAACATGTAATGTCCCTTTATTGAAATTTTATTAAAATGACCAATTTTTCACTTTTTTCATATTTCGACCTTTGACTAGTTTTGATGTCTAGGTCTCCAAATTGAACCAAATGCTCCCAAATATTATGACATGGTGTATGAATTATATTAATAATTGAATATAATCTTCAAATATTATTTATGACCCTCCAATTACTTCTACAAACTTGTTTAATATTCTGGCCAAAGTAGGAGTCTTGACTAGCAAATTGGGGTTCCAATTCCCCCGGGGTAAATGCTGGAAATGGCTTCTCAAATGCTCCAAAACACACTCGAATTTATGAAAAGAGGAAGATGATGTTTAAGGAACATTTTTAAGGTATCATATGCATCATTATTAATTTTATACAGGCTTTTATTACCCTCTCCCAAACAACTATAAAATCGCTAATTCGACCCTTGGGGAAATGACACCAAATCTTCTCCAAATGCAATTCAACCAAGTAAAATGACTTCAAATGATTAATTACTGAACATAAAAATTGTAATAATCATAAATTAAATTCCATTCATCATAAATATATCAGATATACATTCTTCCATTCAAAATAATCAGCATTACCATGGCATACATTAATATTGTGGGGAAATAGTCATTGTTTGCTCATTAATAGTCACTTTTACATACAAACCTTTGGTATTTAGACATTATACTTTATGATAATTAATAATAGAGAATATTAAACTTATTACAATCAAAAATGTACTAGGATAATCTCTCCCAAAGACTACAATATCTTCACCCAAAGCGCAATCCCTCCATGAGCAAGAATATGCAATAAAAACTGGAAATGGTTGAGAGAAAGTGTTGCACTAGAAAGAACCAAGACCTGGCCTATAGATTACACATGAAAATACAAACTCCATTAAATCTCCATGAAATACCTGAGTGGCCTCTCCAAACACCAACTTGTATGGGAATCTTTCACCCTTGAAATTGGCTAAGGCAAGAAACTAGTCATCCACTACCTCTCTCGCTTCACAAATGAAAATTTATCAAATGATAAATGTAGCTTCTATTGGTTGATCCCTATATTTTATAAAAATCCTTATCCTTATAAGTTTACCAATCCATCCACAAACTTAATCCAATTTGAATTAGGGTGTGTGCTCATGATTTGCCATGTGTCCTCCCTTTCCTAGCCTTCCATCTTCCCCCAATTCGAGTAGGAACCCATTGAGCTTCCCTAACTCACATGAGAAACCTATTGGATGCTATATTTCGACCTAAAATGTCAAAATGGTCATATCTTGGCCTTCAGTTCTGCAATATGTCATAAATTTCATAGCATCTTCATCATTGGTTTCATTGATTTCATAGATGTTGGGAATCTAGCCCAAGTGTCCAATAAGCTCCCATTTGACTGATTCCTCTCGCATATAAGTTACATTTCCTTCTCAATTACACCTATGAGGAATATTTCCAAGTGTATTATATTTCTAACTCATCCAAGAACATTAGGCTTCCCATGGATTCGAAATTGCAAGAAGAGGATTCCATGTGGTACATAAATTCTAGCTTGTGTGGGCCCCATAATCTCCATGTGTCCCCATTCTCCATTGCCACTTCAATTTTCTCTTGTATTTATTTAATAAGCTCCATTATTAAATATTTATTGCATTCTAATGTTTTAACATCATTTATTAGCTCCCTTATTAAAATTCCAAACATATCCATCCAACCTAGAGAACTAGTAGGATTGATGGAATTGTCCTGCTATGCAATTATTTGAATGGGGACATTATAGTCCTTCCCACCCAAGATTTCTTGTCCTCAATAAATTTCATATTTTTATGCTGAAAAATATTTTCGTCTTCCCATGTGGCATATTCACTTGGTATATCCTTCCATTGTACTAAGTATTCTTTGATAGGTATGCTTCTCAATCTCCTTTCCCTTGTCTTCAAAATATTTTCCGGAACAAGTGTGAGCTGACCATCATCATCCAAAGGAAGAAGTATTTCTCAAGTGACAATTTTTTGACCAAGAAATTTTTTGAGACAAGAAACATGAAATGCATTATGGATTTTACTCCCTTCCATAATTTCCAATTCATATGCTACCTCCCCAATCTTCGGAACTACCTTGTATGGGCCATAGTATCTTGGTTTTAGATTTTGCGCCCCATTATTTTTTAGAGATGTTTGTTTGTATGGATGAAACCTCAAATATACTAAATCATTAACCTAAAATTCTTTGCTTCTCTATGTCTATCTGCATATTGTTTTTGCCGACTTTGGGAAACCTGCAAATTGCCTTTCAAAAGATTTAAAATTTCTTGGCTCTCTTCCACCCAATATTTAGCTTTTGGAGCTCTAATATCACCAAATATCATCTCAACAAATGTAAGTGCATCATAAATATATAATGCTTTGACAGGAAACATCCCTATTGACATATGAAAAGTGGTGTTGTAGCTCTCCCACACAGTTTCTTAGGTACCCTTCCAACCATTTATTCACCATCTTTGTTTGTCCATTAGTTTGTGGATGATAGCTTGTGCATGGATTCAACTGATTTCCCACTAATTTGAAAAGTTCTTTCCAAAAAGAACCCATGAATCTACTATCTCTATCACTTACAATGCTCTTGGGGAGTCCATGCAATCTAAAGATTACTTTGAAAAAAATATCAGCCACTTGTGCAGCACTAAAATATGATGTGACGAAAAAGAAAGGAGAAAATTTTGTCAATCTATCCACTACCACATATATGCAATCCTTACCCAAATATTTGGGAAAATCGGTGATGAAATCCATTGAGATACTATCCGATTTTCTCTCTGGAATGGGAAATGGTTGCAATAAACCAACTGGGCATGTAAGTTCTGATTTTTTTTTCTCACATACCTTAGATTCATTCACGTATTTCTGAACATCTTTGTTCAGCCCCTTCCAAAAGAATCTTTCCTTAATTGCCTATAAGTTTTGAAGATCCCCGGATGGCCAACTAGTGGGGAAGCATGTGCTTCTTGCAAAATTTTGTACTTGATCTTTGAATCTTGAAACAAATAAATTATTCCCTTATGATATGTTATCCCATTCAAAATCCTATAGTTATCATCCCCTTTGATTCCATGAGACACATGACAGACAGACTCATGTGTGCAAATTAAAGAAGTCCTTGTACAACACATATAGTTACATGAGCAACTTGAAGATAACCTAGACTAATGAAGATCTTAACCTTTTCTACAAGGTTGAAGATGAAAGCCTGTAGAGGATGACAAGCTCACAAATGGGTGCAAGAAGAACTTTTCAACAAAGATCAAGATAGAGGATGTTGGTATCCAGTGACACTAGATGGATACATAAAAGATCAGTAGCAGAGGAAGTTTCTTGTCACTCCAGTACATAATGTTTCGATACATAGAGTATGAAATGCAGAGGGAGAATGATGCTCCGCTTCAGAGGGAGTGACTACAAAATTTCCTTAAGTTCGACATGGTATAGCTGGATGGACAACTTACTGATGGCCCTAGGCTTTACTGAGAGTAGAGAGGATCCCAACCTTTGCTTCAAAGTTGAAGGCGGAAGACCAGTGATGTCTTGCTATATTTTTTTGACCTATTACTGACAGGCGAAGACAAAATCATTAAAGATGCAAGAAGTAGACTTGCTACGGAGTTCGAGATGAAATACCTAGGTATGATGCACTACTTCTTAGGCATGGAGGTGTGGTAGAGTACATATGGAGTCTTATTTGGTCAAGGGAAGTATACAGTAGAGATACTAAAGAGGTTTGGGATGATGGACTACAAGGCAATAGCCACACTCATGGCATCGAACTTGAAGCTACTTTGCGATGCTTCATCAAAGTCAGTTGATGCCATGATATATCGTCAAATTATTGGATCATTGATGTACCTGATGAACACGAGACCAGACATATGCTTTGTTGTGAACACCTTGATCCAGTTCCTGACGGATCCGAGACAAGTTCACCTGGTTGCTGCAAAGCATATATTGAGTTACCTGAAAGGTACAATTGATTATGGGCTCAGATATGACATGAATCAAAAGGTTAACCTGCAGGGTTGTGTTGATTCAAAGTGGGTTGGAAGTACTTTCCATAGGAAGAGCACTTCAGGTTGTTGCTTCAGTATGGGATCAGGTATGATCTCTTGGTTTAGCAGGAAGAAGTCCTGCGTGGCACCAAGTACAGCCGAAGCAGAATATGTCACAGCTTGTTCAACTAGTTGTGAGGTGGTATGGCTTAGGAAGCTAATGTCTAATTTGTTTGATCTCCATTTAGAGGCGACTTGTATCTTCTATGACAACCATATTTGTGTGAATTTATCGAAGAACCCAGTGTTCAATGACAAGTCGGAGCACATTGAGATAAAATACCACTATATCAAGGATATGGTGTAGAGAGGAGCAGTGAAGCTCTAGTATGTTGCAATAGACGAGCAGATAGTTGATGTGTTGATCAAGCCATTAGCTAAAACAAAGTTTGAATACTTCAAAGAGAAGCTTGGTGTACTTCAAATCGAGGTTCCTCCCAAGGGGAGGTGATGGGTCCACAAGACGCAGATGCACAAGAGTCGTTCTCACATGGTGGAAGGTGTGTCCTCCCATGGTGTAGATGTAAGGGTTGTGGTCGAGATGTGTGCATTTGGGATGTGCTCCGAGTGAAAATGAGGTGATTTGAAGATGAAGAGACGATAATAAGGGAATCAATTTTTGCAGAGGAATATAATCAGTCCTGGGATGCTCCTTAAAGTTTTGCAGAGGCATATAATCAGTCCTGGGAGATCCTTCATGTTATTTTTTCTTAAGATCTGATTAGATTATCTAAGATATTTATCTGAAAGAATAACAAGTACAAAAAAATGCATGAGATATAAAAGATACACAAGGCACAAATATTTTCATCGAGGAAACCATAAAGGAGAAAATCCCCCCAAACTTCTTCAAAATAGTAAGATGATCAAAAGAAGTAATAAGAAATGTTCAGCAGTTGTCTTTCTCTCCTCCTCTGACTACCTCTCTCTCTCTCATGCACCTTAGAGAGTGTGTGTGTTGTGTATAAATGAGGGAGAGCACTTCCCTATTTATACCCTTTCAAGTCACTGACCAAATATAAGACTCGAGCCTACATGTCATCTCACATGGGGCCCACTTCTCCAAGAGAGACCACAATTACACATTACATGGCGTTACACTAGGGACTATTGCCCTGACTTAAAACGGAGGTTGTACCTCAAGGTATAGACACAATTTAGACATCCCGTAAAGGGGTAACACACATCCACAATGGGGGTACAACAACATACAATGATAATATACATCAGAATATCTTCCGAAGTTACAAATACATAAACACTTCAAGTTTTGCAAAGGCATATAATCAATCCTGGGATGCTCCTTCAGGTTTTGCAGAGGCATATAATCAATCCTGGGATGCTCCTTCAGGTTTTGCAGAGGCATATAATCAGTCCTAGGAGATCCTTCAAGTTTTACAGGGGCATATAATTAGTCCTAGTATGCTCTTTCAAGTTTTGCAAGGGAATATAATCAGTCTTGGGAGATACTTCAGGTTTTGCAGAGGCATATAATCAGTCTTGGGATGCTCCTTCAGATTTTGCAAAGGCATATAATCAATCCTCGGAGATCCTTTAGGTTTTGCAAGGCAATAAGTTCTGAGCTATACCTACTTGATGATTTGAAGACCTACATGGAGGCTAGGCCTACATCCAGCATGAAAAAGGGCTGGCACTGTAGAAACTTTTGATGACAGATAGTATGGTACGATGATCAAATTATAAGAAGATGATGGAAGAAGCTATGATGAAGAGTCTATGACTCTGTGATGATGGCAATGCAATGAAGACTTGACCAAGTGTGTTAATGACTCTGTAGAGAGAGAATACCTTCCTAGTTAGGAGGGAGTGTTGATGTATTTGTAACTTCATAAGATATTCTGATGTATATTATCATTGTATGTTGTTGTACCCCCATTGGGGATATGTGTTACCCCTTTACGAAATGTCTAAATTGTGTCTAGACATTGAGGTGCAACCTCTATTGTAAGTTGGGGAAATAGTCCCTAATGTAACATCATGTAATATGTACTTGTAGTCTCCCTAGGAGAAGTGGGCCCCATGTGAGATCACATGTAGGCTCGAATGTTATATTTGGTCAGTGACTTGAAAGGGTATAAATAAGGAGACGATCTCCCTCATTTATACACACCTCATACACTCTCAAGTGCACATGAGAGAAAGAGACAGTTAGAGGAGGAGTGATAGATAGCTGTTGAATACTTCTTACTACTACTTTTGATCATCTTACTATTCTGAAGAAGTTTGCGGGGTTTTCTCCTTTATGGTTTCCCCGGTGAAAATATTTGTGTCTTGTGTATCTTTTATATCTTATGCATTTTGATGTACTTGTTATGCTTTCAGATAAAGATCCTAGATAATATAATCATATCTTAAGAAAAACTAACAGAGGGTGTATTATTTAGCCCTTCAGAGGGAATATTGTTGGATTGGTTCTGAGAGGTGGATTATATAGGTCTCATTGGAGGCATATTCCTTAACTCTTTCACTGAGGTGCATTGGGGAGCTATTCTACAGAGGGCGTATTCCTCTACCATCTTCTGAAAGGCACATTCTTCCTCATCCAAGACTAAGGGGTGCATTTTTCTTTACTGGATCATGCGTAATCATCTAATCAATTGGGGCTTCTATTCTTCATATCATCCACTAGGCAAATTCATATTGATCATGTTGTTGCTTATTGGGATCCAGATTGGCATTCTTGGAGATTTTCTATTGATTTGAAACAAAGAGAGGGGCGTGAGCTTGCATGGGAGAATTGATCCAAGGAGCTACTACCACCTTGGTGACCTAAAGTTGATGCATGGTCTGCATGTTTGTCATATGAGCATTGTCTACTCCTGTACATCTCATTAGTATGTTCATGCTTTGATTTTGAGTTTATTTACATTATAGATCTGAATTTTATTGATTTTTGGGGGCATGCAACATCATGCAAACTTACTATTGGCCAAAGAGTACATCACACCTTTGAATAATTTACCAAATATCATCCAAACCCTTCACAACATTAGAATATAGCAATTTGGTATGATACAATTTACCTTCATTGTTTTCATTTAATTCATCTTTGCAAGTGTTTGTGAATCTTGGAGTGTGCTACCGCTCAAACTAGCAGCCCTTTGCAAATCAATGCAATGTATACTTGGTGCTAGTGAAGGTAAGCTCAAGAGAGAGTTAAACCCAATGTCACCACAGCTTAACCTCTCAACACTTTGGGTAACTCCAAAACCCAAAGGGAGACCTTAACTAGTGAAAGATACTTGCAACCACCAACAAGACACAAATACCTTCCACAAAACCTTTATAGCTATGATCAGTGCCTTATCGAGTCAAGCAATATCAAATATAGACATTAGAATCATATATGTAGAGTTATTTACTTTATCAATTAAAAGCATGCCTCTTGAGGCAATTTTGCATTTTCCAAGGCAATGTCACACTTCCCAAGGCAGACACTCCAAAAAATGTGTCCTCGAGGGAAAGAAGACAATTGGAGTAGGAAAAGTTACAAGATAAGCCAAAAATACAAAACACCCTTCAATTCACGATTTACGAGGGTTTCATGGATCCCAATGCACTTCCTCAAATGAGGACGCCCTCTAGATTTTGTGGCTAAAACCTTAGGGTGGACCAAAAAAACAAGTTCATGACTACATTTGGATTTTTTTGAATTTATTTAGATTTTTAGGGCTTTTCCAGCTATAAAATATTTATATGCATAAAATAAAATAAAAGGCATGTAAAACTTGATAAAAAGAGGATAGTTGAAGGATAGGGTATTACTATTAGATTATTGTCTCAAACCCTAGGGTTCTGAGGGATCGAAGCTAACATCCCTCCTCTTAAGATGGTTTCCACTACTTGTAAATAGGGAAAAGCAAGCAACCATCTAAGGTTAGGTAGAAAAACCCTACTTAGAGCAAATAGAGAATTCCAAGGCCCAATAGAACTGTTGTCACACATATAGTAGTTGGGATACTTTTGTTCCTGAGCAATACTAAGCAATTATTTGATTCGGTCCTTTATTATGAGATAAACAGATGATGAGACACCAGTTGATGATCTCCCACTTTCAGCAGATCCAGAGCATCCAAATTGACAGGTTTTATGCCATGACTGAGCCTCATGACCCCAGATTTGATGACTGAGTTTGCCATTTTTCATGACCCAGAGCAGAGACTACTATAGTTCCTATGATATGTAGCAACAGCAGTTGTTTCAGTGATCTTCGGAATTGTTTCAGATCCAGTGCAAGTATATGACCGAGGTGTTGTTATGGTTTTGTGCATATGGACTTTGATGTTGCTTTGTTGTCTATTTTAGCAATGAAATTTAGTTGATAGTGCCTATATGCTGGTGATACTTTATTTTGGTTTTACTTGGAATCTTAAGTATAAATTATTTAGTTGTTATGTCTAAGAGATTCCTTTGTATACTCATTGGCCTTTCCCTAAGTGTAGTATAGTGTTATCTCCCAAATAAATTAGTTTTCAATAGGTCAAACTCAGACAATTTATTTTTGCATAGTGATGAAGATTCCAGGGCATATTATGAAATATGTCTGGGTGATTAAAAAAATTGGAATAATTTGTGTTCTATTTTTTAAAACAATTTTAAAGTTTAGCTTTCGGTGGCTTAGGAGAAATTTTCAACAGTTCATTAGCCACCAAAAAGCCCAGCTTTCGGCAACTAACAATTTGGACTTAGGACTACGTAAACCATCGAAATCCTATTGACTCTGTTTTTAATAAAATTTTGGAAAAGGAGCTTTCGGTGGCTTAGGTGAACCTTTCAACAGTTCATTAGCCACCGAAAATCCTAGCTTTCAGCAGCTAAAAAACTGGAGCCAAGACTACCAAAACCATCGAAATCTCTAAAAAGGAAAATGGTTAGTGCCTCCGTCAATATCAACCTCCATCAACATGAAGAGCGCCTCTGACAAGCTCTTAGCCACCGAAAAGACTGAAACTGCAGAAAAAATCATGAGCTTGTAAAGGAAAGGTCGTTATGAAACTGAAGTGATGTACAAGAGACCCAAACCCTAGCTACCCTCCACCTATCCTATAACTACAGATGAACCACCACAAAACGTTAAGTCCCAATTAAAAAGATCATTACGCTGGTCATCTCACGGTTCTCATCAGAACTGATTGTCCCACTGCTCAAGTACCAATTACTGATCAGCCCCTCAAAATCAACACCCTCTCTTCAATTTGTTCCACATTTCCTGCATGCATTCTCACTGAGCCAAGCCCTCTCTAGATCCAGCATTGTAGTATTCTTCACTAGGGTTTGAATTTCAATTTTGCAGGCATAGAAGAACATTCAAGAAGATTAAGAGAGGAGGAGGACCCGCTCAAAAAACCCAAAAACAAGTTTTTGTGGCTAAGCTTCATTTCAAAACGGTCTCTAATCCACCAAAAGTGAACTTTCAGCAGCTAAGACCGAAATTTCAGGGGGCTCCAAGCCACCGAAATTGGCGTTTTACTATGAAAAGGCATCATTTTAAAATGGTGATTATGAGCGATTGGGGAATCATTTTGCAAATGTCTCGGAGGTTTTTGTTCCTAACATGTTAGATAACAATAAATTCTCTCATTTTTCCCACAGGTGTTGCATATTGGGAGAATCGAATCCATCTTTGAGCCCTAATTTTCGGATCTCGGAATTTTCCTGTTTGAAACATGTTTTTGAAATACAAATATAGGGCAAATGAAAATGAATTCCAAAAAAATGAGAGTGGTTTTTTCTCACAACAAAATAATCTACAAAAACCTCTTTTAGTTTATACACAGGTGTCACATATTTGGAGAAACAAATCCATCTCTGACCCCCAATTTTCAGCAGTTTGGCCAAATTTTTGGGGAAAAAGATGACCTGTCAGTCCTCCAGGTGGCATTTTTGACCTCATCTATTAGTCCATGAAGATTTGCTACAGATGTAGAATAAGTTTCAGCACCAGACAAAAACATACTCAACCTACCTCACTCAAACTCTGAAGAAGAAGAAGGGCAAGAAGTTGACCTAACAAAGCAGGTTGCAGCAGAACATGAGGATTTTCCCTCACCTACACCAAAGGAAGGTCAAGATGAACCAATGGCAGAGACTTCCTCAAGCAAACCTAGCTCCCAGAGAATCAACCAGCTATTAGGGAAAATATATGAACTAGAGGTCTTATATAGAGAGATCAAAAGAAATATTGCAAGATTAACCAAGAAAAATATTGAATTGCATAATTCTATTCTAGAAATGAGAGGGATGTATGTCCTGCAGCAAAAAAGGAATCTGAGATTAATGAAGGAAAACTCCAGGATCTACAGGATGATAAGAATGTTGAGGTTGTAGAAGAAGGATCCAAACCCTAAAACACACCTTAAGTTGGAAACCCTAGTAAAGGCAACAATAAGCTTTTAGGACCCGGAAGTAGCCCATGATGTTGCTGATATTCCAAATCTTTTGTAGGTTGAAGAAGTACCAGAAGGTCAGGAGTAAAGTTGTAAAAGGTTGATTAAAGACTCATTGAATTTTGCATAAAACAGAGCTTTTGGTGGCTTAGGCAAATGCAGCAGTTGTTCATTAGCCACCAAAAGCAGAGCTTTCGGCAGCTTACATGCCCAGAATTCAGCTTCCTTAACTACCGAAAGCACAAAAGGGTGCAAAAAGACATGCTTCCACACAGAACCAATTATTATGGGTACAAACACCTCAGGGGTGAATTATGAAGCTGAAAATTGATTAAACGCACCGGTGGAAGGGGTCTGTTCTAGTTTTGAGGGTGCCATCAAGCTGAAATGGATCACAAACCCTACCTTCTTTTGATAAACTGTGACGTATCTGTTAGATAACAGGTCATAGCTCTACTTCAGTGATCAATACAGTTATCAAAGAGTTCAAGGAGTAAACAAGTGTTAGGGTTAGATAGGTTAGCACCTAAATTAGGGTTTTGACCTAATTTTGCAAAAATAGTTATTTTATTTATTTTTATAGTAAATCAGATCCAACTTTTGAGGATCTGAAATAAATTTTGTAAAGACTATAAAGCCTAAGACTTATGTTGAAGCAAAGTTTCGACTTAGGAGACTTGTGAGACACTTATTATATTCAAGCTTCTCATGTTATTCATCATTTTATATAAGCTCTTTTGCCATTATATGTTCAGGTTCCATCTCTTTTATGTTATGTACTTGTGCTTGGATGTCTGATTCAAGTTTATTCTTTTTATCTAATGCCAGATAGCTATCATCCTATCTATGTGTTGATGAGTTGAATTACAATTATTTTTCCTTGTCATGATTAGCCATCCATATGTGATTGCTTTATATATGAATCTGCCACCATAGTAAGTTCTCCATTTATTCATCTTATTATCAACCCTCTGAACATTGGTGGTTAGAAGCCTTATCTTTTAATTGAGTTTTATGCATGTCTTGAGTGTGTGAGGTCCTTTAGGTCATCTAACTTGATCCACTTAGAAACCATTAAAAACATTTAAGTTACCAGGCATCCTGGAGCTGCAACCTAGAGGATTTTCCTAGAGTGATAACAAGTGATAACAAGATTTGGTCATTTCCCTTTAGGGACACAGCTTGCTAGTGTTGGAACCATCTTCATTGTCTTCGTCCATCCATTGCTTTCCCTTGTCATTTGATTAACCTTGATGTGTAACTTGACTAGTGACATTAATTTACCCCACCTTCACCTCTATGTTGGAATAGGTCTCCATGTCTAAATTATGTCTCGATGTTGTTTTATGTGATGCTTGTCACAGGGATGGTCTATCTCTAGGTCTTGAACACAAGTAGTCTTACCATAGAGTGTCTTTAGACACTAAGGCATCGAAACTTAGAGTTATTCCAAATAGATGCCTTGCCATCAAAACAAAAGTGTTTTTAGACACTGTTGCAAATAAAGTATAATGTTATAAAATAGTCAGTGGCCAAAGGATGAGCACTCATCCATTATATGGTGTAAGGCTCATGTCCCCCCACAAGGGCAATAGGGTGAGGAAAACCTATCGGGGCTATGGATGCTCGTTGGCAGCGAGGCTAGGCCTTAGTCATTTTCTGGAGCCCAGAAGGCTTTCTAGGGCACCTTCCTTTGTAGGATGGCTATTACCTTGTGTAAAAGTGAAACAAAAGTCCTAAAATTTGGTAGCTAGAGGATGAGCACTCATTCATTGTATAATGTAAGGCTCATTTTCCCCCACAAGGAAATAAGGTGGGACTAGCCCCCAAAGGTCATGTCTTTGTCATTTGTTGGAATCCCATAAGGCTTACCAAGGCACCTGCCTCTAGAGGTTAACTAGTGTATATTTTTGTGCAAATAAGTTGCTAAAGAGGTTGCTTGTCTAGAGTCTAGTGGAGACTTCTCATCATTCCACCATTTGTGAGACACTGTTATTCCCTATTGTTCACCTAGTCCAACTTATGTGTTGTGTGGATTCCCTTGTCCTTTAGCCTAAATGCCTACATGTTGAGTGTCAAGTCATTCCCTTGGCCTTACCTAGTTTTATTCACCTTCACTCTTGACTAGCAAAATGGTTAAATCTATAAATGAGTATACACTGGAGGTTCTTAATTAAAGTAGCTGATTATTTTGATTAAGATTATTTATATATCTGTATTGTGCTTATAGTCGCCAACAAAAGCTATTTGTACTTGAGTCTCATTCTTAGCATAGATAATTGGGCATGCATGTCCATTTGTACCTTGCAATATCAAATTTTACTTGGGTCATCATTTGATCAGTCTTGACCTGGTCAACCCAATGTTGACCAAGCCAGGAGCAGGTTCTGGGATGAGTTTTAGACCGATGGTTATGGATGATGATTATTTATGGCCTATCAGTGTCCATTAGACATATTCATTCTTCATATGGTGGTTTACTATCATGGCTTGTATTATTTTTATGATTATCAGCATTTACAGGCTTTATTATTTTTATTGTTCTGACATGGATGGGGCCTCTAACGTACCTTTGTGATGAACATATGGTGTATGGGTACTCATTCCTAGTTTATTTGGACATTCTAAGTACATGGGTGCAACCAGTTTTCAATTTTGGGCAGTTACAGTAGAGATATGGATCTTTCAGGCATTTTACAGCAAATTTTCCATAGGAAATTAAAAATAAAACACGGTGCAGATGATGGTGAGTTCTCCTATGGCGACAAAGGGAATCATAAAGGTACTTCTAGTCGATTGTACCATATTGATATGGTGTCAAACCTATCCGTGCAGTTAATTGGCTTCAGTTTTTGGTCCCTGGTGAGATATTGCCAGTTTTATGTTCCCGAGGCAGCATTTTGATGATAAAAAATGGCTAATGAGGAAATTGATTTGGGCAAATGAGGCAAGGAAATGGCATGGAATTCATCTGAGGCGCAGTGTTGGGGTCACCTTCATCATCTGGCATCAGCTTCACTCTACATGGGGTCCACACATCCTTGATTTATTCACTTGGAGGGTGTTTTGATGTAATTTTTAGGGGGGCATCCTAGTGATTTTTATCACTCCTTGATATTATTTTCCACCACACCTTGTTATTGTGTCATGGATCCATGCTAGTGAAGGATGTTATAACCTCCTAGCCCCAGTGTTATGTTGCATCTGTACCCAGCGCACCTTTAGACGTACCCCATGGAGAGAGCCATTTTTTTCGACCAGCAGGGTTGTTATTAAGCAATAGTGGTCATGGTCGAGCCCTTTGGTCCTTCCTTTAGGAGTACTATGGATTAATGGCATTGTTGACTGCCCTTTGTTGGGGTCTATCCATGCAGTCAATTGGCTTCAGTTTTTGGTCCCTGATGAGATATTGGCAGTTTTATGTTCCTGATGCAGCGTTTTGATGATAAAAAATGGCTAATGAGGAAATCGATTTGGGAAAATGAGGCGAGGAAATGGCATGGAATTCGTCTGAGGCGCAGTGTTGGGGTCACCTTCATCATCTAGCATCAGCTTCACTCTACATGGGGTCCACACATCCTTGATTTATTCACTTGGAGGGTGTTTTGATGTATTTTTTAAGGGGGCATCCTAGTGCTTTTTATCACTCCTTGATATTATTTTCCACCACACCTTGTTATTATGTCATGGAGCCATGCTAGTGAAGGATGTTATAACCTCCTAGCCCCACTGTTATGCTGCATCTGTACCCAGCGCACCTTTAGATGTACCCCATGGAGAGAGAGCCATTTTTTTCAACCAGCAGGGTTGTTATTAAGCAATAGTGGTCATGGTCGAGCCCTTTGGTCCTTCCTTTAGGATTACTATGGCTTAATGGAATTATTGATTGCCCTTTGTTGGGGTTTTTAACCCCGAGGTTGGTGTCTGGGGCTCGTAGTGGTTGATCACTAGGTCACATGGCCCCATATCTTATTTGCTTGCTCTAGTGGCCTTTGTTTCAGCTGTGAGACATTCGTCTCCCTTCAATGCCACTTAGGACACCCTCCTAACCCTTCAGCCAGTTGGCGCTCTCTCCCTGGCCGTATTTCCTCAAAGGAAGATGTCCTCCATGTCAGGCATTCTTATTGCTTTGATGAGCACATTGAGGGATTTTACAGCATTCTTGGGATTAGATGGGGTATAACGCCCTCCCTCTAGCTCACTCCATCCTTCCGTTCGGAATGATACTCTAATTTTAGCAGTTTTTGGCACCTAGGGGAAAAATACCCCAAGTAGGCTACCTTGAGCCTACATTATGGCTATATTTTATTATTATTTTGTTTTAATTTTAATTTTATAATTTCAAATTGGCATTTTAAAGGCATGTCGGCCTGGATATTTTTGTAAAAAGTGAGTGTGAGATCATATAAATAGATCTCCTCGCTTCATTTTTACATAGGACAAGTGGGATAAAACACTATGCACTTATTCTTCCCAACTAGGGCTCTTTGAAGTGAGGTGCCTCCTCTTAAGGAAGATATTTTCTAGGTTTTGATGACAAATTCTTGAAGTTTTCTCTGGTCCAATACTCTTACAAAGGTGATGCTCTGATTTGTTGGTTAAACAATTGCACAAGGAGTGTTTCGAAGGTTTGCTTGATCTCTCTTTCTTAATTGTTGATGAATGATTTATGTTTATGGATGGAATGGTAGCCATTAGGGTTGCATTTGTCTTGGCGAGATCCTTCCTCAACTCGTAGTCACCTTGGTTGTAGAAATACATCCTTCTAGGAGTACTTCTAGGGTTAGAATCTTAGGACTTTAGGGTTAGTCATAAAACCTAGGCTAAGCTTCTCTAGATGTAGGTTAGTCACTCCTTAGATGTCCTAGGTGAGGGTAGGGTTTTGCTAGGGTTTTGTTCTTTGTCCCAAACCTTTCTCTTTTTCAAAACCTAATATCTAGGGTTCGTTCTAGGTTAGTTTTAGGAGTCTTCATCTTGAATTTAAAAAACCCTAAAATTTATAAAATTTCAAAAAAATCAAATTTTTGGCCAATCTAGGGCCTTCCGAAATTTTTGGCACTAAAATTTCAGGGCGTAAAATTTTGTGCGCTAAATTTTGGGCCCTAAAATTCTGTGCCCTAAAATTTCGGGCCTTCCTTAAAATATCAAGCCCTAAAATTTTGCGCCATCAATTTGCGAGCCCTCCCTAAAAGCTTAGCCTGCTCCCTTTCCTAGTTTACCCTAAGTCCGTCCTTTAGGACATTATCCACCCCTAAATCCCAGCCTTTAGGGTTGCCCTTACAGTGGAAACCCTCCCTAATTAGGGCCTATTGTGTCTTCTTTCTCTGTGACTATCCCTTTAACCTCTGCATACAAACAAATAAACAATGGTAAATTAGTTCCATGATTGTTGGTTTGATTTGGATTTCAAAGAGGATTGTTCATACCTTCACTTACACGTTATTATCAAACCGTATATGCTCACTTTGTGTTTGCACATCATATGCACACTTATGTTGAAACGTGGTCATTGTTTGAAATATGAAATACAATACTGCAACTATTATTTCTTTATTTCAGACCTTGTTTAAGTGTTGCTTATGCAAATTATATAAAGTTTGTAATAGATGCCTAAACAAATGGATAATTGCTACTGCCTTATTGACTGATATATTGTACAATTCACATTATACTGTTGTACTAATGTATCTCTGATAATGCTGCTATACATGGGTTGTTGTATGATTGGTTCAAATGTTTGATAAGCACTTATAAATATTTTTTTTATTCTTACATCACACATTTGTTATTACTCTTTGGGATCATTATTGACTAAACGGAAGCATTTGTATTGGATAAATGTCACTACACACTTATATGATATATGCATTTTTGGTCATTTGCTGATCTTAATGAATGCACTGTTGAAGTAGATATATCAACTACACTTATATGATTCATATCCATACCTAAGTTGCACGAAACGTGGAAAAGTTTCGGAAACAGGGACGCCTAGAAATGTGACCCCCCCAAAATGGGTATGCCAAGGGAAACGTTGTGTGTGTGTGTGTGTGTGTGTGTGTGTGTGTGTACCTCATTGTTTTGTAAAAAAAGAAGAATAAGAAAAATAAACAATAATTGAGAAGAAAAGCACATCTTTATTAACTGAGCCTTTATCAAAAGAGGCTTTAAAGTTTACATCCAAAATTAGCATTTATAGATGAGGCTTTACATCCAAAATTAGCCTTTTAATCATTCAAGAGAAACACAAGAATTTAACATCACATTGACATTCTTTCACTTGTACCATTTCATATATATAAACAGGGAAATGGGCATACAAACCATGGTCCCAATTGACTTCCCAACAAAGTTAAATCCAATACAAAAAACAAGGTTAATCATAAGTAAAACCAAGCCATAGACTTCAAGACTATGCAAGACTTGGTCAAACATGAAACGAGTTTCCCCAACATAATCCAGCTAACAGGACTGAGCAAACAAAAAAACATGTTACAGCCACATATCAGGCTTCATATCAACCATGAAAGAAAGTATAAATTCTTCCATGAAAAATACAGTCTCTCAAACCAGATAACATCTATGTGAACATGCTATTTCATGTCCTTGAACTACCAGCAATTCAACACAAGAATTTTTATATTATCTGCACTTCATCAATAGCAATTAACCAAGACTAAACAAGCAAGGAAATGCTATAATATTCTAGTTCAAATAATAAAGCTCATAAAGCCAAACAACTCATAAACATAACAAAGTTGAGAAATCCTTCTAACCACCCAAAAACATGGATCTATTAGAAATTTAAAAGCACAAATAACTATAAGATCATTCATTTGCTTGACCAGTTGTTACTATGTCAATTAAAACTCAATAGCACCGTAGCATTTATGGCATTAGGAAAAAAACTTCCAATATTCAGCACAACCATCATGCTAGAATTTCTTCCACAAAGTCAATTACATAAGCAAATGCAAAGCTTAAACATCACTCACTTATTTTTAATACAATACAATTTGTAATTGGCTTTGTGGTTGCCATGCTCTACCCAACCGTAGGTCTGTGTCCATCCTATAATATTTTAGCTCCTAGAGACCACCCCCGAGCCAAGACTTGTAAATTCACCAGAGGATTTCTCCATCTACCCCAATCTCTTTCCAACTCAAGAAATAATATGGGCTATAATTCCAAACACAAGAATCCATAAAGTATTTCCAACTCATGAAAGAGCATTCTACCACTCCCAACACAAGGAACCAGAATCTATTTCCAACCCAAGAAATATCATTCTGCTACACCTCCCAAACAAAGGGATCTATAATTCATTTCCAACTCAGGAAAAATCAATTGGCCACACTCCCAAACAAAGCGGTTTTAAACAAGTCTACAGGCATCCGGGAAGCTGGCTCTGGCCAATTTCATGCCA
Source organism: Pseudotsuga menziesii (assembly GCA_001517045.1). Classification (NCBI taxonomy): domain Eukaryota; kingdom Viridiplantae; phylum Streptophyta; class Pinopsida; order Pinales; family Pinaceae; genus Pseudotsuga; species Pseudotsuga menziesii. The sequence continues at coordinate 451,363 of LPNX010105575.1, read as the reverse complement.
AACCACACAATTTCCCACTTTGGTCTCCTTCCAATGGAACCACAGTGAAACTCATCGTTGTTTACTCAGTGTTGCCACCTAATTCATAGCTCGGGTAACGTGGCAGAAATCTTCAAGCCATTGGGTGCGACCTTGGGGGAAAGCTCGAGCCAAGTGTTGTCACATAATACTCAGCTCCTCTATCTAGGCCAACTCCTAGTGAAGCCAAGGGGGGTGGACCCTAATGAAAATAAATCAAAGGTTGTTTTTAACTATGAAAGCTGGAAACATAGATTTTCTAGGAGTTTTAGCATGTGAAATGAAATTAGAGATTACCAATCACTGCAAATAGAATTTACTTAAGAAACCCTTAGACAAAAATAGATGCACAATATTCAAGACATTTGCGGAATTAACTTATGCAAAACATAATAGAATAGATCAATGTCATAATGAAAAGAATGTTTTGCAAATTGTGGGTTGCTAGTGTAGTCTCAGTGAAAGTATTGCAGTGTATCGGTTGGTAAATTTTAGATTATTAGATGAATTGATGAAGGAATGGGTAAATTCTTGGTTGGTTTTATTAATGTGGTAATGATCTGGATTATTAGCAAGTGTTAGTTTTTCTTAAGATCTTATTAGATTATCTAGGATCTTTATCTGAAAGAATAACAAGCACAGCAAAATGCATAAGATATAAAAGATACATGAGACACAAAGATTTTCACTGGGGAAACCATAAAGGAGAAAACCCCGCAAACTTCTTCAGAACAGTAAGATGATCAAAAAAAGTAATAAGAAGTATTCAGCAACTATCTATCTCTCCTCCTCTAACTGTCTCTTTCTCTCATGCGCACTTGAGAGTGTATGAGGTGTGTATAAATGAGAGAGAGCATCTCCCTATTTATACCCTTTCAAGTCACTGACCAAATATAACGTTCGAGCCTACATATCATCTCACATGGGGCCCACTTCTCCTAGAGAGACTACATGTACATATTGCATGATGTTACATTGGGGACTATTGCCCTGACTTACAACGGAGGTTGTACCTCAAGGTCTAGACACAATTAAACACCTTGTGAAGGGGTAACACACATCCCCAATGGGGGTACAACAACATACAATGATAATATACATCAGAATATCTTTTGAAGTTACAAATACATCAACCCTCCCTCTTAACTAGGAAGGTATTCTCTCTCTACACAGTCATCAACACATTTGGTTAGATCTTCATCCCATCGTCATCATCATGGAGTCATAGAGTCTTCATCATAGTTGTTGCCATCATCTTCTTATAATTTGATCATGGTACGATACTATCTATCATCAGAATTTTCTACAATGTCAGCCCTTTTTCATGTTGGATGTAGGCCTAACCTCCATGTAGGTCTTCAAATCATCAAGTAGGTATAGTTCAGGACTTATTGTCTTGCAAAACTTGAAGGATCTCCCAAAACTAATTATATGCCTTTGCAAAACCTGAAGGAGCATCCCAAGACTGATTATATGCCTCTGCAAATCCTGAAGGATCTCCCAGGACTGTTTATATGCCTCTGCAAAACCTGAAGGACCATCCCAGGACTGATTATATGCCTCTGCAAAACCTGAAGGATCTCTGAGGATTGATTATATTCCTTTGCAAAACCTAAAGGAGCATCCCAGGACTAATTATATGCCTCTACAAAACCTGAAGGATCTCCCAGGACTAATTATATGCCTTTGCAAAACCTGAAGGAGCATCCCAAGACTGATTATATGCCTCTGCAAAACCTGAAGGATCTCCCAAGACTAATTATATGCCTCTGCAAAACCAAAAGGAGCATCCAAGACTGATTATATGCCTTTGCAAAACCAAAGTCCCCTACTATTGTCTCGTCGTCTTTAGATCACCTCATCGTCACTAAAAGCACATCCCAATGCACACATCTCGACCACAGCCCTTACATCTGCACCATGGGAGGGTACACCTACCACCATGTGAGAATGGCTCTCGTGAAATTCTAGTACATGATGGTTGTGCTTAATATTGGAAGAACCATCATGTACTAGAAGTTTGAATTTCTTCTAGACCCATCACCTCCCCTTGGGAGGAACCTCGATCTGAAGTACACCAAGCTTCTCTCTAAAGTATTCAAACTTTGCTCTGGCTAATGGTTTGTTCAACACATCGGCTATCTGCTTATCCTTCGCAACATAGTGATATAGTGGTACCTGATTTCAATGTGTTTTTACTTGTCATGGAACACTGGGATCTCGGACAACTTCACACAACTCTAGTTGTCAAAAAAGGTACAAGTTGCCTCTAATGGGAGATCAAACAAATCAGACAGTAGCTTCCTAAGCCATACTTCCTCACAACTAACTGAACAACCTGCGACATATTCTGCTTCGATTGTACTCAATGCCACGTAGGACTGCTTCCTGCTAAACCAAGATATCACACCTCATCCCATACTGAAGCAGCACCCCAAAGTGCTCTTCCTATCTAAAGCATTGCCAGCCCAGTCTGAATCAACATAAAAGAAGGTTAACCTTTTGATTCGCGTCATATCTGATCCCATAATCAAGTGTACCTTTCAGGTACCTCAATATATGCTTTGCAACAACCAAGTGAACTTGTCTTGGATCCCTCATGAACTGGCTCAAGGTGTTCACAGCAAAGCATATGTTTGGTCTCGTGTTCGTCAGGTACATCAATGATCCGACCATCTGACGATATATCGTGGCATCAACTGACTCTGATGAAGCATCGCAAAGTAGCTTCAAGTTCGATGCCACGGGTGTGGCTACTTCCTTGTAGTCCATCATCCTGAACCTCTTCAGGATCTCTACTGTATACTTCCCTTGACCAAGGAAGAATCCATATGTACTCTGCCACACCTCCATACCTAAGAAGTAGTGCATCATCCCTAGGTCTTTCATCTCGAACTTTGTAGCAAGTCTCCTCCTTGCATATTTAATGAATTTCTCTTTGCTTGTCAGGAACATGTCATCGACATAAAACAGGAGCATCACTGGTCTTTCGCCTTCAACCTTAAAGTAAAGGTTGAAATCCAATTTACTCTCAGTAAATCCTAGGGCCATCAGTAAGTTATCATTCATGTCGTACCATGTCAAACCTGAGGATCTTCTGCAGTCACTCCCTCTGAAGCAGAGCATCATTCTCCCTCTTCCTTTCATACTCTATGTATTGAAACATTATGTACTGGAGTGATAAGTAGCTTCCTCTACTACTAATATTCTATGTATCCATCTAGGGTCACTGGATACCAAGATCCTCTATCTTGAACTTTGTTGAAAAGTTTTTCTCACACCCATCTGTGAACTTGTCATCCTCTATAGGATTTCATCTTCAATCTTGTAGCAAAGGTTAAGATCTTCATCACTCTAGGTGACCTTCAAGCTCCTCATGTAACTGTATGTGTTATCCCATGGGTTCCTTCTGAGCTCGTACAAGGCCTTCTTTAATTTGCACACATGAGTTTGCATGTCATGTGTCTCAACTCCCAGTGGTTGCTCCACGTATACTTCCTCCTTGACTACACCATTCAAGAATGTTGTCTTGATGTCAGCTGGTGTATCTCCCATCTCATACCTACACGTATGGATCTAATGGAAGTGTACCTCGTCACTGGTGCAAATGTCTCTTCGTAATTTATGCCTTCTTTCTGTGAGAAGCCTCGTGCTACGAATCTTGCCTTGTATCCCACGATGCTGCCATCTACTACATGCTAGATCTATATGAAAGACACTACAGACTTCCCTTCAGGTCTCGACATCGCATGCTAGACATCATTCCTCTTGATCAACCGGTACTCTTTAATCATAGTCTCCTTCCCTCTTGGCTACTTCTTCATAGCTGGAAGGCTCTGCATCAATGATGTCGCTCAACAGTGTCACATAACTGGATTGTGTTAGAGGCCACTTGCTTTCTTTGGAAGTCTCATCATACTATTCTTCATCTTGGACTATTTCTCGTGCCCAAGGTGGTCTTCGTCTCTCAAGGTGGATCTACTATTCTCTTTATATTCTTCTGAAGCTCTTTCTTTCGCCACGGTGTCTCTAACCCAAGAAGCTTCAGGTTCCTCTTCTGAACTGTCATTACTTGTTCTTCGGAATGATCTACAAGTCAAGTTCAGTTGCATGATTAGAAATATCTCATAATTTCCAAAACATATTAATAGTGATAAGTATATGTTGCATAGCCATGCAACTATTTTATCCAATGTTGCAACATTCATTCATATCTCGTACACATACAGTAACTTCTAGATTCCTTCTACCCCAATGTTATTAAGAGTGTGTACTACTCCTAATATGCCAGCAAAGAGGTTTCAATCTAGATAAGTAGCAATGGAATGTTGTACAACATCATTGACTTCTTACCCATCATGTGCAATTCAGTAGTTTAAATGAAAATACTCAAACATGCATAACACATCAACTGAATATAAACAAATGCACAACCAAACAATATCATGAAATGACAATTAAATACTTATCTTTATTTGTTTGGTGGGTAGACTCCTTCTTGAGTCTTCAGCGTCATCATCTTTTTCATTCACAACTGCATCATTTCTTATCCAAATGCTAAGATGGATAAGAGGTTCTTCAAGAGTTGATTCCTTCATATTCCTCATTGCTAGAGGGATCTTCTTTGAATCGTGAGAGCTTGATCTTCAGTTGCTCCCATCTTCTCTTCTATTATTATGAGTCGAATTTCTTCCTATGTGCACACTTCCCAGAGTCTGTTGAAGGTAATCAAATTCATTTTGGTGTCTTCAAGGATGACACATGAGGGATGAGATGATATTTAATAGATCTGCAATGATTCTCTTAGCTCTAGCCTTATCTTCATCTCCCTCGGGCTCTTAGAACTTCCTTACTGAAACACTGATCCAAGTAATTTTCTTTAAGGATCAAGGAGGCCCTACACTTCCATACTCGGAAGTTGTCAGCTTCACCAAGATTGTCATTAAGATGGGTGTGATTAGTCATTTTAAAATAAGAACCTCAAATGGAAATAGCAAAGATTTAGATCTTACCGATTTGAGGTGTTCGACCTAGTTTTAGAGCTCGCTAATCTAGGGTTTGTCAGCGAAACCCTAATTTTTCAAACTTGGAATTTCAAACTTCTGATTGGACAGAAAGATGGGCCTCTTCAAGGCAAGGTATCCAATGTACTCCTTTTCTGAAAAAAGTGATGGGAAGCTCCTGGAACAGGAAACCCTAGTTTTCCAATTTCTTCTTCAGAAATATCTGATATTGTTTCTGTTGTATCTCCGAAGTTTCGTCTCTTTATAGTATGAAAGTTCGCACTAAGATAGCCTGATATGTCCTCTTTCCAACCCCACAGGTTAGAGTAGAAATGGATTCTCCAAGTGGGACTTATGTTGAGTTTCCCAAGGTGACTTTTTGGGGGACTGTTCAGCATAGCGAACTTGTACGGACTTCCACGTGTCATTGTTTCACATTCCGGGTCTGAAAAGCGTACCACAGAAACTACAATCTGTGCCCTACCTGCAACCTCTTGCGAAATTTCGTTTGGACCTTCCTAGCCCGAGATATAGCAAATTTCCCTAGTTCACTTGTTTATGATTGTATTCTAGAGGAGGTTGGAACCCTGATTTGGAGGAACCATATCTCTTGAAGTATAGTAAATCTGAGGCTGAAACTTTTACACAATGTATAGCAAGAATTTATCTTCAGCCTGTAAAAGTTTCAGCTTCTGAGCCTTCTCTAACCTCGCTTTATAGTGAAAGTTCTAAGATGACTAAATTCAATCTTATAGGGTTTTCAGGCATGAAACCCTAATTTTCATTAGCTACCATTGTAGTTGTATTTCAGTTGCACAGTGAAACTTCTCTGATTCAGAAACTACTACCACCAAAAGATTCGCCCTAGTGAGGCGAGTTAGCCTAGCCCTCCTTGCTTAATGATATGTGGAGAGAACAACTTCAACTAGGAAGCCCTAGTTCCCGCAACTGCATAGTGCCTTCTTTCAGAGAGGCTTTGATACCGTGTTAGTTTTTCTTAAGATCTGATTAGATTATCTAGGATCTTTATCTGAAAGAATAACAAGTACAGCAAAATGCATAAGATATAAAAGATAAACGAGACACAAAGATTTTCACCGAGAAAACCATAAAGGAGAAAACCCCACAAACTTCTTCATAATTATAAGATGGTCAAAAGCAATAATAAGATGAATTCAGCAACTATCTATCTCTCCTCCTCTGAGTGTCTCTTTCTCTCATGCGCACTTGAGAGTGTATGAGGTGTGTATCAATGAGGGAGAGCGCCTCCCTATTTATACCATTTCAAGTCACTGGCCAAATATAACATTCGAGCCTACATGTCATCTCACATGGGGCCCTTCAAGTCACTGGCCAAATATAACATTCAATCCTACATGTCATCTCACATGGGGCCCACTTTTCCTAGAGAGACTACATGTACATATTGCATGATGTTACATTGGGGACTATTTCCCCGACTTACAATGGATGTTGTACCTCAAAGTCTAGACACAAATTAGACATCCCGTAAAGGGGTAACACACATCCCCAATTGGGGGTACAACAACATACAATGATAATTATCATCAGAATATCTTTAGAAGTTACAAATACATCAACAACAAGGAGGGGGATTCCCGATATACCACGAAGGTACAAGGAATATGTCCAGACTCACACAGTGTTGTAGCACATGAGGAAAGGTGGGTTGAATGGAGTCACAGGGGGATGTTCAACACTACTCCAATAAGCATGTAGCCTAATGAGGCTCGATCGCTTTTCAGTAGTTCCCACTTCTTCTGTGCAATTTCCCCACACGTAGTAAAACGCAACGCTAGATTTTCGTTGTTCAGGGAGATTAATTAAAAGTTAGACTAAGTACTAGTCACCTAAACCATTTTCTGATACTACCAACTAATCAGACAAAGTTGTAGTGGAAGTAGAGAATACGAGGATGAAGGCCTTGTAAATTTTAAATGTTTTTAACAAAGTTTTCGGATTAAAAAGAGTAAATCCCAAGAGCCTCTTTCCAGATTCAGTACTTGGGCAAGCACTTATCCATGAACTGTACTCGGGAAAGCAAGGGGGTTTATTTTAAACACAACAGTACATAAAAATTAAAGTTCTCTAATTACTACACTGCCCAAATATTTTCCCTTTCGATACTTTGGTATAGTGCAGTGGGCAAGTGTTCATATTACTTTACAAATAAAAACTTAAATAAACATTGAAATAGTGAAAGAAAGCAACAAACTACACTAACAACATAAAAACCATGAAAATAGACACCGAAGCGAATCCCCCCAGGGGGAATGGGGACCGGGCTCTGATGAGTCTACTCAAGCCTTATTTTCTTTTTACAATGATGCGAAAAGAAATGCACTTTGGTCCTCAAATCGAGATCCAAAAGCTTACAATAACATCAAAAAATGAAAAAAAATTATAAAGGGGATCTCTGTTAGCCTTCTTTCACTTTAAATTTTTTATTTTTTGACAGCACCTCTTCTTCTTTTGTAAAACCTGCAAAATCAACAAGCAAGTATTTATTAAATGCGCCCAAAATCACTTTAAGAAAAAAAATTCAAAAAAATTCATTTTTTTAAGTAAAAAAAAGTTTAAAAACTAGTTTAAAAAAGTGACTAAGAAAGTGAACTAAAAAAACTACTTTCTCAAGGTCTTTGTTTGCCTCTTAGGGATGGAAAACAAATATGAGCACTAGATTGCTAGATATGAAAATTAAAACTCGGAAATTAATCCTACTAATCAAGCTTTTAAAAAATTTCTTGAAAAAATGTGAATAGCTTGAAGCAAGAAAACTTGGTTATGTAGATCTACTAAAAGGTGATTATTATTTTTTTGCTTTAGTTAGATCTAGAAATGAAAAAATAATTATGATCTATGTATGAAATTAAACTTTTAACTTCAAATCTGTAACAACTTTTTCAATAAAGGACAAGATGATTTTTAAACAGTATTTGAGAAGGAGAGATAGAGAGGAGTTTGGAGAACAAGAAGATCTTTGAGGCACTTGATTGTGGGGCACCAAGGGACTTTATCTACAAACAAAAGTGTTAGAAATGAGGAAGATCAAATAAGATCTTCTCGATCTCCAGCTAAGATAACATGTACTTCACACAACTCAACAACCAATTATCAAATCCAACGGCATATATACTTAGAAATCAGCCTGAAAATGTTCAAACAAATGAAAATATTCGATTTGCATCTCTAAGCATTCAAGCTAAATAAATTGAAGCAGTAAACAAATAACCTAATTTACCTCACAAAACTGATACCAGTCCTTCAAGCAGGCTAGATTTGGAATTTGGAAGCAAGATTGATCCAACACATATTATCTCCACAAAACACGATGATAATACATCCACTGAACAAAGCACCACACAAATAGACCTCCAAAGTCTCTTTTATTTCGCATATAAACAACGATTACAATAGGTAGGATTTTCCGAGCACATTCCAACTAGTTTGAAAGGGAGAGAGTATTGTTTTTATAAAAAATCAAGACCAAGAGAGCGCCTTTGCCAACTGAAGAAGACTGAGGGCAAATTTGAGATTAAGAGTGAGTTTATCCCTTGATTTTAGCAAGTTAGAGGGATCTACACTCAAGAAAAATGTGCCACCTCTCAAGAGATAGGCACAACCCCTCTTTGGGATCTCCAAAATATGTCAGATGGGTGCCACATGAGCAATTATGCCCCATTCTAAGGAGAAAAACGTCCCCTTAATGTATCAAACTTGCAATAGCCTTAATTAACACTGAAGCCAACGCTTTAATCAAGGAGATGTCTTGCCTTAAATCAAGGAAGCCGATAGAAACTGATTTCAATCAAATCTGACAAAAATCCACCAATTTAAGAATTTGGATATTCTCTCCAATTTAATTAATTATTAATTTTTTAATTGATTTTTTTTTTTTAGGAGATTTTTTACTTAAGTGATGAATTAATCACTTAAAACTTAGGAAAAGTGGGTTTAGGGGTACAACAAGTGCTCTGAATTAGAAAACGAGCACCCCCATGGAAAAATCCGACTTTTAACCACACTTTTATTACATTAATAATTTTCCCAATTAAACTATAAAAAAATAACCTAAGTTTTGTGGGAAAAAATATTTTTCTCAAAACATGAAATAAAACCTAGGGAGACCTACCACATGTCCATATGACTCAATAATAATGTCTAGCATGTTCATATACATTGACCCATGAAACTTTAATAACCTCCTAAGGCCTAACCATCAAGACGACCATTCCAGCTTTGGAGGAGCGGTGAAAAAATTGAAAATTATAAGGCGTTTATTCAACAACCTATAATTGCCAAGGAAAAAATACACCTTGGAATACCTAGATTGATGTTTAAGTCCTAGAAATCCAAGTTCTTTACAAACCATGCTAGCACATTTTTTACAACTTCCTTGCAAGGTATGAACATGTGGTAAAAAAAATGAAAAAAGGGGCCTTGGAAGGCCTAAATGGACTTCTAAACTCTTGAAATTGAACAAGTATTTGATCATCTTTGGCGGCTCACTGAAATTCCAACTAGATGCAATCTAGTCGGTAACACTTAGCACCTAAGAACTCAACCAAAGTGGTTTATGCATAATTTGTCATTCAATCAACCTCAAGACAACAGTCAACAAAGGCCAGCATTATAAACAAGAAAGATAGGTTTAATTCATACAATTGACTCTAGTACGCACAATATGCAGCTCTTGTTTCTCTGCACACTCTCTTCACCGAGTTCCTCTACGCATATCCAACCTCTGCGAGTTGCACCCCCTAATCTCCATGGGCATCCCCCCAAGATTTTCCCCTGGGCTTCTTTTCCCCAGGTTCAATTCTAGCACCCTACATGGACATTATTCCCCATGCAACAACGTGTCCATTAACACCATTAATTTCCCCCCTAATCCTCAACCAACCTTTTTGTTAAACATACTTAGCAAAATAAACAAAGTTAAAGGGTAAACATGGTTTATTACATAATTAACAAAGGATTAGGCTAAATAAAAAATTAGAGGAAGTCATATAAGATTACAAGGTTAACAGGGTTATGACTTATCCCCCTTCTAGGCTATATATCCCCGCCCCCCTCACTTTCCCTTGGTGAATTCACCAGTTCCCTTTCTCTTCTTCGTGTTGCCACCACCGAAGCCAGTATTATAATTTTATATTAATAAGGTTAAATATTTACATTCGTCCTGCCACATGGGCAATACATATCAAAATTACATGATACAAGCAGGGTTCTTAGCTGGGGACATTACAAAGATGTGGGGCTTCCTCCCATCAAGAGGTAGTCAGCAATGCCACTAAGCCAACAATTTTTGGAATGAAAACCAAGAAAATTTGCCATGACCTAATCAAAGGTATTTAGATCCAAAGCCAACACTCTACATAATATAACCCCAAAACTTGGCCTTTACAAAAAAAAAAAAAAACTTGCCATGGTATGTCTGGAAATGATGCATCATAAACTCTAAGGCATAGCAAAGTGAATTTGGAGATTTGGTGAGGAGATTGGAGAGCTTGGAAGGGAGATTGAAGGGTGCCATTTGTGAGAGCTTGGAGGGGAGATTGAAGGTTGTCGTAGGGTTCAACCATCATTGGAGAGCCAAAGAGGTAGGCTCTAAACTTATTCATGTTTTTTTTTTCCTGCATAAACTTATTTATTTTTATGGCTTGAATGATTGTATGTTTTCTTCTCCTACTCTCTCCCATTTCTTCTCCCTCATTCTGTTGGAGGCAAAGGGTTATTCTCTACATGCAAGATCGGTATGTCAATGTGGTCTTTCCTTTTGGTTTCATTGTTTATTATGATGGTGTTGAATGGAAATCGGAGGAGAATGATGAAGAGGATCAAGAAGTGGGTAGTGGCACATATCATGGAGAGGAGGGAGAGGAAGATAAGATATGATAAGATCATTTTATTAATGTCCTACTAATGACCACAAAGTAGGTCAACGAGACTGTCGGTAACAATGAAGAGGAGGATAAAAATGATAGTGATGGTGGTGATGGAATGAAAACCATAGAGAACCTAACACCCTTGTGGAAATATGTCACAAAGCTTGGAGAAGGAAAAGGGGGTGGAACCAACGTTTTAAAAACCGGTATGGCCACAACCAAAACCAGTTGGGTTGACCAGCCAAAGCATCTCCAAACCTGAATAGACAAAAAAACTCGACCTGAGGACCAGTTCGATACTAAACTGACCGACCCAATGCAATCCAAACCAGTCGAGCTTGTCCAAAACCGGATGAGTCTTCAAGATTGATCTGGTAATGATATACTTGTTTCGTGAAGGTTTTCAATCAAAATAAGAACAAATTTTTCATTGAAACTTGGATTCTTTCCAGTATCTATGCAAGTTACTGTTTGAAATCTATTGTTGGCAAAATCTAGGCAAGCATATCCACGACAATTGATTGCATTTGCACCTTGTTCCTCTATCACAGGGACTCCGTTCGAGTTTGATGGTCACTGCCATGCTCATGTCCATGTTCATGCTCACGACTCCTTCCTCGGCAAAGAAGAGAACTCTCACTTCAGTACATGTTCATGTTCTGCAGAAAGCAAATTGGGCATCAAAATAATGGTGGAGGCACCTACACAAAGGGATACGGCTTGGGGGCCAAGATAGTGGGCACCTTCATTCTCTTTTACACAATTGTTTTTGCCAAGATGCCAAAACAAGTGCTAAGGACTCTCGCATTTCTTTTCAATTATAAGGATCATTTCTTTTCATTAAAATTGATTTTTTTATGTATTTTGAATAGTCTAAGTCAATGAAATCAACCGCTTCAGTTCATGACCGGTTTCGGTCCGAGTTGACCCTCAACCGATTTGACTCCCGATTTCGAGTTTTAAAACATTGGGTGGAACCACAAAATTTGCATGACCCCATTGTAGAATAACTTACACAAGTTCATATACCCCTGTGAGAAAGCATTTATGTGGCGTTATGCCATGGGATGAAAAGAAGACTATAGGAGTTAAAACCTGTACGGAAGTGCAAGCAAAAGACAGAGCCAAATATAATAGAGAAGAGGAGGAAGCACAATACATATCCAAAAAAAACAAATGTTGAACATGAGACCTCAAACTCACATAGAACATTTAGTGTTCGATCCCCATACCCATGGTAGTGGATTCTCGCCCATGCATTCAAGGCATAGAACAATATCATATTTCCTTGACCAATGTGCTAGGGATGACGTGGATGTAAAAGTGTTATGGTTTCTCTATGCATGTGGCATACCATTCAATATTCTTCACTCACCTTATTGGTATGAAATGATAGAAGCCATCCATTGTGCCCCTAAAGGATACAAGAGCCCCGCATATGACAAAGCTAGAACCATGGGACCTAACAAGGAAAAAACCAAGATCCAAAATGCTTTGGGGAAATTCACAAATGCTTGGAACGAATATGGGGTATCCATTGTATCTAATGGTTGGAAAAACGTAAAGGGAAAGACATTGATAAATGTTCTTGGGGCATCTGCTTATGGTGCAATCTTCCTTTCGTCCCATGACTACTCAGACTGATTCATGATTGGCATCAATATTGTAGAACCCTTAATTAAAACCATTGAATCTATTGGGCCATACAATGTCATCAAAGTCATTACTGATAATGCTGCTAATTGTAAGGTAGCGGGAGCAATCATTGAGGATAGATACCCTAACATATTTTGGTTTGGGTGTCTGGTTGACACATTGAACCTTTTGATGCATGACATTATCAAGATGAAGGATCATGATTATAAATGGATTGGTTCATTGTACAAGAAAGGCAAGCACATGGTAATATTTATGACCAATCATAGCAATGCCCACCACATTTTCCGTAGCCACTCAAGGTTGGAGCTGTTGAAGATTGCAAACACTAGATTCGTTAGCTATTACCACACCTTCAGGCGCCTTTTGAAGGTAAGAGAGACATTGGCTAGCATGGTATCAAGTGAATCATGGCCATATTTTGAAAGACATGGCTACATCCGCATTACTAGGCATGATTTTCAAGAGGTGGAGGACACTGCTCTTGATGGTCAGTTTTGGGAAAGTGTCAGGTATGTATTGCAAATCACCAAGCCCATTTATAACATGATTCAGTTATCATCCTATAGTTGGGGAGGTGTATGAGTAAATGGATAGCATGCTAGGCCAAATAAAATATATTGTTGAGACAAAAGATGCCATCTTTTATGATCATATTCACAAGTCTTTTAGGGATAATCTTAATGTTCCACCCCATGCCTTAGCCTACGTCCTTACACCAAAATATTATTGTCCATCTTGGCTGGCCAAATTAGCACCTGGGGGTGGGGTCAAGAGAAAACCCCAGACAAATCCAAAGGTATAGAATGGGTAAATGTTAGCATTAGACAAGTTGGTCCCTAAAGAAGAGGAGTGTGCCATATTGCGTGTTGAACTGAGCAAATACCTTAGTCAACATGGGGTGTTTGCTAATTTGCATGCAAACAAAGATCGAGATAGGTTGCCTCCTATTGAGTGGCAGAATATGGATGGCTCCACCACACAATTGCATAAACTGGCCATTAGAGTGCTTTCACAAGTAGTTAATAGTTCTTCTGCAGAGAGGTCTTGGAGCACCTATAGCTACATCCATAGTGGGAAAAGAAACAGCCTCAATGAAAATCAAGCAAAAAGCTTGGTTTTTGTACACTACAACTTGAGGTTGATGTCTCATTATTGTGAGCGGGCCAAAAGTGATTAAACATATATCACTTGGGACAACAACCCGGAGGAGAATAATTTGGAAGACGAAGCCATGGCTTTAGAGCGCTTGGAGGCCAAACTTTTGGGCGATGATGATGGTGACCGTGCAGCAATAAAGATGCCACCCCCATCCACTAGTAATGTTTCAATCCCAGATGCACCATCTTTTCCTCTAGCTTCACAACCTCCATCATTGCATGGGGGTCGTGTAGTTGTTGGAGTTGGACGTGGTTCATGACCACTTCCACCTACTCAAGATGAGGAGACTCCTACTCCCAATGCTCATAGATCACAAGAAAATAAATTATAAATTTCTCACGACAAGAGGAAATATCAGTACTTGTCTTTTTCTACTTTCTAGTACTTCGCAAATTGTAACTATTGACTTTAATATTCTTATGGCCTAGTTTTGAATACATTATATGGCAATTTATGTTTGATGTTTGAAGTTGAACCTACCTTTGAAGTTCATTGCTTGCAACTTTGCACTCTTGACTACATAATAGCATATTATAATTGTTTGGTATTTACTAATGAATATGTGCATCGTGAATCGTTTCATTTCATGGTTGATGTTCCTAGTACTAGTTTGGTTACAAGTACAACTTTAGTTATGAGTTTGATAAGTCATGACAAATGTTACATATTGAAAATGGTTGAGGTTATGGTTGATCATTTGATGACAATGCTATAAGTTATAGGTTATAACTACTAGATTATTGATGTTAAATAGTTTAATCCATCTTTTTATGTTTTTTGTAACTAATTCAACATTCTACGTGGTTTTGTTGACATATATGCATCAAAATATATAAAAATATATATTATATAAAAGAACACCTCTGAAAACACTCTGACCCTGGAAGCTTTTGAAAATTTCACTTTTCACTTCACTCCCGCTCCTTGCTCCCCACTTCCAACAGCGTAACCCTAGCTCTATAAATGGAGAGCCGGTCTCAAAGAAAAATATATACAAGGAGAGATATGAAGGGAGTGGATCCAAGAGCTGTGATGCAAAAATGGAGAAACTGACACTGTCATGGGCCAGTAGAAGCCAATCCACTATTTTTGGGAGTCACACCCTAAAAGTTGTCTTCAAGATTGGCATAACCAACTTAAGTAGGATGTGCAGCACCAAGGGTACTGGGAACAATGACCTTGCCAATGGACTAGGGCCCAATTGGTTTTCTTGCTAGGCCATGTTCACGAGGAAATCAACAGACATGAATAGTTTAGTGCTCAAGGCCTTCTAAGCATTTGCCAGCTTAACCAGGAAGTCCAGCACCAAGGGTACTAGGAACAGTGACATTACCAACGGAACTGGGCCCAATTGATTTTCTTGTTCAGCCATGTTCATGGGGAAATCAACACCCATGAATAGTCTAGTGCTCAATGCCTTCCAAGCATTTGTTAGCAGAGGAGTGGAATCTGGAATGGGGAGTGAGATTGAGTGCTAATCACTTGTTTCAAGATATGCATCCTTGAAACCAACTTCCAAATTTGTAAAAATAACATGCAGCTCACCAGAAAGAAATAGCAAGTTGCCTATTCCTTCATTGACTGCTTAGTACTCCACCTGTCACATTTGAGTGTTAAGAAAGCTAAGATCAAGTGCAGAAAGTTGGAAACTCATTTTTATTTTGAAAAAACATCATAAGATTCTGAGAACATAAATTGTTCTCGGAAAGGGAACTTTTAACTCCATATGAAGCCTACTCGGAAAGGGAACTTTTAACTCCATATGAAGCCTAAGCATATCATTGTTTGTTGTTCCTAGAAATATCACCTTTCCAAGATAAAGCTCAAATAGGCAGCAACCAACTGACCAAGTATTCATAGCATGGTCACAAGGGTAGACTTAGAAGTGTAGATAGCAGCAAACAGAACTGTTAAAACTACCCAATGAAATTTTCATGTATCAATCACACATTGCTTCAACATTTCATGGAAATGCAGAGCAAGTCATGCATTAATGTCAGTGTTTGATTTTTCAGATAAAAAAGGCAATAACAAGAACCAAAAATTTAAAGGCACAAACCATAAGCCACAAAGTACTGCAATTTACATGGTGATGATATAACAGACGATGATAAAGATGCAGGCAGATGAAGAAATCTTGTTGACTTGCTTATTTCTGGGGCCCTTTAGATGCAGCTAAAGAGGTAAGGCATAATCTCATTTTTGCCAGAAAACACTGCATTGCCAAAATCAGAGATTTAAAACATTCTTTGCTTCATTCACCCGCAAATATATAAACAAGTATCTCAGAAGAAAGACAAATTAATAGACTTGAACTTGGATATGACTCTAATTTACAATACCATGTCAAATTAAATTATTCCAACACTCCTTTACTGCAATAATAAAGAAAAGCATACCCTCTCAGGCTTTATGTCACAGTGTAAAACCCCAGAATTCTGCAGATGCTTTACTGCAATAAGCAAATGCTGCCCATGGGCATGTGGCCTAGTGGCAAGCAGCAAGGTAATCAGGCTTGTGTTAATGTGGATATCCAGGTTCGAAACCCTGGAGTGGGTGTAGATGAGGCCCAGCACAAGTCTTGAGCGATTTTTACAGCATAGAAATGCCCCTCATAGCACAGCAGCTTAGTCGAAGGACAGTCGTAAGTTACTATAAGCAACACCAAAAAAATTTAAAAGAATTCTTTGTATATGCCCACTCTGCAGTTAGATTAGAACCAATTTTGCAACCAAATTTCTTAAGAACCTCTCGAAGATTCATATGCAGACACTCCAACTCTAAACAAAAATGATTCATGCACTTAAAGCTGGAGAGAAACTGACACTGGAATTTATCTTCAGATCAGCACCAACGTGTTTCTTCAATACTTAACCTGCTTTTTACCTGTATATCAGCAAAATCTTATAATTAGAATGCCTCCAATATAAAAGAGAAGAACATCATCCAAGAGAAAAAGAAAATACTTTGTTTTATTGTTGCAGATAGTTTTAATTGCAACCACTTTGGGCTCTCCCTTCCCAGCCTTGAGATCCTTTTCCCAAACAACATTTGAGAATACACCTTCTTCACCATGAGATGCTACAATTTTATAACCACCATCAAGGACCTCACCAATGTGGTAACCCGAATTAAGATATCATTATTAAAAGGTACCTGGGAAGGTCAATTATCCCAACTATATTAAAGACATAAGAAATGTCTGTCTGATTGGACACCGACATCCTTAACCAGGTAGGAAACACAACCAAAGAAACAAGGCATTATATATGATACATAGATCCACTACTAAACCAATAATTACACATAAAACAGTATGTAAAGGCCACTTGAACAAATAGAATACCATAAAAGGGTCTAATAAGAGAACACTTTCCACTTCATTGTTGTATTATTAGTTGTCAATGTCACAAGGAGCACATAGAAAACAATATACTTTCAAAACGCATTTTTGAATCTGTCCTAAAGGTTCCATGATTCCATCCTCCAAAAAAGGAGAACAGGCAAATCTTGTTATTCCTCTAATAATGAACAAAACTCTTGATTGAAAATATAGTTTGAAAGACTCCAGTATGGTTTCCTATACAAAAAACTAGCATGCACTTCAAAGGCTTATCCCATGATAGCATCAATTAACTCATTGTGAATGTCAAGATACGGAATGAGACTCTTATCCACTATTTTCTGGAAGCCTCTACCATATTACCTTACAGCACCCACCCATCAAAGGTGTGTGATTGATATCAAACAGAATTTGTTGTTAATCTGCACTACTTTGCTGATAATCATATTTGTCTTTTGTATATTGCCCACTTTGCAATGTCCACCAATCAGATTGAAATACAAAACATGAGCAGCAAGAAATCAAACGCTTTTATGCAATCATATTCAATAATCGTTTATCATCCTCACTATTGGCCAACATTCAGAAAACATGACAACTCCTCACTAAACAGTTCGTCAGTGACTTGGAAACTATGCAACAGTTTCTTGTGAAATCTATGGATCAGCAAATTAAGTGTAAAGAGTCAGAATGCAAGTATTTTCCAACATTTTGTAGTCAGCACTAAAGCAAGACTTGAGAGAAATTTATTCATTGTGATCCTGGTTTAAGCGATACTCTAGAAAACATATTGGGAATAACCGTTAGCTACTATTCTCCTCAGAAACTCTTTCACCTTCCTGTAGCTTTCCTGCAAGTGAATGTAAATATAGTATGACTGGTAAACAATCTGATATCCACATTTCTTTCAATGGTTTGTTTGCATCCTAAATTAGGCTAGCCTTACAGAAGCCAGCAATAGGAGAATCATAACTGCATCTCAAAATATAACTTTTCTGAGCATTTCTTCTCAGCCGAAAAGCTACCTCCATATGACCTTTCTTGCAACAAGTAATAAGGTTATTGCATGTAATACTATTGGCCATCATACATATTTCAAGCATTTTGTAAAAAGATTACTAGCATCCCATGATAAAATTACATGCACATAATGCCTAGAATGTAGATTCTCCACTGAACAACACCAGACATATAGTGATAAAACGATGCAAAG
This sequence comes from Pseudotsuga menziesii, assembly GCA_001517045.1. Classification (NCBI taxonomy): domain Eukaryota; kingdom Viridiplantae; phylum Streptophyta; class Pinopsida; order Pinales; family Pinaceae; genus Pseudotsuga; species Pseudotsuga menziesii. The sequence goes on along the minus strand of LPNX010105575.1, from coordinate 433,060 downwards.
AGGAAACATTCACTCTATACATCATGCCTTTATTCTAGTGTCATCACTTGATAAGTGAGTCAAATAGATAAGTGGGATCCCTTTTATAGCAGGTCTCTTAACATTATGGAGAGAATCTCTCAACTCCCTTTTAAATAAGACTTAACAAGATCGACAAGGTTGGGATCTTATAACAACATGACACAGAAATAGGATTCGGTCTTTAACTACCCAATCTCTAACACAATGTGAGTCAATTGGGACTTAATAAAACATGATATCCCAAAGTCAAGATTACAAATATTAGTGATCATAGTCATTATCATCAAAACCCCCTCCTAAGCTCAACTGAGGAAGATAACAACATCCTGGCCATAACGCCCTGCAAACAAGCTCAAATAGAGAGTTCTTCATTAACACTGGCCTCCTGAAATCCAAATCTCCACACTAACCTCGTTGGAACTAGAGAACCATACAATGGTTTCATTCAATGAACTTCGGCACAAGTGATAAAAATAGAGAGATTAAAGCCCACAATCCGTAGATGACATGAAAATAGTAGAAAGCATGTTGAAGTTGGAAGCAATCCGAGAAAGATGAACTGAATGAAAGAGTGTCAAAGACCAATGAAGTGCTCCAAGCAAACAAAGAGTCCTACAAAAGTCGAGCGTGATCTAACAAAACTCATATGTCAAAGATCAATGGGAATGCTTCAAACCAGAAATCTGTGAGCTGACCATATTCCGTTTATGGCAAGAGGACCAAAAACTCAACAAACACTTTAAAAAAACATCGAAGAAACTAAATGACTACCATCAAAATAGTCAGAACCAGAGACTGCAAGTTGATCAATCAATCAATGAGAGCAACGACCACTGCACATGTGTACCGCTAATGACACAAGTCAATAGGATGTCCTCAAGCAGTTTCTCAAATTTTTCCATGATAAATCATCTATCCAGGCAAAAAAATGCCCTAGTGCTGGATACTGATCTAGGAAATTGCTTTTGATATCTCTTCACTAATTTTTTGAAAGAAAAAACATTAGCATATCAATAGGATCTTTCATACCCAGATGGAGTGCAAGAATGCCTCCAATCACTGTGATTAACATTAAGGTATGGTTGAGATGTCTGGTGCAGAAGAAACTGCTAATGAAATAAAATTTCTAGCTAGCTGAATGGATGATTTAGAAGCAGATTCCTGTGAATCAAATGAAGTTGAATCAAACTCTGGTATAGAAGATATATCAATTGGCTTAGTAGAGGATGGGGAAGGATCTGATTCCTACAAAACAAAGGTGGTTGTGAGATCAGGAGAACTCGAAAATTAAGTTCCAACATAGCCAATACCTGCACGCTGCATGCATTGATCTCATATAAGGTACAATTGGATCAGCAATGCCCTATCCATGCTTGCCGAGACCACCACCTGTATAACCTATATGATGCAATTACTTGGAACCAATGTTTTTTGTCTACTTCTTGAACTCGGGAGAAGATAACTCATGTGCCAGTAATGCTTGATAATAATTATAAACAACTGTGTGATGCATATCCTTTTGCAAACAATTGATTACCTTTTCCTTCTCTAACAATTGATCACAAAGCTGAGCAGTTGTGTCCTGCAAGGATGTGGCCTCCATGTGAAGTTCGACGTTAGTTTCCTACAAAGAAGTAACCCAAATTTGAAGTTGACTAATAGTATCTTATTGATCGGCATTAGTAGTGTTATGCCATATTCTGTGGGCATGTTTTTGAACCTATTTTTGCTTCAGCATGAGAATGTATTCCAGAATTTTGTGCTCCATTTCTGCTTTTTGTTGGGCATTCTATATGATTCCAATGATGTGATGATCATGTACATATGTCATTTTCTACTGCTATGCCATCTCAGATGATGTATAATGATGATATATTAATTGATGATGTACTTCATATTGCTGCTGCTGCATAATGTATTGGTTGTTTGATGAGTATAGTTAGCATTACCACCCATAGATTGACGAGAGTGAAGGATTCTTGATTTACTTGCATACCATTGAACCAAGATGACTCTTGGTCTTTACATGGATTTTTACCCCCTTCTTAGGTTCCATCTCTGGCCACTCACAGTTCATCCACGTCACTTCATCTTTTGGTCTGTATCCCAAGTGTTGGAAATTGATAGACGGGCTCTTGCTCTCCCCCTCTGTAACACTTTCACCATGAGTGCCTCCATGTTTTCCTTGCGTCTTGGGTTTGTTGTGTTGCAGTGAATCTTGTCCTAATTCAGGATCTTCCCAGGTATGCTCCCTGAGGTTGGCTGCTATCAGCCAAGAAGAGCTATTATTGAGAAATGCTTCTTCCCTAGATCCAACACAAGGCTCCCTAAACTATTGTTTCATCTGACGTTGTATCCGATCCTATGGCGACTAGTGACTCCACTGGTTGTAAAGAAAGCAACAAGGAATCAAGTATCCCAAAGTATGCTCAAGGGATATAAAAGGAAAAAGAAAATTGCCTCAACATCGTCTGAAGATTTTAGAGGCTAAATCCTAAACTATGAAGATGAACCTGTGTTGAAGACAAGTCAAGAACAAAGAAAAGGCCTCAAAAGCATAAAACCAGGGCCAATAATTCAAATTATTATCCCAATGCTGAAGAAAAAGAACAAATGAGAAAGAAGAAAAGCAAGAAGAAGAAAAAGAAAAGAAAAAGAAAAAGGAAACAATATTGGGTGAATCACTAGGATCAAAGGTGGAGTACCTCATAACACACTCCCGAGTTAAGACACCTCCCTATTGTTTGCACTAGTGATGAAACTTAACAAAGGAACCCCTCTATCCTCCTCTTGAGTCAGTTAATCGACTAAAGCCCACCGCACTTGTCCAAACTTAGTTGAGTCATCTATATCCACCCCGACGAAGACAATAGTCCTTGTAAATACTTTGAAATTGTTATGGTATTGGTTTGTTTGTAAATCATCTCTCTCAGTAATCTGTTTGAAAAGACCTATAGTTCTTCGGTATATCATCACGTTTTTCATGACTAACTATATGATGGCTCACTTGTATGAACAATTGCATCTATGTATACTTCTATTGGTCCACCAAGTGACCAAGGACATTCTTATAGTACAGCGCAGTATCATCAGCTTTCCATTATCAGATATATTCATAACAATGTCAGTTGGTCGGTGGCCAGTCCATCTCTAAGGGCCTAATATGCTATATTTTGTTGTACTTAGGATCCGTTCATTCTGAGCACATATTTGGATACCCATTTGGCCACTTTTTCAGGTACATGTCATCATATGGGTCACCAATGCCCAAAATCGGTCAGTTTTACAGGGTGGTGATTGCCATTGCTCAGTGTTCTGCAGGATTATTTTCATGAGCATGCATGGTTTTGATGCACTCAGTATTTTCTGGATCTCTTGATAGATTTGGACACCCATTTGGCCCTACTATCGACCAATAAGGTCAAATGCAGAATGCGCTCCCTCCAAAGACGGTTTCTACAGGGGGCCATTTAACTAATCTCAGTGAGCAACCTGCCAAATTTCATCAATGTGCATGGATTTGATCCAGCCACTGCATGCACTATATTTTGACAGTTTTGGCACCCATTTGGATTTTCTATCCATCCATACTCTCAGATGTCCAACAATTCGGTGTTTCAAAGGATTTCTGGCAGCAATGGAGTTTTAGACATGTATTCCAACAAGGTGGTAGATTAATTCAACTATGGACTATGGTTTTCACTTAAAATTTCCTAAGTTGAGTTTAATATTTTTATTAAAGGATACAAAGTGCACTTTATGTTATATTTTCACATTGAGGTTGCACTTTATCAATTTATAAGGTAATATTTCCCATTCTCAAGGAAGTGTGATTTGCATAAGTGGCATGTTGGGCACACATGTGGAGGAAATTTGATGATATGGCACTTTGGCACACATGTGGAGGCACTTAGAGACATCTGGTGACTTTCCCGTCTCATGAGATCAAATCCTAGACCTTGACCTCTCTCCAATGATGAAATCGACTTCCCTTGGTCCAAGTGTCCAAGTCAAGTTGGTCAACGAGTTTGACTGGGAAAGTTAGCTCCATCGATTTGGCACTTGGCGGCCTGCACATGGTTTTGGCATGTGGTATTCATCTTGCACATGGTATTTCCCCTTGGTTTTCAGCTTGACCCATGGTCTTTGGCATTTGACATGTTCTAGCTTGTCCACTTGAGAAAATCCGCCCCTTTAAAGGAGGAGGACTTGGCTTAAAGGAAGAAACGCGGATAAAGAAGAAGGGAGAAAAAGAATCAGCAACAACCAAGTCAAGAAGAATCCAAATTAAAGAAAACATTTCTCATTTCCAGTAAGTTCTCTTTGTGAACCTATCTGAGAAATAGACCAGCAGGCATGTCCATTATGATGTTTTGTTATAGAACTTTAATTCAGAATCCCATAATGACAGTGAAGGCCTTAATTCATCATTATATAAGCTCTAATATAATGATGAAAATATGAGCACAGAATAACGGCTATGAAAGTAGAGTCTCCACACAACACACAAAATAATGACAACAAATACCATAAAGAAATTATGTGCACAAGATAACACCTAGGAAATTAGAGTCTCCACACAACACACAAAATAATGACATTAGATCTATATCGGGAAAACCTCTAGAAGTGTAGGAAACATCAACTATCAATAATCAAGGCTTTATTCTGGTTTCACACTCCATAAGTTATCAAGTACATAAGAGGTCTCTATTATATAGGAGAATGTCTCATATCCATATGGAGAATCTCTCACCTTCCTCCTAAGACTTGACAAGATCCAAAAGATTAGGATCTTATAACAATGTCACACAGAAATAAGATTGGGTCTTTAACTACCCAAACAATGCAAGATATTGTTTCACGAGGCAATTAGGACTTAATGAAATAAAATATACCAAAGTCAAGATAACACATATTAGTGATCATAGTCATTATCACTAATAACCCAAACCTCACCTACATTACAATATTCATTAATAAGGACATTGTGCACATGAGCATTTGCACCATAATTGTTTTTTTCTCAATTCATCAAGAACTCTTAAGAGCTTTAACCGTGTTTCCTGCCTTGCAATATCCATCAATAGCAAAAGTATAAGCAACTCCATTGGCCCTAAGCCTTTTGCCTCAATTTCCGACAAGAGTTTCTCCACCTCCATGATCTACCTGCCTGTAGAGTCCATGTAAGATTGAACTAAAAGTATATACACCAGGATTGAGACCATCATTTCATTTCTCGACTTGAAAGGCCTTCCAATCTCCCTTTCCTTCATGTATCCATGAATCCGGTCAGTGTAAATAACATTGTCAAGACCCAGTCCCACCTCAAACCTCTTTTGCCTTGTTCATCTTCCCCTCCTTACACAGGCATTGATAAGGGCACCATATGTAAGAACATCGATGAACAAGCCCTTCAAAGATATTGTGTCTTTGATCTCAAAAGCTTCCCTAAGATCCCCTTTCCTACAGTATTCATGAATCAGTGTATTGTAATAAACAACATTAGGAACACAACCTCGTTTCTATGCCTCAGATAAAATCCCATTGACCTACTGCAACTTCCCTTCATTGCAATGCAATAGAATCAGCATACTATACCTATAAACATCAAAAACAATTCCACTCCCTGACATGCTAGAATATACTCTCCACCCCTTGTTTCTCCACTTTTTTTTTTCAATAGGTCTTTCAAAAGACTAACGCAGGGATTTATACCCACCTTGAATTTCTCTCAAGTATCCAATTGAAAGTATTAACAGCCTCAAAAACCATTCCAGACTCCACAGAGGAAGCAACCTTCAAATACTACAACAAAGGACTTCCAGTCTTTCCTGCATTCCTGATCAGCATTCATTGCTTTATTAACATGATTTTGTGAGCTATTTTTGTTTTTGGGTTTTTTTAAACTATGCAAATTTCTGAGAGTTCTAAACATGTTTGCATTTGATAAAATGTCAGGGGGAGTGCAGAAATAATTGAGATTACGAGCACAACCCCAGTTGCTTTTCTGCCCATAAAGAATCCAACAGATATGACATTAATGCCTACCTCTTTCTTGACCAAAATTTGATTTATTCACTCTGGGTTTAGGTTGTCAGCAACTCCTGAGGTTCTGAGAAGGAAATACAATAGTGGTTTCGTGAGCATCTTACATACTTTCACTGCAAATTACTAATTAGTCATCTGGTCTCCATGAATGTTTTATAGTATATCACAACATTGACCGTTAAGACATTCTCCAGAGTAAATACAATACCCAAAATTCCTTGCAACAACTAATAATAGCATGGTTCCTGGAGAGAGGATAAGACCAGGGCATGCAACGCTTTTACTAATTGCTATACAGAAAGTATTTGGTAAATGTACTCTAATTTAGCTAGTATGTTAATTTCTTTGATAACTGTGTATAAGTCAGGTATACAATTTAACCACGGTTTACAAAAAGAATGCACCTCCTAGAGGAATTTTGTCAGCGACAAAATCAACTTTGAAATAGGATCCACCAAAGAACCCACTAGAAAATCATTGTAAACAAGACCCACAAATAGTCGGGTACACAATTTAACCACAGCTCATTAAAGAATGCATCTCCTGGGGTCATTTTGTCAGTCACAAAAAGCAAACTTTAAAAAAGATCCACAAAAAACTCCACTAGAAAATTGATGTAAATAACTATACCGGAAGTATTTTGTTAATGTAATCTAATTTAGCTAGTAAGCTAATTTCTTTGATTAACTGTGCATAGAATCAGGCATACAATTTAATCACAGCTGACCAAAAAATACACCTCCTAGAGGAATTTTGTCAGTGACAAAAATCAACTTTTAAATAAGATCCACAAAAAAAATCCACTAGAAAATCACTGTAAATAAGACCCACAAATAGCTGGGTATACAGTTTAACCACAGCTTACCAAAGAATGCATCTCCTGGAGGAATCTCGTCAGCTACAAAACTCAAACTTCAAAAGAGATCCACTAAAACCTCCCTATAAAGTTATGATTCATGAAATACAAAATAAAAAAACATCCTTACCATGAAATCTGGGCAGAAACTATAAAACTTAATTTTAATGTTGATCTATGATACAATGGGAAATTTTATCCCTAACTTTCAAGATTGTCCTAAATTTCAAGGGCGAGAAATTCTACACAGATGACTGTCACAAATCTGAGGACAGAAGATATGCCATTGAAGAGTCACAACTTGAGCAAATGCAGCAAACATGCAAAAAATTTCAGGGTGTATGTAGCAAACTCATCAAGGTTTTCAGGGCAAGTGAAGCAAACTTGTCGAGAATTTTAGGGCGAGTGCAGCAAACTCTTCAAAATATTTAGGGCAAATGCAGATTGCAAAGATGAAAAGTTGAGAGCGAAAAAATTTTATGTGTTTCCTTTTTCTATGTATTTGCTATATATTACTTGACTTGAATCCAAACTATATATATTACATTACTTGACTTGAATCCAAACTATATTTTATGGGCTAAAGTTTATAAATGTCATAACAAAAAAAATTTGCCAAGACAAATTTTTAACACCTTAAATTTCACCCATTGGTAGAAGATATGTAGGATGATAACAGAGATATAAAGCTGTGTTCCATTTGTCATCTAGAGCATACTCCCAGATTTTCACTAGCCATAATGAAAGAAAGGTGCGAATGAACAAAAAGAAGAGTTGGACTAAATAAAAAAATACGAAAATAAGATAATAACAAGATAGTAACTGTTCTTCTATTGTCTAATACATAGAATCCATGAAGAGGTTGTGTGCCCCACAAATGGCTTGCATTCCTAATTTAAACCTGTGTATGTTATAATCTCCAAGTGTGGATGAGACATTGACTAGCTAAGAACCTCAGGGCAGGGTGCCACATTTGTGATCTCAGAAGAGGCATGCCAGGCATATGAAATATGTATCAATGTGCACAAAGTTAGTAGATGCATGAGAAGGTAACATGAAGTCAGTGATAAGTTGACAGAAGAAGTGTGTCAGCAAGAAAGCAATGAAAAAACACTACAAGAACTGCCATTTATGGTTGTTTAGCTATAAAAATATACGTTTCATGCTTGTAAGCTTTGTGCATGCATTTAAGAGGCTCGAGACCATGAAACACAATTGGAAAGCCCAAACCCAAAAGCTCTACTAAATGACTGATGAAATGGAATAAGAATTTGGTTATCGATTTTTAGAATGAGACATAAGCATTAGATGACTGCAAACTAGGCCACTTGATGTTTTGTCCATTTGTTTGACAAGTCAAGAAACCTACAGAAGTAGTAAAAAGGTCGCCATAAGACATTGGTTCCTATAAAACAATATATGTATGCCTGAATAGCTAGAGCCTGGATGTGTTTTTGTATAGACATGTAGATAGATAAAAGGCATGAGTGGAATCATATTCAAAAGAAAACCATGCTCACTTACGATTTTTTTGGTACAATAATGTTTGTTCTATTATAAAAAGAAAGTAATCTCTCTCAAACTTCAAGACATATACCTGTTGCAAAAGCCACACACAGATAAAACAGTGTAATTAACTTTCTTTTCAAATGGCCATGCTTAAAGTTACCAGATTACATTTGGAGCAAGAGTGTTGACACCGAAAGCACAATAGATCAGCTTGAATAAAGAATACCAGATATACTTTCTTCATTTTATTTGACAAATATAGTCCATAACTTCTTTCTATTTGACATAAAAATGTAGTAAATCAGTCATTCTTCTAAGAAGAAAAATCCATTGTGGATATTGCCTTGCTCAAATTGAATGCGTAAAGGGTTTTTAAAAATTTAAAATTATGACCCAAGCTGAGCACATGAATGGGTTATGTCAAAGTGTGCAGTCACTATATCTGCACAGATAAGCTTTAATAATCAGCCATCCAAAGTACATAAACAAATTAAACAGCCTAATCAAAATTGGCTGAACATCACAATTGTTTGTGCATCTGTGGGGTCCCTGCTGCTACTGAAATCCTTGACTTTGGTTAATAAATTCTAACCTAGTCAAAGAATACATAACAACACAAATTATTATTTGATCTATCGCCAGCAATGGAAAACGTGTGATCAAGCTTTTCTTCATGCATTCTACGCCTTCAGAGTTCCTTATTTGTTTATCGACAGATAGAAAAGATTAATAACTTCAAATTTCTAGTCAAATTTTGATTGAATTCTGATTAAATTCAACTCTTGATTCTGATTCTAAGAAAGATGTCATGTAGACCAGGCAGATCTCAAAGGATGTTAAAAGAAGCATGACATGGCATAATATTTACTCTCGCTTATCCTGTGACCCTGGTTCCTTGGCATGTACAGTTTCTTGTGATTCCCGCTCCTTCATTTCTGCTTGTATTTCCTCATCCATGGCCCTCTCGGCTCTTAGTACAGGCTCGTAGTAATCCGAATGAAGGTCCATGCATTCTTTGAGCAACGACGTGACTTTGAAACATTTCTCAACAACGTCTTCTTTCTTTGCCTCTGCTTCTTCAACGCAGTTCTCCCAAGCAATGAACTGATCCCTGCACCCCCCACCCTTCATGAATAAGCAAAACGCACACTCCCCCTCCTCCTCCTCTTCTTGTTCTCCTTGATTAGGATTTTGAACCGTTTCATGTCTACCCTCTGTCATAATGGCCTCTTCTTCATTAGGATTTTGATCTGGTCCATAGCTGCCCTCTGTCATAATGCCCCCTTTCCCTTCATTTGCGTTCTGATTTGTTTCATGGCTGCCCCCTGTCAAAGGGCCCTCTTTCCCTTCATTCAAGCTTTGATTCATTTCATAGCTCTCTCCTGTCGTAATGCCATCCTTGGAGTTTTGATCCGTTTCTTCAGGTTTTCTGCCCTTCGTTTCTACCGAGGATGTTTCAGCTTTTTTATCCGTTTTGGGTTCAGTTTCAGCTTGAATATTTACTGATACTGAATCCGAAGGGCTAGGGTTTTGTATACTTGATGTTGCTGGAGCCGCCATGATGGTAAATAACTATAAAGAAGCTGAAACAAAAATAACAGGAGGATGTGGATCAGTTTTACCTCATTTGTTACGCGGCAGCAATCAAGTGAAGCTTCGTTGATTGATCCACGAGAACAATAATAGGAAAACAAAAATGATTTGTTTGAAAAGTGCAACACCAACCACAGACAGAGGACATAAATGCAAAACCCTCGCGAGTCGGATCTTAAACCCTAAACCTCCTTGACATATGAGTTGAAACCTAAACATATGAAATCGGGCATGTCTTCAGTGAGCAAAACTCTGAAGCTGGCTCTATGGCAAACAAAAATTATCTATCTTTTATTCTGGAATGGAGATGAACTGAAACTTACAGACTTTCTTCGGCTCCCTGATCCTCAGAAGCAAAATGATCATACGTAGAAAATCCTCTGCACCAAATATTTCACTCCCATTGGTGATAGCTTCTTCTCTTATCAGCCTGAAAGTGTAGATACAGGGCAATCTCGCCCCTTCCAAATGGCGTTAACGCTACGACTATATACAGCAGTGACAATGTTTAACAATTGGTTTAATTGGGCAATCAGTGCTCATTATACCTTCATCTCTACAAGTGCTTGAAAGTCTGCAGTTTTAGATAAATAGCAGCATGTTCCTGGCTATCATCTGCTTCATCCCAGTTAGCCTCTGCATGAGGTGGGAAAGCAACTTCGTATAAATGTTCCAGCAAGACTAATAAAAATAGCCAAGTCTGGATCACAAACAGAGCAGTAACAGCTCTGCTTTATCCTGTGCATTTGTAATCTCTGTTACGACCTGACTTGAATACCATCCGCTTCGGGACGACCTCATGATGATTGATTCTCTGTCGACGTTGGGATGTTACAGGATTGAATTTGGAAACAATGTTGAAATTCCATGAAGTATACTTTTCAGGAATAAAGGTCGAAAACTGTTTATTGATGGAGGCTGTCATATTCGTTAGATTCTCCCTTGAAAATTATCTCAATTATATCATTAAACATGTGTTATTGGTCTTTGCACGGATAAAAGCTAGGTTACTCTTGATGTGTAAAATAATTTAACACGAGCATACCCTAAAGTCTAAAGTCCCAAAGCCGTAAAGTCTAAAGTGCCAAAGCCCTGAAATGAAACATCCAAGATAACTTTGATATGTTTTAAAAATGAGAGAAAGTTGTGTGTAGATAATATAAGTTTTTGTGATGAAAGTAAGTCTAGGAAAATAAGTGAAAATAAGTTATATTAAACTTTTAAATTGCCACATAAGTGAAAATAAGTTTTCTCTAAAAGGTTTTTGTACATAAGTTTTTAAATTTGAAAACATTCGTTGAATAAATCAATGTTTTCGCCTCGATCCTTTGAATGCCAATGGAATCTTACAAAGCAAGAAAGTCCAAAAATCCAAGGGGCATAGTTATAGGAGTTTTCCAAGTTTTAGGTAGCTTTAAAGAACCTCGAAACCCCTAGACGTGGAGGAACTATACCTTTGAAACTGAGACCTGGCCTAGACGTGGAGAGACTATACCTTTGAAATTGAAACTTGAACTATGTGAAACATCAAAATTTATGCACATCATAATTTGCACAAGCGACACCATTTTTCTTGTCGACCATTCGCGTGGGTCCTCTTATAGTCTCATGTATTGAAGATCATTAAATGGCCAAATAAGATTGACATGTGAAGAAAATATTTGTTTCAATTTTTTAATATCCCAAGTCAATCTCCGTATTGAATATCGATAGTATATAGTCAGGATGTCCATTAGTAGCTTTAAGAGAATGTGCTCATATTCTATGGGATATTGTAGCTTACCATGCTTTGGCTTTAGGAACAAGGAATTTCACATTGATTTCAAAGGGTAAAAGTTACAATGAGATACAAAATAAAATGATCTATTGTATTTTTACATTTCACAAAATAGAAAGAGAATATGCCAACACTGTAAACATAAACATTAGCCCAGCTACCAATGACTCCACAATAAAACATCCACACAAATTATTGGTGGTGTTATTCATGAATTTTGCTCAGAACAAAGGATAGTTCTTTATCCATGTGAGAGGGTGCTTCTCAATATGATCTCATAGGCCAAAATTATTATGTTGGTTAAAGGTTTATGTATATGGTCTAAAAAGACACGAGAGAAATAATTGTCAATCACCATAATGAACAACTTCGAACTACTGATAATATAATTTCCTATGATATAGTTATATATTTAAGTGAATATCTCAAATTCTTTTTAATTTTCTCTGACATAGTTAATATGAATTATAAAATAAGAATTGTCTAAAAGAACATAAATTAAAATAACATTTTTCGATTGGGCTCAGTTCGCCCATGACTTAGTTGCTTAGTACCACTCATAATCATGAGCTTGTCAAAACACTAATGCATGCCTCTTTATCGATCCCAAGTGGCAAATAATTGTTGTATGTCCAGCTTCATGTGTTGTGATTTGTCCATCGAAGACGCACCTGCATGTGGCCTTGATTGTCCATCTAAGAGGCACCTACATGGAATCGATTCAAATGGTCAGAAAGCCCACGATATAAGTATTTTAATGGTTAGCAAATTTTAGCTCAAATTTTCACAAGAATTTCATGGAAACTGTGGAAGTAGACAGTTGGAACGATACAAATATGTATGACAAACTATGAAAGTTGGTGAAGAGATGTTTCTGAGAGCTCTTCGCCCATCGACTTTGGGAATCCACTGTTATGGGCAATCGAGTTCATGTTAAGAATTATACAGAAAATTGCCTTCGCTTGGCTCGGAAGCTCAAGGAGGAGCTCAAGAAATTGGCTAATCTTATTGCAGATGAAGATGATTTCTGTTAAATTCAGGTCTGTGATCGCCTGTCCAGCACTATTAGCGCGCTCAGGTGCCTCAAGTTTGATCACAAGGAGAAGAATTCGAAGAATTTATCGAATCCGCAAAAGTCATTGTCGGATAAGCTCGAATCCATGACAGTTCTAGAGTATTTTCTCTGGCCAATCTCGTCCAAGATTATGACATTTGATCACCTTTCTTATCAATATTTTGATAAAATATAAAAAAATAAAGTCATAGAGAACATTGCCATTCACAAGGTATAAATGTACACTTCCCTCTTGATAAACCGATCAACATTCGGTTAAATCTTATGAAAAAATAAGATATAAATATTAAAAATAATAATATTAAAATATTATTAAAATTGATGCTCATTCCAGACCTCATAAAACATTATAAATAATAATAAAAGATTATCCTCCCATGATCTAAAGGCGTAACTCATGTGGATAGTCTCGTTTCCTAGGCCCTAAACATGCTTGCATGCATTACACCTGGCAATGTTGTTGTGCATGTGCTACGTTTGGTCTCTTGGAGCCACATTATTAATCCGTCGAGGATCATGCCGGAAATCGGATTTCCAGCTGATCATTTTGGTCGCTTGGAGCCACATTATTAATCTGTTGAGGAGCATGTTGGAAATTGGATTCAAAATTGTGCTTCTAACTCGATGCCTTTGAAAAGTATAAGAGTTTCACTGGATCTGATGGGGAGCCCTCTGAAATAGATTATCAAGGCGAGGAGGAGGATGGATGGAGCAGTGATGACGAAGCATATGGAATTGTCCTTGGCACCACCCCTACTTATGACGTTGCTCGAAACGAACGTTGCCTGTAAATGATTATCTTGGCTAGCTTATAAAGGATGCCAATAAAAAGTGCGATGGAGCTCGATCCACAAAAATTGAAGTGCCCTGCAACAAGAACACAAAACATGACATTCTCGGGTGGTGTAATGTGTATTCATCTTCAAACAGTGATTGGTGTGTTAAATTTGAGATTGAACTCTCTGGAATTTTGTCCAAATACTATCGGCAACGACATGGGCATGTGTTTGACGCACTTGGATTTTCATTTTCCACGCCACTTGTAATTTAAGTAATGTTTCAATCCCTTGGCGTCAACTTCAAAAGTACAAACCTACAAGGGCAAAGGGAGTCACTATGCAGGGCCTTCTGAGAATTATCGACAATACATGCAGGAGACTTGCAGGAAACAAAAGCCCTTTGCAACAAAAGAAAGTTTGTTTATAATGAATGTGATGTTAAAGATGATCTAGATCGCCATCTTGCTAAGGAAATCCATCTTAATAAAGACAATCCAATGTATATGTATGGCCTTAGATCTTTATTGCCTCGAATTGCTAAAGATTTCTTCTTGAGAGGGGGAATGGATCTGGATAATGAAAATGATCTATTATTGGCATGCGAGGACAATATATTTGTGAGATTTTTGTTGTTTACAGGAAGTCGTCTGGCCTCATTACTTAAGCGGTGTATAGTCTACGACAAAGAGATCTCTTTCACCGCCTACAAGCTTTGTAATTATGCCAATGAATTATGGTATGGAATATTTCATCTCTATATTGATCTATAATATTACTGTTCAGTTTCAATCTTTAGCTCCGTTACAACATCAAATTATAACAATTGGATTACTGGGTTTTGCAACATCAAATTATAGCAATAGGATTATTGGGTTTTGCAACTTGTTCAGCTTCAAAGTATTGGGATTGGGAGTGCAAGTACTGCAAGAATTGATCTGAATGCTAGTGAAATTAATTGATTTGGAAATTTCCCTTACTTTGAATGAGGCATACAGATAAGTACTATTAGCTTCCATTTCCATTTCCAACACTGTAGCCATCATTTTCCTGAATTTTAGGCTCTTTGTAAGTACTATTTAAAACAAAATAAACTTGCTTATCTTTGTAAGAACTTAGTTTTGACACAACTCTCTGCTATATTAATATTTTGGGCGATCTTATTCAAAATTGTGCTCCTAACCGTCATAGAAAATTCAGGAAAATAAAAGCTTACCTTCTTTAGCTGAAAGCATTGTGGAGTGTAGATAATCCAAACGCGCCAAGATTTCCTCAGGGCTGCACCATAGCTGCCATTATCACGAAGCTTTAATAGTCAAGGTAAATTTGCAGTTGGCATATTCACGAACACCTTCCACTATAACTGCCCCTTCGCAGCAGCATCTATCGAATAAAGTAATAGTCTAGGTAAAACAATTTGTTGATAATTGTAGATGAAACTACCTCAAAGGTTGTGCATTGTATTAGAACAGTAAAAGGCCATAATTTCTTATGCTAAAAATGCTTATTGGCATTAGCTTGTAGCCCAAAGAGAAAAACTAAAACGTATCGAGAAGGATTCTTTCACATATATCACAGGTATTGGTGACACCCTTCCTGGGCCTTGGAATTCCTCTAAACATCGCTAAAATATAATGTGCTTCTTACAACCTAAACTAGACCTCCGATGACGGGAATCCAAAGGGTGGAGATGCCAGCTCAACCCTGTCATAACTGATACCTTACAGAACTGTCATAATGGATACATTACAAAATATGTGGACATGGGAGGCTCCTCACAGGCCGTCGACAGACCACGATTCACGAAACCTGTAGAGGAACAATCCCTTAAATAACACCTTCGGTGTAATCAATGGATTATAAAGAAAGAAAAAATAAAATTGAAAATATATATAAATTAATAATAAAAATAAAACTAAGTGAATATATATAAAGAATGTTATTATGGATTTGTACTATAATTTAAGATTAATTCACAAAATGTTTGATGATTTTGTATTAATATGAATCTTCTATAAATATATGGAGGAGTGATCTCTAGATTTCATCTTTCAAGAGGTGGATTCTTACAATGAACCATAATCCCTAAAAAATAAGCTTTTAATATTCTCTTTTAATTTTAAAGGGTGTTTGTGAATCTAAGCAATTTTTTTAACTTTTTCTATTTTTTCTGTTCTAAGCACTTTGTCGAAGATGACTATAGTCTACTTACATATGGAATAATGTATCAAATGAATGGCCTTCACCTCTACTTGATGTCGAACCAAATGGTACTTTGTGTTAATGTGCTTTGTTAAATCATGGAATCTAGGATTCTTGGTCAACTTGATTGCAAAAGTGTTGTCAATTTGAAGTGGAGTAGCATTCACATGTTTATCCTACAAGTCCTCCTATATCTTACTAAGCCACACGATCTCCTTTGTTGTTTTTGTAGCTACCACATATTCTAACTTTGTAGTGGAATATGTTGAAACGGACTAGTTGTTTGTGTGATCTCCAAGAGACAGAGATTGATCTAAGATTCATGAGATATCCTAAAGTAGACACTCCATTCTCCTTATCGCCATTAAATTTTGAATTTGAATACCCAATTAATTTGAAGTCTTCCACCTTAAAGTATTTTTGTCCAAAGTCTTGAGCGGCCTTCAAGTATCTTAGAACTCTCTTCATGGCACACCAATGCCCTTCACAAAGTTTTTGCATGAACATGGAAATGATCTCAATTGCAAATGAAATATTAGATCTAGTACTAGTAAGGTTGATATGATGCCCCACAAGTTTTCTATAATTGGTTGCATCCTTAAATTCATTCCCTTCTTTTGATGTTAGCTTCAAATTTTGTTCCATTGGAGTAGTGAGAGGATTACATTCATCCATGCCAAACTTGTTAAGTAATTCTCCAATGTACTTATTTTGGGAGATGAATATATACTTACAATTTTGAGTCACTCCAATGCCCAAGTAGTATTGAACATGTCACATATCAATCATCTCAAAACCTATCTTCAACTCTTTCTTTATGGATGCAATGTAGATTTTATTATTCCCTATCATAAACATATCATCTACATACACTACAAGATATACAACAAGTTTTCCAACTTTATGGGAAAACGGAGTTGCAACAATAATATTAAAGTGTTTGAAATTCATTTTAAAAATATGCTAAGTTGTCTTTTCATACCGTGCATGAGGTGTTTGTTTTAGGTCACACAAAGACTTAATGATCTTGCATACCTTTTGTTATTGTCCCTTCACAATAAAAACTTATGGTTGAGATATGACTACATTCTCTTTCGAGTCTCCATTCAAGAAATCAATCTTCACATCCATTTGATTAACTTTCCACCCATTTTGTGCAGCCAAAGCCAAAATAGAGTACGAATGGAGTCCCATTTTGTTGTGGTGGCAAAACTCTCATCATAGTTTATGACTTATTTTTGTACAAAAGATTTTGCCACAATCCTTTCCTTATGCTTGTCAAGTAAACCATCTAGTTTGTACTTGTTCTTGTAGACCCACTTGGAGCCAATTGGTTTGGTTCCATGTGAAGGGTCTACCAACTTCCATGTCCCATTTTTTTATGAGAGCATCATGTTCCTTCTACATAGGTTCTTTCCATGCATCATAAGAAGCAACTTCTTCAAAGGAAGTCGGTTCATGGTTAGTATATAAATTCATCATAGTCATATGAAACATCTATATCATATACAACACCTGAATTTGAATCATCTACATCGCTTCCATCTTCTTGTCTTGTCAAAAATTTTGGTTCCTATCTTTCCAACCTCATCAAGATGAATGCTTTCAAGTGTCTTTGTGGCCCTGTTTGGAATTTTATGTGAGGGTCCATGTTGATCAACTGGTGGTGCTCCATTCTCTTTAAAAGTTAACCTTCTAATCCTTTCAATCACATCATCCAATTGAACCTCATGTTCTAGTGAAGTGGCAGGAACTTCTTCATGTGGGGGAGATGGTGTCACAAAAGGATATTCAAAGGATTGATCCAATATAGGGATCCCCCCTTCAAGACGTGGAATATCATTGTCAAAATGGTGATATGTCTTTACATGGATAAATTTATCTAGACGATCAATTTTCTCTCCATATACTTCTCATTTTTCTTATTTTCAATAAAAATTACATCTATAGAAAGAATAATCTTGTATTTACCTCATCATAAAGATGATATGCCTTGTGGTGTTTGAGTACCCCAATAAGATGCACTTTAGACTCCTTGCACCAAGTTTGTTTCTTTGTTCCTTTGGGAACTAAAGCATAATAGGTGGAACTAAAGACCCTAAGATGCCTCATCGAAGGAATGTGTCCATACCACATTTCATATCGAGTCTTGTTTTCAAGAGCATGAGATGGACTTATGTTTCTTATATAGACTACACATAGAATTGTATCACCCCAAAACATCAATTTCACATTCTTGAAAAATAGCATAGAGTGTACCATATTCAAGAGTGTCATGTTCATTCTTTCTACTAAACCATGCTAATGAGGATTATATGGAACAATGGTTTGATGCATAATCCCATGCTGATGAAGATAGTTTTCAAATTCATTAGAAGTATATTATTTCCCATTGTCACTATGAAGAGTGTTAATATGAAATTGTGCTTCATTTCAATCTGCACATTAAAAATTTTAAATTTTACAAATGCCTCAAATTTTTGCTTCAATAAATAAACCCCAACACATCTCGGCATGATAATCAATAAAACTCACGATATATTTGTTACTATTTGCAGAAGTAGCATGCATGGAGTGTTGGTTTATGAGACTGGGCAGACCCGGGTTTACTGTAATGTACCAACAATACCCCTAGCTCACTGGCCCTTTAAGCAACAGACCGTAGAACGGCCTGAAGTCTCACCCGAAGTGATCTTTGATGGGGTGGTTGAAGAATCAGGTTTCCTCAACCAGGTTCTGTAGCATCTTGGTCCCTCGTGACTCTTCCTAGCCAGCGGGATCTCTCTCTGAAGGGTTGTTAGTTGACTCTGCTATGGAAATTACTCTTATCGCATTGTAGCCTCTAGGACGATGTGCAACTTCCTCTTCTACTCAACCCTTCACCTACGATATCTCACACCGTAGCTCCTCTGACAATGCGATATCGTCGTTCTATAGTGCGATATTTTCTACAGCAAGACTCAATATGCTCATCAACTCTCAAGGTCCAAAGGCTTTCTCTCTTAGATCTAATAGCTCAGTTAACCTTCATTGGGGTGATAAACAACCTCTCTCACGCTTCTAGAGTTAACACGCTCAACATCTATTATGCTCAACTTGATGAACTAAATATACAGGAATCACTTAACACAGTATCAGTACTGTTGTCAACCAAGCACCGATCAACTCGTGTACAGGATACTTGACACATTCAACTTGCATTTAACCTTCTATGTACTATAACTGAAGGATAGCATACATACATTCATTAACTGATAAGCAAAGTTCATGCAACAGATAACAGATAGCAAATAAGCATAGCACAATCACATGAAACAGTTGCACAACACACGGATTTTACGTGGTTCACTCCCAGGAAGGAAGCTACGTCCACAGGAACTAGTTTTTACATTATATCTTGAGAGAGTAAACACAGTTCCGCTGCAACCTATTATGCAACTTGAGATCTTCTGGGAAACTCCACGCACACAGTCGGGAGCCCTTCTCTCTTAGTTCTCTTCTCCTCTTATATTGCCTTCTTCTTACAATATACTCTTTCTCTCTCTCTCTCTCAACCCCTGCGGATTGTTACATTCATGCTCAAGGAGCTGGCTACTGGTTACAGTTGGATAACTACAGACTGAATAATAGAACCAGAGCTCGACTCTTCCTCAATATCTCACTATCTAACTGACTACGAGCTAATAGGCCAACTGACTAACTAACTTTTCATAATACAAAATACATGCTTAAATCTAACTGTGACCGTCGGTCTATCTGTACTTTGAACTACCGCTTTCCGTCACACTACAGCTTTCTGCAGTCTTCCACGCTTCCCGGCGCTGATCGTGGGTATGGGCGCCACTTCCTTGGTTGCTCCCCTTCTATCCTTTGTCTTTAATACCTCGGCCTTTTGCTCCTTTTCTCTTTATGAGGGTAGCTGAGCCCTCCTGTCGTCGTCGCTGCCTTGAATGCAGTGGTTGAGCTCTCTCTTCTCGGCTGCTTCAGGTACTGTTTCCTTTGACTTTCTTGTTTCGATATATCAGCTTTTCCTATAGTTGTAGGGCCCTGCTCCAACAGTCCCCTAACACTTACTTGTGGCTCGTCCCTGAGCCACTAACAACTGGCTTCTCCTACTGTAACTTCTCCTTGGCTTCCTACGAATTCCTTGCGAAGATCTCTCTGAGTCCTGCGACATCTTTGTCCATAGCTTCGACACAGTCTTGTGCCGTTTCAATCCTAACTTGAGTAATGATGGAGTCTTCTGTGTCATCAATTTCACTTTTGCTCCTCTGTGCTTTCTATCATCTTTGGCATTGTCTTCTGTAAACTTAGTTTATGGGTCTCACTTATCTTTCCTTCCCTCATTGTCATGCTCTCACTCTCGTCGCTTGCGAGGAATTCAAGTGACCGCTTCACTTGGATCACCAGCGGATACCTCATATAGGTCTTTTCATAGATCAGCAGCTCCTGTAAGGATCTTGAGCTTTTGAGAAGCCTTCCCCAGATATCCTTTCCTCTTTATCTGGGTTAGAACTTGTATCACACGGAAAATATAAATCTGTATCTTCCAGCCTTCTCAAAAATTTCATTCAGTCTAGATCCTTCTATATTAAAGCTATACAAACGATGAATTCCATTCCGAGAACAAGTCTTTGTCTGCATGCTGAAGTTCTGCTTGTTTGGTTTGTTTTCCCCTTTCACTTTTCTTCTCAACAAATCGCTCCGGGTGTTCACGCTGCCTATGATCTTCATATTTTCGTTTCTTTGCCTCTGCAATCTCTTGTTCTTCTCTTAGCTAATGAGATAGGTCATCTTCCTTCTCTCGTTGCCTTCTTTTTCTCATTTTTACTTTCTTCCTACCTGTAGATTTCTTCTCATCATTCTTCTTCTCTGTTTTCTTATCTTCAGTGATCTTCTCATCTTTCTTCTTCTCTACAGCAAAGACTTTGATGACATCTTCTACATCCTACGCTTGACTTCTCATCCTTGGTGTCTGTCTAACCTGTGATGTACCTAATTTCACAACCTTGGGCGGCGTCGTCATAATAGACTCGAGGCCACCACGCTGGAATCGTCACACAACGTCTTCTAAAGGTTCCTTCTCGGACATACACCACCTGGTGCAATACTCTGGACTGGTAATGGCTGCAAAATTGGGGAAACTAGCACTCTGTAACTGGAGTATCTCTGCACAGGAAAACTCTACAAATTGCTCTATAACTCTTAGAAATCACAAAAGTAACCCTTCTGTTTGAATGATCTGTGTATTTATAGTGAGGGCGATAATCTATGAAGCAACGGTCACTTAGGCTGGACCCGTTGATGACATTTATTGCATGGATAAGACAACAGCCGTCGTCCCAATCCTCATTAATTGCTGAAAATCCGATCAAATTTCCCTCAAAAATTGTGTGCAAGCGCCGGCAATCTCGACCAAGATTTACCAAATCTAGGACAATCACTGTACTGTTTCCAAATCTAGGGTAACGTATACCTATCGTATCTACATTAACTGTTTTGTCAGAAGGCGAAGTGACTGGCCCTCTGTCTCTTTTCAAAAATTGTCTACGTGGCACGGGGAACATCGCCTCGCTGCGATGTCACACCGCATCATCTTGTACCAAAATGTTGGCGTGAAACTCCGCAAGCGTCCTGTGGCTTGCGCAAAACAAACTTTGTTCTTTTTTTTTTTTTGCTCATAAGTGTAGACTAGTTATAGGTGCGATGCCTCCTTTCAACTACATTGGACATCTGCACTACTATAGACTGTCTGAGTTAGGGCTGGGAGGTGGAGTGGCTATCACTGTAAAGCTTGAGCTTACTGCCATTAATCCAAGTAGGAAGAAGCTCCCCGTTTAGTTTGTTGAGTTGAACGGCACCTCCTTCTGTAACTTGTTGAATCTGATATGGCCCCAACCAATGCGTCTTGAACTTCCCTGGAAACTTAATAAACTTGCTGTCATAAAGGAGGACTAGGTCTCCTATCTGAAAAATCTTGCTCTTGATGTGCCTGTCATGCCAAGCTTTTTCTCATGCCTTCTGCACTGTTTGACGAAATCCTACGATGAATCTGTCTTCTTCTAAGGCAAGCAACTGCGCTAGTCTTTCAATCATTGTATATGTATCAGCCATCTCGGTAATTTGAGAAATTCTTAAACTGGGAATAATATATTCCATGGGAACAACAACCTCTTGTCCATACACCAAGCTGAAAGGTGTGTGTCCTGTAAGTTTCTTGCAGGTAGTCCTATAAACCCATAACACAACATTAACCTTGAGGTCCCAATCATCTCTTTGGCTGTTACAGATCTTAGTAACTTTCTGCTTGAGTACGTGATAGGGTGATCGATACCCCCTTCTCCTGGTTGTGTTAAGACAATCCCCAGTGCGATGCCAGATGCATCCACATGTACATGAAATGGCTTGTTCCAATCTGGGAATACTAAGATGGGTGCTGTAACCATCTTCTCTTTAAGAGTGTCTAAACTTTGTTGGCATTCCTCATTCCACAGGAATTTCACTTCTTTCTTTAACAGCTTTTCCATAGGTGTTGTGATCTTTGCATAGCCTTTGATGAATTTTCTATAATACCCGGTATGACCAAGCACTGTCCTCAATTGCTTGACTGAATTGGGTGCTGGAAGATTTACAATGATGGCAATCTTTGCAGGATCTACCATCAATCCTTGTCTGCAAACAATATGTCCCAACAAAATACCAAATGGCGCACATAATATACATTTCTTCAAGTTAAGAGAAATCTGATATTGCCTACATTTCTTTAACATGAGCCTTAAATCTCCTATATGGTCTTTGATTAATCCAAATACAGTCCAATCATCAAAATAGACTTCTAAGAATTTATGGATGTAGTCCTTAAAAATAGCAACTACTACTCTAGAAAAAATAGTTGGTGCATTTTTAAGACCAAAGGGCATTACCGTATACTGGAATGAGCCCCATTCTGTTGCAAAGGTGGTCTTATCGATCTTCTGGATGTATTATTATCTGGTGATAGCCTGAAAATCCATCAGTGAATGAGTAGATCTCTTGTCCTCCCACATTGTCTAAAACTTCATCAGTAAAAGGTGTCGGAAATGGGTCATGAAGCGATGTGTCGTTGAGTTTGCGCAAATCGACACAAATCCTGATCTCTCCTTTAGTTTTCTTTTCCTGCACAACCATGGGACTAACCCATTCGCTCTCTTCTACGGGCTCAATGATGCCTGATGCTAGCATCTTATCAATCTCATCCTTAACTTTTTCTTTATAACACGGATTTAATCTGTATGGACGCTGCTTAACTGGTCTATCATCCTCCTTCAAAGGTATCTTCATGACTCCCAAATCTCCTACTATTCCCTTCATCTCTGCAAACTTAGTGGGAAATAAGTCCTGATAGTCATGTAACAAATCTACGATGTGTCCTACCGTTTCATCATCCCAATAGTCTCCAATAGAGGCAAACTTTGGTTCTGCTTTTGTGCCAATATTGATCTTTGTAATATTAATAGGCTCTGTGATAGCTAGAATCTCTAGCTTTGGTCCATCAACTTCATGAGTCCCTTCTGAATCTGGAATGTTGATGCTGCGAGGATCCTCATCCTCGTCACCTGGCTCTTCTGCGAAGGTGTAACACTCTACTGCATCTTCTAACTGAATGGCCCAATCGGGCTGAGCATACACTGATAGGGTACAGTCATCAAATATCTTAGCCTTTATAATGTCTAGAGCCTGATAAATGCTTGGATACTCAGATTCAAAAGTGAAAGTGAGTTCAAAGTTGTCTATCATAACTGGCCATGTAATGGTTCCTCTGCGCAACTATGTCTCAGTGTACCAGTTCCTTGGGATTGTGTCTAAAGTGTGAATGAATAGGTGAACCCATTCATCCTCTGGAATGTCCGACCAATTCTGTTCACAAGTCTTAATATTTGACCTGGGATCACTTTCTCCTGTGTATTTCTGTTGGAAACACTCCTTGTCATTAGAGAATCCAATCGCCATCAATCTCTTAAAATCATCCCATGATGCGATATTTTCTTTATGTGCATGCCACCATCTTGCAGGTGTGGCTCTTACTGCAAGGTCAATAGCTGTCATCCTCTGCTCGTGAGGGATTTCCTGCTCAAAATGCTGTAAAAAGTCATTGACATCTGCTAAGCCATCAAATGACGGAATATCCCTAATCTCTATTCCAATCCATCGCAGTGACTTAGTCATAAACGCACATCTGCGAGTTGAGACTTCATAAAGTCTATTCTGCCAATTTTCTAAACCAACCTCCAAATCCGATGTGCATGAGCTGTCGCAACGCCAACTAATATTTCCTTCTGTGGTGGGATTGATATAATCACTCTAGTTAGCAGTCATCTGATAGAGGCTCTCCATATTACGCACCTCTTCCTCTACTCTGGTAGGTTCAATGTATCGAGGACCCTGAAAAGGATCCAACGGTGCGATGAATCGAATCTGATTATCCTCAAAGATCATTTGTCGTTTCTTTAAATCGATAATAGTCATGTTATCAATTGCCCAATCAATATCTAATAAAGCTAGATAGGGTCTGCCATCGCCAATAATTTCTATGACTTCAAAATCTGCAAAGCTGCGAACTCTATCAATATCAACTGGTACTTGCGGTAATCGACCCAGTGGCGATACCCTCTGCTGATTGGCTAATCGCAGATGGATAGGTGATCTGGCTAACTTAGGGCTACCCATCTGTTCCTATGTCTGCTTAGTCAGAACATTTACCTCTGATCCTAAATCTAGGATTACCTCATCCATTTCAAATTCGCCAATTTGTGTTGTGAGTCTCATTTCTCTTCCTATTCTTCTATGGCCCATAATATTATGAACAACACGCTGCGCACTGCTCACAGAAGAAGACTATTGACACTGATCTATGATGCACTGAAGCTCTCCTATGGCTTTCTCATTTGTTACGAGTTTCAAGCAACTCCACAGGAAGGATTGTACGCTTCCTATCAACTCATCCTCTTCACACCTTCCAGATGTGGTAGCCTACGATGTCTGCACAGGACTAACGCCACAAGGTGTTTGCTGTGGTACACCCCTATAAGGCAATGTCTGTGATACTAATGGTGTTGGGTCAGTAAAGAAATTTTTAGCTTGCTGAAACGTTTCTTTGTTCTTCTGCAGGTCAAGTGGTGTTGATTTATTAGTGGCTTTGCGCACCCACTCCGAACCTGTATTCTTTTCGGCATCCTGCGATGTCCTACTAGTGGAAGCACCACTGCGAGTCACAATATTGACTCTTGGTTCTGGTTCTTTCTGCTCAGCAGCAATAAGCTGGATATTCTGGTTTACTGCTGGCTTAGGATCCCTAATCTTAGCTATCAAGATAGGACACTCTTCTATAGTATGATCATAGGACTTGCAATATTTACATGTCGTAGTAGGGTTCTGACAATCCCTAGCATAATGTCCTATAGCTCCACAGTTGTAACAAATAATCGTCCACGGCCACAGCCAAAGCCTCCTCCACGGCCTCGTCCTTTGAATCCTCCACCACAGCCAACATGAGCCGGTTCATGATGTGGTCCTGCTGCTGGTCCTGATGTATCTGACTGGACTCTGTAGAAGTCATTTTTTCTCTCTATCATGAGATCATAAGCTTTGCAATTGTTTTCATCATGTCCTACTAACTTACAGAAGTTACAGTATAAAGTCTTAGGGGTCTGTACATACTTCTGAAGTAAAGGGCATTCCTGTGGTCTATGTCCTCTTATTCTACAGATTTCACACCATGGCCCTTGATTCTGTACTAAGGGGTTAGGAGCCCCACTTGCTAGATATTCAACAAATACTGGACAATTATCTTTAGTATGGCCCTGTCCTTTACACTTTGTACACCATAGTTCTTGTGCAACCTCTTTCGCTTTCTTAATCTCATGTAGCTGTAAAGTGAGATTAGCTAACTGATTCTGTAAGGTTGTCATACCTGTACTAGTCTCAGTTAGAGGTGAAGCCTCTAGTTTCATTTCCATCTCCAATGCTTCATCCTGCGTATGGAGTTTTTGTTGCATTAGTGGCAGTCTGATATGAGGGAGCAGTGCTACAATGAACCATTCCTTATGCTGCTCCGGCGCAAACTCAAAGCTAACTTGGTCTATAAGGGCTTTAAATTTCTGATCAAAATCCCATACTGACTCTATGGGTGACTGTTTGATGTCTTTGAGTTCTGTGATACATTGTGACTCAGACTTGGGTTTCTTAAATTCTTTGATCATTGCGGTCCTGACCTATACAAGTGTTCTAACCTGTGCTGATGTATACTTCATATACCATGTTAAGGCTCTTTCTCTAAGTGTAGTAGCCAACTGGACAAGCTTAGTATTGTCATCTTGGATCTGCTTAATGGTCCATACAACTTCACATAAGAACCAATGCTGTTCTAGGTCTTCTGCCCTTGTACCCCTAAAGGTATGTAATTTCATGTCATCCCCCATTCTGTTTCTATGTGGTGGATTAGAATTGGCTGTATTACTACCACTTGGTGGTGTAAATGTCAGTGATGTAGAGGTAGTATGTACTGTATGTGAACTACTAGATGGAGTTCCTGCGGGATTATTCTGAGTCCCGCTTGGTTTCTGTGGGGTATAAGGGTGGTAAGGGATACCCCCTACTGTTGTTTCTCTATTACTTTGACTCTGTTCTCTAGTGTTGTCTAAACTGTCTTCAAAGAAGGAAGATCTTAAATCTACTTTATATTTCTTACCGTTACGTGTACATGCAATTTCTTCAAAATCACTCTCAAACTCTTGTGACATTACACTTACTTAACTCATTCATCTGAGAATATATCAAGTACTCCTTTTTCATGTAATAACATCTTAATGGACAAATTTAAAGAGTTCAAGTACTTACCGCGATATCCTTTGAAGAAGTACCTATCTGCTTCACTGAAACTCTTTCTTTGATCAACGACAAACTCTGTAATAAATCCTTCCAGCAAACTCGCAAGCCAGAAGTCTACTGCCCACGAAATGGGATTATCTACGCTCTTCACGGCGTGAATCAGATCTGGTGTCCAGACAATGTTCCTTTTCTTCTTGAATATGTGCTTATCATTTAACTTTGACAACCAGTCGTACAACTCATTTGCATAGGTCGCAAAAAATATCTCATGCAGGTCTGTGAAGATATGTTTTTGTAACCAGTCCTCTATACTCAGCCTAGGACTCTTATTTTCTGTCGCAGCAAATTCTCTTTCCTTAGACTCAACCCACTGGTTAAGTTCTTGTTTAGTAGGATGCCAGCAGAATTTTAGCTCTTCAATTTGTTCAAAACCGACAACGGAACCATTTGTTGGTTTATGAGACTAGGCAGACCCGGGTTTACTGTAATGTACCAACAATACCCCTAGCTCACTGGCCCTTTCGGCAACAGACCACAGAATGGCCTGAAGTCTCACCCGAAGTGATCTTTGATGGGGTGGTTGAAGAATCAGGTTTCCTCAACCAGGTTCTGTAGCATCTTGGTCCCTCGTGACTCTTCCTAGCCAGCGGGATCTCTCTCAGAAGGGCTGTTTCTCTCTTCCTAGCTGACTCTACTATGGAAATGACTCTTATCGCATCGTAGCCTCTAGGATGATGCGTAACTTCCTCTTCTAATCAACCCTTCACCTACGATATCTCACACCGCAGCTCCTTCGACAATGCGATATCGTCGTTCTATACTGTGATATTTTCTACAGCAAGACTCAATATGCTCATCAACTCTCAAGGTCCAAAGGATTTCTCTCTTAGATCTAATAGCTCAGTTAACCTTCGTTAGGGTGATAAACAACCTCTCTCACGCTTCTATAGTTAACACACTCAACATCTATTATGCTCAACTTGCTGAACTAAATATACAGGAATCACTTAACACAGTAGCAGTACTGTTGTCAACCAAGCACCGATCAAATCGTGTACAGGATACTTGACACATTCAACTTGCATTTAACCTTCTATGTACTATAACTGAAGGATAGCATACATACATTCATTAACTGATAAGAAAAGTTCATGCAATAGATAACAGATAGCAAATAAGCATAGCACAATCACATGAAACAGTCGCACAACACACGTATTTTACGTGGTTCACTCCCAGGAAGGAAGCTACGTCCACAGGAACTAGTTTTTATATTATATCTTGAGAGAGTAAACACAGTTCCACTGCAACCTATTATGCAGCTTGAGATCTTCTGGGAAACTCCACGCACACAGCCGGGAACCCTTCTCTCTTAGTTCTCTTCTCCTCTTATATTGCCTTCTTCTTACAATATACTCTTTCTCTCTCTCTCTCTCTCAACCCCTGCGGATTGTTACATTCATGCTCAAGGAGCCAGCTACTAGTTACAGTCGGATAACTACAAACTGAATAACAAAACCAGAGCTCGACTTTTCCTCAATATCTCACTATCTAACTGACTACGAGCTAACATGCCAACTGACTAGCTAACCTTTCATAATACAAAATACATGCTTAAATAGGTGGCTCGAAGGTCTCACCATGATACAATACTGTAGGCCTATCCCAACAATAACCCAAAAACCCTAACTGTGACCGTCGGCCTATCTGTACTTTGAACTGTCGCTTTCCGTCACACTACAGCTTTCTGCAGTCTTCCACGCTTCCCGGTGCTGATCGTGGGTATGGGCGCCGCTTCCTCGGTTGCTCCCCTTCTATCCTTTGTCTTTAATACCTCGACCCGTTGCTCCTTTTCTCTTTATGAGGGTAGCTGAGCCTTCCTGTCGTCGCCACTGCCTTGAATGCAGTGGTTGAGCTCTCTCTTCTTGGCCACTTCAGGTACTGTTTCCTTTGAATTTCTTATTTCGATATAGCATCTTTTCCTGTAGCTGCGGGGCCCTGCTCCAACATGGAGCCACATAAATCAGGGTATAACAACTCTCAATTTCTACACGCTCTAGAATTAGAATCATGAAAAGGTTGCTTGTGATGTTTGACAAGGATATATGCATCACACAACTTTGATTTATTTGGAATTGTGGGAAAAAACATAAACACCATTCTTCTTCAACAAACAAAGACTAGCATAATTGATCTGGACATATCTAGCATGCAACAAAAGGATAGATGACAATGTACCTTCATCATTATGAGAAGGGTGTGAAAAAAATTGTGCCTTCTAGATGTCCCTTTTAGCTTTAACTATCTCTCATCTTCCTATCCTGTCATGATAACCTAGTTGTTAGAATATCTCCTTATCTCATTTTTTCCATGAACCATGTGAATGGAATGGCCTTGCTATCGAATGTGCACAAGAGATTAAATGTTCCTTTGCAACTCTAAAAGATAGAGAACATTATGCAACAAAAATTCTAGGATTTCAGGAAATTTGACATTAGTGGTACCAATTCCCTTAGGTTTGAGGCTATATCTATTTACAAAATACATTATACCATCTACATTGTCATTCAATTACTCAAACAAGTCTTTTATGAAGTTTATGTGGCAGGTATCACTAGTTTAAGAAGCCAAGTACCTCTCTAAGAAGCAAATAAAACATTAAACAATACTTCATTTACACCAATATTACAGTGGAAACAATGAAATGAGTAGATTCAAAAGATTTACCTTATTCAAGATCTTTACAGTTTTCTTCTTTATGTTATTTCTTCTCTACGACCTTTTCCTAAGGAATTATGCATGTGTTTGCCATGTGTCCTTTCTTTCCACAATAGACACAATGATGATCAAGTCTCTCATCGTGGTTATGTCTACTCCATTTGCCTTTGAAATTCTTTCTTCTACATCCTCTCTTATTTCCTTCTCCTCTAGAAGAATCATGTGATTGATTCTTTCCTTCTTTATCAAAGCATATAGTCTCCTTAGTGGTTTGAATAATCTTCTTTCTAAAGGCTTTCTCTCATTCTATGATTTTCTCCACTAAAGTGTCAAATTTGAGGGTCTTCAAGTGGCCACTAGCAAGAAGTGCCTCAAGCTAGTGGGAAAATGTGGGGCATAGGACCTTGTTGAAGTCTATGCGAGCAATTTCTACCTTCACACCAAAGGCCTCAATTTCATGCATAATGACTTTAATTTATGATGCTAAAGCCATGGGGTCATCCTCCTTCAACTATAGTTAAAGAGCTTCAACAACAACTAAATAAGAATTTGTAATGGATATGATATGATGACTCACCTCTTCACTTATTGTAGCAACAATCTGTGCACATGCTTTCTTGTCTTATTCTTCTGTATTGTACACTCTTTGTCTGTAGTAGGTTTTGTATGTTCAACACCTTCTTCTCTTTCTCAAATTTCATCCAGTAAATCATTGAAGATGAGTGTGTGTTTGATCTTCCTTGACTATTCTAGATAGTTATCCTTATTGTTAAGCACCACACCCACAATAGAGATAAGCGAGTTCATTTAAAAAAACAATATATATGCAATAACAATGCATTATATATAATAGGAATCTCTGCAATGGATATAATAAAGAATGATTTGGAATCTTGGATTAGCAACGAGGTTCAATCTGGGAATCAATAAACAATTCAAGAAGTTATATCCCCACTACTAGAACACCGCGCCCATCCCCTTACTCAGTAACACCATGAAAGCAATGGTATATGTTATTATGTTGTATATTACGGTTTTGTTGAGGACTCCTATAATATAGTGAAATACAAAAAAGTATAATTGAACAAAACTATATTTATGTGTGAAATTAATGAGGAACTTTGAGAAAGATTTATGAAGGAGTTTGACGTAGAATGGGTGTTGTCGGATTATGAGGATCAATATCACATGAAGCATTAGTTCAAATTTCCACACTAAGTAAAATGAAATAGGGTTTCATGAGCTGACACACAAAGATACCACCATGTAGAGATGGTATAGCGTGGCCTCGAATGACCTTCACTCACAATGCACACAATTTGGTCTCTCAATGTAGTATTGTCTTCTCTAGAGTAGTATGCACATGTGAGACACACTGATGGACTAGGGTTTTGTTGAGGGCACAAATCCAACAACCTCACAAGACAACACAGATTGGTGTTAACAGAGAAGCCAAAGGGTTTAAGGGATTTGGCCACCTAGAGATGACAATGATCTGAACCAATCAATTTGGAGGTCCCGAGTTCGAGCTCATGGAAATATTGTAAACCTCGTTGTTCTCATCCTCTGCAACTAAATACCAAGGCCAATGAATCCCAATCAAACTAGACAAGAAAACAAAAGAGTGAATGAAAGAAGAAGGAATGAATGGGCTCGAGCAAATTCCATTTCTTTTTTTAGTATGCACATAGAGGTAATTCGTACAAGAAAGTGTAGATTGTAGAGGAGTGATTAGTGCAGAAACCAAGTCGATATACAGAGGAAAAATGTAGAGGTAGTTTCCACACATAGGCAAGATGAAATGATATCGTGGACTAGTAAAACATAGGGATAATACCATGAAATGAGAATGAAGAAAAGGAAAATATAATGCACAGAGAAGAGGTAGCACCCACAAATTAGGATTTGTAGATATAAGGATCTAAGGAGACAATATCGTACACAACGTAGATAGTACTTAGGTATATAGTAAAGGTAGTAGGTTTCAAGCGGATTGAAGGAGGACATAAAATCATGGAGTTAAAATGTCAGGGCTCTAATACCATTGACAAGGCTAAATAATTCCAATGCTTTGTGATTTTGCATTAGTGTGAATATCCTATAAATACATTGAGACATGGAGGAATGACCTTTAGATGTCATCTTCCAATAAGTGGATTTTCATTATCTACAACTCTTCACACTTCTTAAGTAATTGAGTGATTTAACTAATATTTACAATGAACCATAATCCATGAGCATTGGGTTTCTAACATTAATAGATTATAAAGAAAGAAAATTTTAAATTACACACACAATAATTATAATTAGATATATTTTCCAAACATTAAGAAAGTTGTTTTATGTTCATTACAATTGGAGCTAAGTATAACTTATATTTTAGAAGTGAGAATCAATGTTATTTTGGAACGATTCTTGACAACAATTGCTCAAGTTGCAATAGATTCCTTCTCTTTCTAACATTAAAGAAAACTTTCTATAGTTAAACTAGACAAAAAATTCTCAATATTGCTAATAGGGGGTAGGGACAAACCCATCTAATTATAAAATCCAGAAATGGCTTCTCATTACAAGAACTCCATTGCTCTTGGATCCCTCACAACAAAACTACAAAATAGGAGAATTAGATCATAGTATATACATGGCATTCTTAGATGTGGCCAAAAGGACAAGGCACGTATTAGGTAAATGAAGCCTCTAGACTAAAATTGGGATAGTACTCCATGGAAAGGATGAGGTATGAACCAAAGTTTGGAATCTAGATCAATGACATAAAATCTCTACTTCCCTCTGGTTATTGGTTCAAATAAAGGTTTTGACCTGGGATAAAATTCAGCATATGGGATTCGAAGGACACTCCATCTATATGATATGCTATCAAGAAGAAAATACTATGGGTCACCTATTCAACCATTAAGCTTTAGCAAAATGGGTAGAGGGAAAAGGTGCCAAGACATTTAGGCAATTGGACAAATCAAGAAATGATCTATCTCAAACAATTAGAGAATGGAGAGACACTCCCTATGTTAATCATGTCATGAATAAGATTTGTTGCCTCTTCCTAGGATTTTTATGATGGGGATTATGGAAAGAAAGACAGATAGAGACATATTTTTCAAAATAAAAAGATCACAGTGGAAGGGTTATGGAAGGATATCAAAAACAAATTTAAAAAACCATTACCTCCCTCCACCAGAAGGAAGAAGACAAAATTTTCCTTTTTCAAGAACACATATCAGTACTTATATGGTGCATCAACTTGAATAAGCTTACCATAATCAAGGTACCTTATACTCAACAAGTCTTCTCTCTAGATCTATGGTCACCTCCCTTAAGGGACTGCATTAAACTTAGCTTCGATGGGGCCTCCAAAAGAAATCCTATACCAACCATAGTGGGAGGGGTCTTCAAGGATCACACCAGCAATATTCTAAGTCTTTGCAATATTTCTAGGGATAGATACAAACAACTCAACCAAAATCAAAGCTATGGATAAATGATCCTTAAACTGTCTTGGATATTCCACTGGAATAGTTCGTTCAAATGGATCTTACTAGCTTATTTCCACCGAATGCTAAATATTTGGAACTTCAAAAATATAGCTAGAGCAAAGAACTACACAATCCACACAAATAACACAAGATACACCCTAGGAAAACCTACTACGGGGAAAAATCTAGGCAACAATAAGGACTATACCTTGATTTTTTATATAAACTTCAAATACAAAGTAAATGGTACTCTATGTGGAGTTACCTATGACCCTGCAACAAAACTCGTTTCTACATAATATTATATCTCCTATGTTCTCTAATATCCACTCTTGTGTCATTGCTCAATTATGTAACAATACAATAACATCAAAATAATGGAACCCTTTTTTCCTCTTATGGTCTGGTATTTAACATAGCTTGATAATGATGTAGGGTTAATTTTAGGGTTTTTGCATGCCCCAACACCCGATTAAGGTTAGAATTTTGGACCTTCTATATTTTTTTTGAAAGTACACACGTGATTAGCTCTGTATGTTGTTAGTGTTTACAAGATTATAACAATATAACTTAATTGCAAATAAACAATAGGATCTCTAGAATAAATACAAAGCACAAAAACAAAGAACACGAGAGTTTATCATAGGAAACCCAATCGGGAAGAACCCAACAACCTTCGTATAGAGATGATAGCTTTTGAGAACATAGTAGAAGAAAGAGAATGGGAGAGAAAATTCTCTCCAAGATAAAACCCCAAAAAACACTCCTTCCCACTTATGTTGGGAACTTCTTCAGGAGAGAGTGAACTTGCTTGTGTTGGATGAGTGACTAAATGAGGCACAATTTCCTTCTATATATACACATCACAAAAACTGACTTTTACCCTAACAAGGACGACTTGTCTAACTGACTGGGTCGACCTATCTTGGGGAAAATAAAAATGATATTTATTTTATTCTTTTCTTTGTGTAATATTCCCTAGGATTTACATTGATTCTTTCTAAGGTTTACATGAGTAATTACATCAGTATAATCTCCCGTAGGAGGTACAAGGAAATACAATACAAGTACAATAAGAATAAATTCTGAAGTTGCACAAATTCCAACACTCCCTCTCAACAAAGAAGGTATTCTTGAGATATTGTCATCATCCACATCGCGAACATCTAGGTCTCTTATGTACATCTCATATGTATCGAACATCTCTATACATACTGAAGGTCATCAACACATTCTCGGTCTGTCGAGAGGTGTCATCATGTATCTGATCACTTAGTCCATCGATAAATCCATGAGCTCTACAAATATACATAGTCCATCCGAGATTACACTAGTAAAAATCCCATCTACTACAGGTCTGTCTCTAACGGAGAACTAAGACATGCTTCACATGACCATATACTACCTGTTCTTCTCAAGTGTCGATGGGATTTCTCCCACACTAGGCTGAGAACCATGGTGAATAACGGTCACTAGGGTACATGACTATCTACTACCTATTCATCTCTATTGTTGATGGGATTTCTCCCACACCAGGTCGAGAACCAGAACGAGTAGTGGTCACCAGTACACACGACCATCTACTTCCTGCCCATTTCAATATGACGATGGGATTTCTCTCATACTAGGATGAGAACTAGGGAAATCAGAGGCCACTAGAGTACATGGCCATCAATTTTTTTTTTCTCTACTGTCGATGGGATTTCTCCCATACCAATTTAAGAACCAAAATGAGCAGAGGTCACCAATGTACATGACCATTTTCTACCTAGCCGTCTCACAATGCTGATGAGATTTCTTCCATACTAGGATAAGATCTAGAATGAGTAAAGGCACCAGTGTGAAAGCAGTGTAGATGTTTGTATCAACTTTCCCTCTCTAAGAGGGATGGATTTTCTTTTACTCCAATTCTTCTACAAAAGTAATCAAACTTTGTCCCGAGAAGAGGCTTATTAAGAATATTTGTAGTTTGGGCATCTGTCGGAACATACTATAACTCGACCGCACCTTTCTGCACCATATCACAAATGTAGTAATATTGAGTTTCTATATGCTTCGTCTTATCATGAAATACAAGAGTCATTGACATCTGTATACAAATCTAATTATTACAATGAACCACAATTGGTCCTGAAATTTGACCAAACAATCTTGTAAGGAGTTTTCAAAACCATACTGATTCTCAGGCTACTGTACTGGAAACCATATACTCGACCTCTGTAGTGTTGAGTGTTATTGATGTCTGCTTCCTGCTACACCAGGAAATTACTCCAGAACCCAAACTGAAGTAATATCCGAAAGTACTCTTCCTATCTATAGCACAACTGACCCAAGTTCAATCAAAAAATCTTTGCAATGTCAAATCACATCCTGAAGCATATCTTAGTCCAAATCCCAAATTGCCATGTAATTATCTAAGAACATGTTTTGCAGTAACCTAGTGAATTTGCCTTAGATCACTCATAAACTAGCTGAGAGTGTTCACATAAAAACATATATCTTGTATGGTGTTTGTCAGATACATTAGAGATCTAATTAACTAACAATACATGGTGGGTTCAATCAAATCAAAATCTAAAGCATATTCCCTCGGCTTCTTCAGATTTGCATCCATCAGAGTAGCCATGGACTTGCATTCTGACATCCTGAATCTCTTCAAAATATCACTGGTGTATTTTCCTCGACTTAGGAAAATTTTCGTCTACCTTTTCCATACTTTTGTTGGGTATATGTTATATTATTGGCATGTGCGTGTGGAGGGGAGGTGCGCCTCTCAGCGTTGCGTTTGACAATCCCTGTTGGTACCTTCAAGGAAATAGGTCAGGAGGCCTGTTTCCATTCGGAAACAACCATTAGGTCATTTATGATGTCAGAAATGGTCATGAGGCCATTTCCGACGCAAGTGCATTGAGCTCAAATTTTTGGTCATTTTTTGGCTACTTTTTTGGAATTTTCTAAAAATATGTAATTTAATCTTGGTTAAGGGATCGAGGTCTATTTTTCTAATATGGTTTAACATATTAGGGTATTAGAGGCTATAAAATACCTATATTGTATTGGGAGGGATTCATAATGATAATGAGAAAATAGGAGGTGTGGCTCCAAGGTTTGTTGGTTTTCCCGGTTAAGGGTTTCCAGGGTAAATCTCCGTGTTTATGTGTGAATGTTGTGTAGTAGTCTATGTTTTTCTTAAAATAATACGTATGCTTTGCTTCTCTTAAAACTTAAAAATTCTAATCCCAAAAAGTAATGCATCAATCTAAGGCCCTTCATTTCAAACTCATAGGAAAGCTACTTCTTACACCATTCAATGAGTTTCTCATTACCTTTGAGAAACAAGTCATCCACATACATATCCAAAATCAATGGCCCATTATCCACAATATTGTAGTAAATATTGGGATTTGCATCACTCTTGGTGAATCTCAAGGTTACCAGGTATCTGTCTATCTGTCCATACCAAGCACGAGGTGCTTACTTGAGTCCATATAATGCCTTTTTCAATTTACATATGCGATACTCTTTCTCATGGACAATAAACCCTTCTGGTTGTTCAATATAAAAATTTTCCTCGATAATACCATTGAAGAAGGTGGTATTTACATCCATCTGATGCAGCTTCCATAGCATAGTTGAAGCAATTGCTATGATGGTCCTGATGGAAGTATATAGAGCCACATGAGCAAATGTCTCATCATAGCCAATTCCCTCTTTTTGAGAGAATCCTCTAGAAAAAAATATAGCCTTGTGTTTTTCCACACTACCATTTGCTCTGTTTTGAATCTTGAAAATCCATTTGGAAGTCACTACTGACTTCCCCTCAGGTCTCAGCACAATCTCCCATACATTATTCTTCATGATGGACTGGAATTCCTCCATCATGGAATCCTTCCAAACTTGGTGTTTGGATGCTTCTTTAGACATGGTAGGTTTTGAGTCAATGATGTGACTCATCAATGCTACACAACTTGAGAATGCATGAGTTCTTTTGCTTTCTCGATAAGTGCCATGTGGATCTTCATGCCCCTCTGCATCCTACAATGTTTGTTGTGTCAATATAGGCCTTTTCCGACTTACTTCCATATCTATGGGATTATAAATGGCTCAAATGGATCAATGGGATTGATTGTTTCATTATTTTATTTAAGCTCCCTCTTAACTACTGGAGGGGGAGATGATCTCATCTCTTCGTCATCATCGATATCCATATTAGATCCTCTTCCTTTTTGGATAGCCATCTCTTCTTCAAAGATAACATCCCTACATACTTCAATCTACCTCAATCCTATGATGTATATTTTGTAAGCCTTTGAAGACTCACTATATCCCATAAATGTTCCCTTCTTTCCTGAAGGTTCTAGCTTTGTCCTTTTATCCTTGGGAATATGACTGTAGACTGGAAAATAAAAGATACAAATGTGGACCACTTCTAGCTTCACTCCTATGAAAGCTTGTTTCATAGTCAAGTTCTTCAAGATTTTATGAGGGCATCTATTTAGTATGTAACCAGTTGTTCTGGATGCTTCTGCCCATAAG
Organism: Pseudotsuga menziesii; assembly: GCA_001517045.1. NCBI lineage: Eukaryota > Viridiplantae > Streptophyta > Pinopsida > Pinales > Pinaceae > Pseudotsuga > Pseudotsuga menziesii. The sequence goes on along the minus strand of LPNX010105575.1, from coordinate 395,589 downwards.
AACATTGGTATACTTGTTGGAATATTGGACAATACTGAGAGGGGGGGTGAACCAGTATTGATAAATTTTAACAATAAAACCACTTCTAACATGAATAATTAACACACATAATCAACAAAAAATATAGAACATAGATTTATCATGGAAGCCCAATTGGGTAAACCACCAATACTTCCTATTACTACAAAATTGTACTTACAAATAGTTTTTGCTTGCTACTACAGACAAGGATGGTACTACACCCTATTTACCAGCAACTACTGGAAGGAGGCTACACCCCCTGATTTTATCAGCTGCTACTGAAAGTATGCTACAACACCCTATTTACTAGCTACTACTGGAAGGAGGCTATGACACCTTGCAATCTTGTTTCCTTCCCTAGCGCCACCCTACCGCCCTATTATATTTTATTTGATTTCCAGATCTTCTTTAAGTTTATCTATCACTGGTTTTCTTTGGTCTTTGTATGTTGTTACCACTACCTAGATCTGGATCATAGAGGCAACTTCTCTCACTCATCATTATGTCTATAAATACCCTCTAACACGTTTTTTGTGAATGCATCTCTTCACCGTTGCGCCTTTTCATTCTTAGATCGTGCTTATTCATGAAGACTCAATTCTTCTTTCTAACAATTCTTTAACTCTATTTGATTTTATCAGTCATACCTTTCTACAACGCAATCTCACCAGAATTTCCTCTCCGCAATGATGATTCTTCACCATGAATTATTCTGAATTTTCCTTTCCGCAACAGATCCTTTCCTCAACCATCCTGAGCCGTTGATCCATTGTGGACTCTTTCTTGTCTGTCGATCCAACACACAAATTTCCCTCTGTAATCATCTCTCTGTAATTTCCTTAGCTTTCCACAATTGTCTTTCCGCACCAACCTTTCCACACCGTTGGTTTCTTCAAACTCTTTCTAGACCGTTGATATGATGCAGATTGTGAACGTGCAGTTTGACTTTTCTCAAAAGGTCCTTTCACAAACTTCTTTTTTGCAAATATATTTTCGCAAGGTACTTTCAGCAACGGTCTTTTCACACCGTTGATTTCTTGCGGACTCTTCCTAGACCATTGATCCAAGATCACATGCGAATTGTGGATTGCAGGTTTTCCAAAATTCTTAAAAGTGCTTCCGCAATTTTCTTTCCATAATATTTCTTTTGCGCCATCAATCTCATTCATACTCTTTCCTTATCATTGATCTTAGATTAGATGCGGATTGCGGATTGTGGGTTTTCCAAATTTCTTGAAAACACTTCCATAATTTCCTTTCTGCAATATTTCTTCCGCATCATTGATCTCTTGCAGAGTCTTTCCTAACCATCAATCTTCTGGATTGCGGGTTCAAAAAATCTCAAACGTTGCTTCCACAATTCCCTTTTTGTAATTTTTCTTTCGCACCGTCAATCATTTACGGATGATCTCCTGACCATCGATCTTGCAAGTTCACTCATGACCATTGATTTACAATCAAATGCATATTTTTGCTATAGTATTTGCAGATCGTTCTGCAACAGTTGATCTTGCAGGTTCACTCATGACCATTGATTTACAATCAAATGTGGATTTGTGTTATAGTATTGCGGATCACTCTGCAGCCGTCGATCTCTTTGCGGATTCAATCCTAACCATTGATCTATACATTGTCGATCCTTCGTCTCTTGCATTGATTCTCTGCCTCTTGCATCATGTTCACTAGTTTTGCCATTGCCAAACTCCTTTGACATCAATTAACAACTATTTTCACCATTCTCCCCCTTTGGCATTGATGGCAACATTTTTTTTAGTCAATTTTATCCCCCTTTGACAGCAATGACAAAAGCTTCCTTCTGACAACTCCCCTTGTCATCATATCTCCCCTTGACATGCTGCCTTTTATTCTTTCTAACAAATTCCCTTGCCAACATGTCTTTTCCCTTTGTTAAGCAGACTTGGTACTAATCATTACTTGAGGAATGATAGTCTTAGTTAGCATCCTTATTTTCCTTCTTATAGCAAGTCTTTGAATGATAACCTAAGTGATAAATTCATAGACTCCCCCTATCACTATGCTTCCTTCTGCTCGATTATTGAGTCTCTCTCAGTCTACTTCAAAGTTAATTTTATGCATATTTTCACTTTGTTAACCATGCACCGGTCTTATCATTTAACCCTGATCATCTCTTGTTTTTTAGGAAGATAGCTTTCATCATACCTCAACATTAGATACCAATTGAATTTTCTGAATTTAACTCTCCCTGTGTATATGATCCCTCCTAATGTTATTTTTAGGGTTCTCTTTAGATCATGAGAGATCTTAGAAAAGGATCCCACAATCATTATATAGGCTTCTTCATCTTCATCTTCATTGGTGTATTATTTTACATCTCCATATTGCTTTTCCTCATAATGAATGTCATTTTATTATTATTATCTATGGCACTATTATGCTCATCATCATCTTTGGAGACCTCATTGACGTTTGAAATTTTTGTTTCTTCTGAGTCTTCGTAATCTGACTTTTTCTTCCACATCTTCCCATGAGGTGTCCTGCTTATTTGTCTGTTATCATATTCTGTGTTTGTGTATTGTTCTTTTCCCATGGTCCTACAGTCAGCTGCCTTGTGACCAAACTTATGACAACAATAACAATAACCATAGAACTCTCCTTTGAGGAATCTTTGATCTTTCTGCTTCCCAACTTCCATCTTCTTCCACTATTTTGGAGTCTCTACTGAAACATTATTTCTTAGTTTACATTCTCTAGCCATATGTCCAAAGTTATTACATTTGTAACACTCTATGTCATATCTTTGCAGAGATCCAAAATGGTTATGATTTCTTTCTTTTGGTTTACTAAATGCATCCTTCTTGTATTCATGAACCTTTCCATAAGCTCTGCATTTCAGGGCTTTATGACCAAAATTATTACAAGAGTAATAATGACCCAAAAAGATATGTTGATATCTATTTGTCATTGGTCTCTTAGACACCTCATTAGTTATGTTTTTGTCATAGAAGGATGGAATAAATTTCTTTCTTCCTTCCTTTTAAACGGGACTCTTTAGTGCATCAACATAGCTTCTTTTATTCCCACCTTGGTTTGTGATAGAGGAATATTCTGGCTTCTTTACTTTGTCATATCCTAGGCTAGATTTATCACTTGATGGTTTTTGGCTACTTAAGATATCATATAAGATCCTTGAGCTGTTCACAAACTTTGATTTGATAGATTTTTCATCAACCCCTTTTCTAAGTTGAATAATCTATTTTTCAAGTTCTTCAGAATGTTGGATTTTCTCTTTGAGCAGAATTACTAGGTCTTCTTTAGTCTTCTTGGCCTCTTGTAGTTGGTTCTTCAAGTCCATAACAATTTGATTTGTTTCTTCTTGGTACTTTGACAGTTTCTCTTTCAAAACTCTGTTCCTTCTCCTACATTTTTCAATTTCATCAACAACATCTATGTATTGAGCTTCTAGGTCCACTTCTGATTCCTCATATGATTCACCATTCCGATTTTGAGTATCTATTCCCATGAATATGATTTATGCATATTTACATTCATCGTCACTATCTTCTTTGGAATAGAAGTTTTCCTTCTTTTTCTTAAACTTCTTCTTATCCATGGCCTTACACTTATGACAACAAGATTCTTCTTAATCACTCCCCTCTTATTTTTGGGTAAGGACACTTATTGGCAAAATGTCCAATTCTTCCACAGTTAAAACATTTCCAGGGTATATTTCCTTTACATTTCCCAGTACCTTTCACAAGTTTTATGATGAAGAGGGATTCTTCATCATCTAGGTTCTCTAATTGATTATTGGATAGGGATTTAAAAGATGCCTCTTTTTTTGAAGGTTCATTCTGTCACGTCCTCATCTTATATGCAGTGAAGATACCACGTAGTTCATCTACTGTCATGGCATCAAGGTCATCTCGTTCTTCTAGAGTGGACGCTTTTGAGTCATACTTCATTGGAAATGTACTTAGTACCTTATCAACTACTTCTCTTTCCTTTAATTTTCCTCCAAGGCCTCTAATTGCATTTACAACTTCATCCACTCTTAAAAGGTATTCTCCAATATTTTCTTCTTCTTTCATTTTTAGGCTCTCAAACTGCCATCTATATGTTTGAAGCTAAGATTCTTTGAACTTGGATGCCCCTTCATAGATCGCCTTTAACTTATCCCAAGCTTGTTTGGTAGTTTTTCATTGCATGAATTTTACAAATAGAGTGTTTGTCAATCCACTCAAGATGGCATTTAAGGTTTTTGCATTACCCTCATATTGGCCTAGCTCCATATTGTCTGTAGGTAGGTTGCTGTATGTTATTTTATATCCTCTTTCAGTTGCTGCCCAAACCTTCCATCCAAGAGACATCAGATGACACTTCATTATCACACTCCAGTATGCATCATTATCTCCTGTGAATAGTTGTGGTATGTTGGTGGCTAACCCTTCTTGTTGATCCATAGTGGTTTTTATTTAGGATCTTCCTTCTAGTGGTTAAACTGTAATGAAGGAACTTGCTATGATACCAATTGTTGGAATATTGGACAATAATAAGAGGGGGGTGACTCAGTATTGATAACTTTTAACATTAATCATTAACACAGAGAATCAACAAGAAATATAACACACATATTTATCGTGGAAGCCCAATTGGGTAAACCACCAATACTTCCTATTACTGCAAAATTGTATTTACAAATTGTTTTTGCCTACTATTACAGACAATGATGGTACTACACCCTATTTACCAACAACTACTAGAAGGAGGCTACAACCCCCTAGTTTTATCAGCTGCTATTGAAAGTATTCTACAACACCCTATTTACCAGCTACTCCTGGAATGAGGATATAACCCCCTATAGGCATGTTGCCTTCCCTAGCGCCACCCTACCACCTTGGTATATTTTATTTGATTTCCAAATATTTGGTCTCTGTATGCTGCTACTGTTGCATAGATCTAGATCACAGCGACAAATTCTCTCACTCATCATTCTATCTATAAATACCCTCTAACACGTTTTCCATGAATGCATCTCTTCACTGTTGCACATTTTCATTCTTAGATCGTGCCTCTTCATGAAGAATCACTTCTTCATTCTAACAATTATTTAACTCTATCTAAGTTTATCAGTCATACCTTTCCACAACGCAATCTTACCAGAATTGCCTCTCTGCAATAATGATTCTTCACCAAAATTCTTCCGAATTTTCCTTTCCGCAACAGATCCTTTCCTCAACCATCCCGATCTGTTGATCCATTGCGGACTCTTTCCTGTCCGTTGATCCAACACACAAATTTCCCTCTGTAATCATCTTTCCGCAATTTCATTAACTTTCTGTAATTGTCTTTCCACACCAAACTTTCCACACCGTTGATTTCTTTGGACTCTTTATAGACCGTTGATCTTATGCATATTGCGGATCGCAGACACGTGGTTTGACTTTTCTCAAAAGTTCTTCTGCAACCTTTTTTTCTGCAACTACCCTTACACAAGGTACTTTCATCAACGGTCTTTTCGCACCGTTTATTTCTTCTGGACTCTTCCTAGACAGTTGATCCAATATTACATGCAAATTGTGGATTGCGGGTTTTCCAAAATACTTAAAAGTGCTTCCGCAATTTGCTTTCCGTGATATTTATTTCACGCCATCAATCTCATTCAGTCTCTTTCCTAGTTGTCGATCTTAGATCAGATGCAGATTGCAAATTGCGGGTTTTCCAATTTTCTTGAAAACACTTCCACAATATTTCTTCTGCATTGTCGATCTCTTGCGAAGTCTTTTCTAACCATTGATCTTCTGGATTGCATGTTCAAAAAATCTCAAACGTTGCTTTCACAATTCCCTTTTCGTTATTTTTCTTCCGCATCGTCGATTGTTTGTGGATGCTCTCCTAACCATCGGTCTTGTGGGTTCACTATTGACCATCAATTTACAATCAAATGCAGATTTGCGCTATAGTATTTGCGGATCATTCTGGAGCCATCGATCTTGTGGGTTCACTCCTAACTGTTGATTTACAATCAAATGCGGATTTGTGCTATAGTATTGCAAATCGCTCTGCTGCCGTCAATCTCTTTGTGGATTCAATTCTAACCATTGATCTATACATTGTCGATCTTTTGTCTCTTGCATTTATCCTATTCCTCTTGCATCATGTTCACTGGTTTTGTCATTGCTAAACTCCTTTGACATCAATTAACAACTATTTTCAACAATACTTTGATCATGTATCATGGCTTTGTCTTCCTCCACAACTATTATGTTCTTTAATATTTCTACAACCCCATTTTGTTGAGGGTTGTAGAGAACTGTAAGCTCCCTCTTATTTCATGCTTCCTTGTAGAAATCATTGAATTCTGTAGAGGTATATTATCCACCATTGTCTGATCTCAAGATCTTAATCCTTCTTCCTAGAAAATTCTCAACTTGTGCTTTGAATTCTTTGAACTTGCTGAGTACTTCCTTAGATTCCTTAGTCTTGAGAAAGTATATCCATGTATTTCGTGAGTTGTCATCAATAAATGTTACATAGTAGTTGTAGACACCCAATGAAGTAACAATCATGGGTCTGCACAAGTCAATGTGGACTAGATCCAATATTCCTTTGGATATGCTTTCACATTTCGAAAAGGAACCCTTGGTATTCTTACCAAGTGCACATCCTCTACATATACCATCCTATTCTACATGAAGCACTGGTAGACCTGTCACCATGTTCCTTAATGTTGGGAGATATTGATAATTTAGATGAGCTAGTATTTTGTGTCATAGCTCACTTATGTTGGTGGAATCATGCACTAATGCTTGAGCTGGTAAGGTGCTCAATCAGTACAATCTCTCCCCTCTTACATCAATCACTTTTTGTGTGTTCATGCTAGAATTCTTGTGCCATGCAAGCACATTTCCATCTGCAAATGTAACTCTATATCCCTTTTCCTCTAAGGCAAATATGGAGACAAGATTTCTTTTCATACCAAGTACATAAAGGACATCATTTAGGTGTAGTAAGTCATTGGATTCTAACTGAAGAGAGGAATATCCAAATCCTTTCACAATGTTGTTGGCATCATCTCCAATTACGAAACAGAGATGAGATTCTTTCTCAACAACTTTTGAAAGGTTCTCTTTATACACAGTAATATGTTTAGAAGCACCACTATCTATAAGCCATGTATCACTAGTGGTGGGAACAATACTTGATAATGCTGATATGAAGAAGAATTATTTACGATATTCATTTCTTTGTTTCTTGTGATGGTGACCTTCTTCCACATCAGTTGTTGAAGCTCCATGCTTCCTCTTGCTTGCAAAAAAAAATGTGTTTGCATAATGACCATATTTCTTGCACTTATGGCATTGTATGTGCGATAAATCCTTCTTCTTTTCCCTTTGATCTAGAGGAGAACTTGGTCTCCTAGCTTGGTTCTTATGGTTATGAAACTTCCTTCATTTTCCCTTTCCTTTCTTGGCATGAGTAATGAAGGCTTGATTATCCTCAACTTGAGGACCATGGAGTCTTTTCCTTGCTGCAATGCTTGTCTCTTCTTGAGTGCAATATGCCCATAACCTATCAAATTTGAGCAACTTAGTTCAACCACTTATGGTTTGGATGAAAGAATCCCAAGATTGTGGAAGACCATTTAGAGTGGTCATGACAAGCTCCTTAACTTCTATGTGATCTCCACTGATCCTTAGTTTGTCTTTAAGTTCAATGATCCTCATGCAGTATGAGGCGATTGATTCGGACTTGATCATCTTCACGTTTGATAGTTGGTTCCTCAATGTGAGAGACACATTGATACTGTCGTGTTCAAATAAATTCTCCAGAGTCTTCAACATCTTCCTAGTTGTATTATTTTATGAGACTTGTGGAACCAATTGATCCTTGACTAAGTCCACCAAATCCTTCTTGCTTTAGCATCACTCTTCCTCCTCCAGGACTTGTCTTCTTCAACTTCTGGTTCTAGAACCTTTTCATTGGCAAACTTCAAGAGATCATTTTATTCCTAGATGAGAAGAACTCCAGGTTTCTAGGACATGAAATTCATAGCCCCATCAAAACAATCTTCAACCTTCATTCCAATCATCTTCTCTATAGTTCTGAACCAGAAACCCTAGTAGGAGTTAGGTCAAAAACAAACTTTTGAATTTAATGAAACCGACCTCACAGGTAGGTTTTCCCTATCAAGGAAAGTTGAGGGAAGATGAGGTCAAGCCAAAATAGTGTTCTAATTAGAACAAAACTTGAAACCCTAATTTTTGCAGAAGCAAAATTAGGTAAAAAATGAAACTTCTCAGAATTTGTTTTTTCCTTCACCAAAAGATGCGCCTCCCCTAGAGCTAAGTTTCCATGACTCTTTTTTCTGCTAAAGAGATGAGGAAAGTTGTTGGAAGGTCAAAACCTAGCTTGTGACAATGACCTCTTCTAGAACTGCTCTGATACCATGTTAGTTTTTACAAGATTATAGTAGTATAACTTAATTGCAAATAAACAATAGGATCTCTAGAAGAAAGACAAAGCACAAAATCAAAGAAACAAGAGTTTATCCTAGGAAACCCAATCGGGAAAAATCCAACAACCTTCATATAGAGATGATAGCTTATGAGAACAAAGTATAATAAAGAGAATGAGAGAGAAAAGGCTCTCCAAGATAAAATCCTAGAGAACACTCCTTCTCACTTATGTTGGGAACTTCTCCAGGAGAGAGCGAACTTGCTTTTGTTGGACGAGTGACTAAATGAGTTGCACTTTCCTTTCTATTTATACACATTACAAAAACCGACTTTTACCCTAGCATGGCCGACTTGTCTAATTGACTAGGCCGACCTACCATGGGGAAATATAAAAATGATATTTATTTTTTTTCTTTTCTTTTTGTAATCTTCCCCAAGGTTTACATTGATTATTTCTAGGGTTTTGTAATGTCCTATTTTAATTAAATCACCCAAAGACACTTGTTAACCTATTTTATTCCCATAGGTTCGAGAGGGTATTAAAGAAAAGGGAATAACTGAGGACTGATATCACTAGGAGCATAAAGGAACACCACTTCTGTGTTATTAGATCATAAATAGATTACAGAAGGCCATTGGAGAATATATCAAAAAGCATGAGAAGCATGTGGGCCTTATTTCATATTGCATGCGTCAATGAGCAATTAGGTTTGCATGCATGCAAAAGTAAAGTCATGTAAACCCTAAAATCTATATGCAAACCTTAAAAGATATATAAGAAGATAAGTTGAACCAAAAGGCATCTATTATCCTTATTCATGTTTGGAGATTGGTTTCGAGAGCAGCAGTAAGTTGGGGTTAAGGTCGTGAACCATCAACTAATAGGTGTTTTCGACAGTGAAATCTATCGTCCCTAATCACTTCTGGATAGTTCAATCAGATCTATCATCAACAACTTAAAGCATTCATTATTCGTCGAAGATCTAGCATATAGAGAAAGACAATATCACATGGGTCACATTTTACTGCTGGGGGCGCATTGGAAATCTAGAGAGAAATTCACATTAATCCATAAACTTCCTAGTTCCTTTGCATGCCACTTACATCATCCCCAGAGTGGGCATATTGTTATACTAGGAGATCATCACGTCATCTACTATTCATCTAACGAAGTTACAAGTAGAAACGTAGGAGGCAAAGGCGTCATCCTTCTTAAGCCAATCAACTCGCTACTAACATCGAAGGAGGCAAACCTTGTGAAGATAGGCCATATAACACTTCCTAGAAAGTTTCAGAATAATCCGCCAAGTACTGAAGCAGTTACGAAGGAGATCTCCATCAGAGAAGGGATGTTTTTATTGCATGGGAAAACCTCCTGGAGCAACAACACATTTTTGAGGCTACAGCTCTTGCATGGTATGCATGTCTCGTTTATATTGAAGAACTATCACAGCTATAAATATTGGTATGTTCCCATAATATTTTTTAATCCTATTTTCTATTTTTATCTCTATATTTGTCATATTTAGGGTTTATGGGCACGTAACCTGTTTTGCATGCAAACCAAATTATCTATCATAAACACCTAAAACATATAAACTTGTAGACATTATCATTATCTATTGGTATAAGGATATAATATAAGTTGGGATATTATAGGTTTACATGATTAATTACATCAATATAATCTCCCATAAGAGGTACAAGGAAATACAATACAAGTACAATAAGAATAACTTTTGAAGTTGCACAAATTCCAACACATGTGAGAAATGAGAGTTGGTGTGGAATATGCTCAGTACCATGGTGGTCAACTAGATATGTAAACTTATGGGAGGCATAACTTCTTCATACAGACTTCGTTTGAGGCATTTCTTGGACCGTTGGAAAGGTGTCAGAGTGTAGAATCACTTAAAGGCCCATGGAAAAGCGATGGACTTTTTAACCACCAAAAGCATAATTTAAACCCTCAAATAGGACATGGAAGGGTTTGGACCCTAAATCTACAAAGTGAGACTTGCCCATAAGAAATTACCCACCTGAGATTGTATACTAAATAATAAATTAATTAAAAGTTAATTAAAATGTAATTAGTGTTGTTAATCACATAATTTAGTCAAACTCCTAATTCCATAAAAATATTTCCTGACAACACGGGAAATGAGGTGGGGTAAACTGGTGTGGTTAAGGTGTTTTGTATGTAGAATGATGTCGGGTTAACCCACAATTTTTATTTTTTCATGAGTGGGTAACAGTCAGAAATTCACTCCCTTTTTTGCTTGAATTTTTAATGAGTGGGTAACAACAAAAAATTCACTCCCATTTTCATCCATTTTGGTTTACCAAAAACTTGTGATCAATCTAAGCCACCCGCCTTGCTTAACTGAACTCAAGTACTCTATAAGATAACCCTACCAATAGACTAGGTCCCTTCTTGAGAAAACCTAACAATAGAACCCTATAAACCCTACTTCTGATACCCTACGATGCAAGGACATCCATGCCGAAGGAGACTAGTTGAAGATAAGACTATTGAATTCGTAAGTTGGATGGTCGATGACCCCAAACGAACGTAGTATAAGAAGTCAATGGTAGGAAGTCGCATGATACCAACTAGATGAGGACGATGACATACAACCAATGGATAAGTGGAATGGGTTGCAAGAAAAGTGATAGAGTCCAGTCGAGCATGATGATTGATGGAGCAGAGAAGGTCGAAGATAATGCCGAATGATGGGTTAGAGGGAGTCAGAAGCTGAACCAACTATGACATGAAAGGTGGTTGACGAACCGACCAGAACCAAATCACACATAATTGTGGAGGTAGTTGGAGCAGTTAATGCGCGATTATGATAATTATTGTAATATTCCTTATGGAAGGATGTGTCAAGGATAGGTAGGTGAGTATTTAATGCAATAAAGTTACATCAGGGAGTATTGCAAGGATTCTAGAAGAACGATTGAGTGGGATTTTGAACCTCAGAGCATCTATAAATACCAATCTTGTGATCAGAGAGGGGTTGTTATTTCCCACATTAGAGTTGTTGGCCCATGGTTGTTGTTGTCCATAGTTGTGACTTTTGTTTTGAGGACAAAGAATACCCTTATATTGTAATTTGATAAGTGTTGTAAGATCATAGTTGATTGAGAAGCCGCTGATCAAAGAATTGACTCTACATTGTACATCACCTTATATTTGATTTCAAATTATATAAATCCATAATTCTTGGCCTATGTTGTTGTGTGGGTGTTTGTGAGCCTGTTACTTTCTGTTGTGCACACCAATTTGCAGGTGATCAAGATCATGTCTGCATCAATTGGTGTTAGAGCAAGAGTGTCTTGTTTTAGAAGTCTAGGTGTGATTAGACAAGAGAGAAACTCTAGTTGTGCTTGGGTAGAGTTGTAGAAGACATGGTAAACCCAATTTCAATTGGGGTAGCGTTGATTCAGTCATTTAAGAAAAGGGGAAATGGATCATAGGGAATCAATGTCCATGGTAGAGGACGAAGGATGCGCAGAGGTGCAGGTACAAAGAATGCGTTCAGACCACGAGAAGTCTGAAAAGCGAGTTGGCAGTAGTGAAGGAAACACTTAAAATATGATTCATCATTGAAACCCTTCACCATAGTTATGAAGAGGTTGATGATGAAGTAAATACTCCTAAGGATGAAGAGGAAGAAGGCCCAAGAGAAAAATTGTTGAATGTGTTGTCTAAAATGAAGGGTAGGTTTAAGATGGAGGTATCTACCTACTTAGGGAGTCTAAACCTTGAAGAGTTAATAGACATGATAAGAGAAATGGAAAAATACTTTGATATGCAGTAGATAGAAGTCCCCAAAAGGATAAAAGTTTCATGTATGAAACTAAAAGGTCATGCCTCATTGTGGTGGGACAATGTACAAGATGACATAATGAAGAAAGGGATAGAAAATGTGAAAACTTGGGATAGAATGGTTTCCAAGTTGAATGATAAATTCATTCCCACTGACTACTTGATTTCTTTGTTTAGGAAGTTATAGAACTTCATATAGAAGGAGTTGACTATAAAATAACTCGCTGAAGAATTCTATCGACCGTCCATCATGTCAATATAGACCGATGAGAGAGAAGAGGCAGTCATGAGGTATGTGATAGGCCTGAAATATGCCATTCAAGACAAGTTGTTTAACAGCCCCATTTTGACACCTAGACCATATTGGCTTGATGATGTAAACAATGTAAACATGTAATGTATGATTCCTACTGTGGTGCTCAAAGCCAAGGCCCCTTTAGTGAATACTCGGTTTTTAAAATGCAAGTAATTTATATTTGTAAGCCATGTTGTAGCACCCTATTTTCTTTTAGACTTTTGAGATTATGACAACTATTCTTTGAGGGAATTCTATGACGAATGACTGACTATTTGTGATTTGAGCTCTAAAAAAATTGTATGGATGTATTTTTGAGGGCATTTGGTTTTAGATAACCTGGGCATGTGTGAAACAATTAATTGCATATGAGAAATGACGTAAGGAGAATTACCTTGACATATTGTTAAATGATGATAAATTATGATTATGAAAATGATGTCGACATTGGTCAAATGTGAATGCAACTATATTGTGATTTCATTTATGAATGAAGAATCATGTGAAGTTATCAACAAGGATTTAATATTGTATATGTTTTATAGTAATGAATGATTGGCAAAAGTTATGTGATATCTAACATGTACTTTGATGGTCTGTCGAGTGTGATAGGAAAGGCAGGTACATGAAACACAAGAAAGCATTAGTATATAGGGACTCTAGCTGAGTCGACAACTATGGCAGGTGATATCAATATTGTTTATAATATGATTTAATTGTGCTATGTTTGATGCACTGACATGCATGGAATCTGGATGAGTCAGGAAACCTCGAGAATTGAGGTTGATTTAATGTTTATATTATGGTTGAAATCTTATTTATAATATTTGATGCACGTGTTGTTATATCTGCAGGTGATGGGATTACGATTTCCAATTGACCCACATCAAGTGACAGGGTTGAAAAATTATACTTGTAAGTCTAGAAAATGGACGACGTGATGAGATTTGAATAGAGTGAAGAAAACTCCATCTCATAAGATGCGCATGCTATGAGGGTAGGCCATGAGTTGATCACTCACAAAGATCGTACCGGGGGGCGCATAATAAGGATTCAACCTTACTCCCTAGTAACCACCTGGCCCTCCACAGGGTATGTGAGTTGAGGTAACATTCGCTCAGTTGTCGCAACCAACTCCCTACCTGTAGGGATTATCGGAAGGGCATGTGAGAAGTATAACACCTTGATAATCTTGGTCACGATGAGAATGCAACGATAATCAACATCAATTTTGGATCGGGTGGATTAATAAAATGTTTAGAAAGAATTTTAGTAAAATTCTAGTGAGTTAATTTTTTTTTAAATGATAATAATAATGCAATAAATAAATGAATAAAATAAATAAAATGATATATATAATGAAATAAATCTAAACTTCAAGTTCTGGAAGAGAAAACAGCTAACATGGTTTTCGTTCTGCAAGGTGACCCGAGATTAAAACTCGTTGCTCCTGGGAGGCGACATCCAAATTCAACCATGATAAGGGTTGGTGCGACCCAGGCTAGGTACGATCCCCAGGTGATTTTGATGGCTTAGATGCCCCTGGGTTGTGGTTTCTTAGACCAAAGGCTCGCCGAGAAAGTCAAAGGGATTGCAACAAACAAACAAAATGAAATAAAGCTAAATAGAGAAAAATAGTTACAGGAGTAAATTAAGGAACTTCAACTAAAGTAAATCCCCAACTAATCGAAAAAGAACTAGAAAAATTATGATAACTAAAAAGTGGGTGGGTAAATAAAATTATTTAATTAATTAAGTAAACCAAAGAGTTAACTGAAAGTGGTGCATGGGATGGATAGGGATTAACAAAAAGGTCAATAAATGCAAAAAGAGAGCAGGGAAAAAGGGGCTTTTTGACCTACCATAGTTTGGAGCACGAATTGGGTTTTGTGGCTTTGAGGAGATGTTGAAAGGGTGTGATTCAGTATGACATGAGAGAGGTTGGGAGCCTCCTAGCAGTAGCCTGTCATCGTACTTCCTTTGCTAGCGAAGTATTTTCAGCTCCATCGAGCTTGGGGTTCCTAGGGGAAGGAGAGTACCTGTCAGGGTATGGAAGGGAGGAAACCAGTGGGTTTTTTTAGTTTTTCTAGATCTTATTATATTAATTTGGATATTTTTATGAAATAATAACAAGTACAACAAGATGCATAACATATAATAGATACAAAAGACACAAAGATTCTCACTGGGGAAACCATAAAGGAGAAGACCTCGTAAACTTCCTCATAATAGTACAGTCACAAAGACTGTGTTATAAGATGATCAAACCCAATAATAATAAGTATATACAAGCTATATATCTCTCCTCCATTGTAATTCCCCCATTCAAATAAATGCATAGCAGGACAATTCCACCAATCCTACTAGTTCCCTAAGTTGGATGGATACATTTGGAATTTTAATAAGGGAGATAATAAATTATGTTTAGAATATAGCATGGGATAAATATTTAATAATGTATATTATTAAATAAATACAATATAAAATTGAAGTGGCATTGGAACATGGAGATACATGGAGACTATGGGGCCCACATAAGCTAGAAATTTTGTGCCACATGGCATCCTCCGCTTGCAATTTCTAATCCCTGGGAAGCATAAAGGTTCTTGGATGAGTTAGAAGGATAATATACTTGTCCATATGCATCATAGGTCATATTTGGGAAGAAATGTAACTTACATGGGAAAGGAAGAGTCATTTTGGAGCTAGTGAGACACTTGGACTAGATTCCCTAGCTTTATGACAACAATGATGAAGACGCTATGACACCATGACACAAATCATGCATTAAGGCTCAAATATGAAATATCTAAAATGTGAGGTCGAAATATAACCTCCAAGAGAGCTCTCATGTGAGTTGGGGAAGCTCAATGTGTTCCTACTCGAATTTAGGGAAGGTGGAAGGCTAGGAAAGAGGGGACACATGGCAAATCATGAGCTCACACCCTAATTCGAATTGGCTTGATTTTATGGATGGATTCGGAACATTATAAGGATAAGGATTTTTATAAATTACAGGAATAAACCAAGAGAAGGGATTTTTATCATTTGATAATTTGTCATTTGTGAATTGTGAGAGCTAGTGGATGACTACTTTTCTTGCCTTAGCCAATCTCAAGGGTGAAAGATTCCCATCCTAGTTGGTGTTTGGAGAGGAAACTCAGGTATTTCAAGGAGCTTTAATGGAGTCTTATTTTCAGGTGTAAGCTATAGGAAAGCATGTGGATTCTTCTAGTGCAACACTCTCTATCAACCATTTCTAGTTTTCTTTGCATATTCATGCTCATGGAGGGATTGCGCCTTGGGTGAGCTAATGTAATCTTTGGGAGAGATATTACTGATATATTTATGATTTTAATCAGTTATATATGATCTATTATTCATTATCAAAAAAATTCAAGTTGAAATACCCAATATTTGTATGTCAAAATGACTTTTAATGAGCAAACAATGACCATTTCCACTCTATTTTGATATATGATATGGTAATGATTATTATTTCGAATGGAATAATGTATCTATAATAAATGTATGATGAATGGAATTTAATTAATGTGTATTTAAATTCTCATGTTCAGTACTTAAGCATTGGAATCCATTTTACTCATTTTTATTGCATCGGGAGAAGATTTGGTGCATTTTCCCCAAGGGTAGAAATTGTGATTTGGGAGCTGTTTTGAAAAGAGTCATAACAAAATGTATAAACTGAAACATGAAGCATATGATAATTTTAAAATTTCCCTTACACATCCCCCTCCTCTTTTCTGAAATTTGAGTGACTTTGGGACCATTTGAGAAGCCATTTCCGACAATTACCCACGGGGAATTGGAGCCCCAATTTGCTAGTAAAGACTCCTACTTTGAACAGAACATTAAAAATGTTTGCTAAGTAATTTGGAGGTAATAAAACATACCTGAACATAATATTTAAGTTCCAATATCATTCATGTACCTTTTGATAAAATTTGGGAGCATTTGGGCCAATTTGGACGTATAGACATCAAAACTAGTTAAGGTCAAAATTGGGGAAAAAGTAAAAAAATTGGTCATTTAATAAAATTTCAAAAAGGGACATTACAAGTGGTATCATAGAATGGTATTGGGACCTGATGGTATTAACAAGTATTCAAAGCAATAATCCACCACCCTTAGATCTCAAAGTTGAAGGTGTTTTTGTTGAAGAAGAAGAAGTAGTAAAAGAAGAGGTACATTCTGCTGAAACTATCACTAGCGAGGGGAAGGAATACAATGATCAGGGAAAGGTGGAATATATTAAACTCATACAACCTATATTTTATTACATAACCAAGAACATGAACCAACATATTATGAAAGGATTCGAATTGTTGGTTAGCCAATTTGGAAGCAAATTAGGAGTAATTGGAGATAGTAGTAGTTCACAATCAGAAGAAAAGAAGACAATGGGTCTACATATTTTTTCAAGAACAGGACCCCATAATAGACCCCATGAATTTCAGAGCACACCAAGGCCTACTGCACCTAAATTTCTTGTACCCAAAGAAGAGCCTAACATTCAACTTGAACTTGCTACAATGACAAAAGAATGGGATAAATTGGATGAAGATTGTAAAAGAAGTGTGCCATTTTATCAATACTTTCTTGCTGCAAATAAACTCAAAAAGAAGGAAGATAATAAGTCTTTATATAAAAACAAAGACTTGAATTTTTCCATTATTAAAGTGCCACTCCCTACTTTTGATGGTTCCTCTCAAAGTTCTGCTAACACTTGGGTGCACAAATTAGAGGTGTATTTTCAGTTGAATCCAATTGTGGAAGAATATTCCTTAAAATGGACATATTGCACTTGGAAGGAGATGCCAATGAATGGTGGTTCCATGGACTGAATAATTTGGGTCATGATAAGTTTACCACATATGTAGAATTTATTGATAGGGTACTAGAGATATTTGAGCAAAAATATCATGAATTGTCTTTCAAAGAACTAGCACAATTGAAGCAAGTTGGGACCCCGACTGATTATATGATGGAATTTCAAAAATTATCAGTTAAGGTGGCTGATGTGTCTATGGTAAAGTTAGTATTGCTTTTCACTGAATTTTTTTATGCACCCTTAAAAGTTTTGTTCAAATCCCACAAGCCCACTACATTAAAAGATGCAATGAGCTTGAATAGAGATCTCCAAAAATGTGTTTCCTAGAACAAGATTTCCTCCCAAGCCTAACTTCAAATTTGAAAAGAAGCCTTGGAAAAGAGATGCACCTGATAAGAATCCTTTGCAAAGAGATTCAAATGAAAATAATAAGAAACAAGGACTAAACAGGGATTAACTTCGAAGAAAAAAATTGTGCTTCACATGCTTTCAACCATGGACACCGGGGCATAAATGCACTAAGGGAAAAGCTCAATACATAGAAGTATTTTTTGATAATGATATGTATGAAGGGGGTATGGATGAATAAGGACACAATTCTGATCAAGAGGAAGCATATGAGACAACAACTGAAGAATAAAGACAAGAAGAAAATTATCCTTCACCAGACAAAGCAAGAATGGCAGTACTTTCAGCAGTGCCTTGCTATCACACTATTCGATGCAAGGGTGTGGTATGAGGACTGTTAGAATATAATCCGTAGGGATTATATACTTTGTAAATAAATAAATAAAACTGATGTAGGAAGTTGAAAAATCTAGGTGGGAGTTGAAACTCAACCGTCTTGTAAATTGTATAAATATTTGCATTTGGCTATGTAATACAATCAATCGAGAGTTATTACCAACAAGTGGTATCAGAGCGCTGCCATAACTCCTGCCTGTTGCCAGTATGCCCATTCTTGGCATTCTGCTTGCCAGTCCATTGCCAGACTGCTCCATCAGTCTGCCAGTCGAGTCGCATGCATTGTATGCGTTACAATTCCTTCATGATTGAGTTTGTGAGCTGCGATTATCCTTTCACCATTTCCACCAGAGATTGGTGAATCTGGTCTGTAGTGTCTCGGAAATTCTCCATACAATTTTTGTTGGCCACCTCTTCATTCCCCATCGCTCCATTATATGTTGATACTGCTGCGTACGGTGGAGACTGATGTGTAAGTTGGAGACTGCATCCGAGTTGGTATATTGCAGCGATAATACTTTGAGACTCCAGCTCTCAACTGTATAGATCTCGTCCATGTTCCATGTATTGGTACTAAAGTCATAAAAGCAAACTCATAGTGTCACGACAGGATCATAACTGCCAGTCCCAGAATCATAACGCCCCCTCACTTTAATTCCAAAGACGTACAGTCTCTTTTCAATCTGCTGAAACCCTTTAGTGGGATCTATTTTGGAGTAGCGGTTCCGTGAATGAACATCTGATTGTAGAGGAGCGTGCTGGAAAAGGTGGGGCTCGACAGCTTGTTTCCCAGATGAAACGCCAACGCATGTTCCATGGTCCTGTGAACCAAAATTGTCGAGTATAGATAGCTTGCCAGGGCGAGCTCCCCATCTGCGTCACGCTTTGCTTCACATCTCAATTGCTGCCATATCTCATCATTTTCTTCCATCGCAAAGCCGTTCTCAGACCCCATTTCTAGACTCTGCGACCAATTCGATAGTCCACCTGAGAGAGAGGCAGAAATATTATACACCGACTGTTTCGATTTACTCCTCCATGTGAAGCTGCGTTTTGATTTGCATGAAGCTGTGCTGAAGTCACGTTGAAGGTTGCGCTGGAGATGAGACTGCAATGCAATACTGGAGCTGAGTATATGCGTTGTATGCTAGTGGTATTGCTGAATACTAGTGTTTGAAGACTGCGTTGAAGACCCATGGACGCTGTAAACTCGAATGTGCACCATTTTTCTGTAGGTTGTGAGCGTGAAGAGACTCTGGATTGAAGCCGTGTGAAAGTTGAAGAGCCCGTGTTGTGAGAGCTGCGACTTGGTTACTCTCATATTTTGTGAAGTCACGTTGTTGCAGAGGAGAGACTCGGTACTTTTAATGCTTTGTATTCTGCATTGAAATTATTCATTGGGAAATACATAAACCCTAATTTCTATGCATGGAGTTTAAGTGAAAAGTCTGCAAATTTTTTCATTTGCATTGTTTGAAAGAGGACTGTGACTTATATATATGAGCTGCAAAGTCTGACTGGTGAGGAATGAACTGAAGAGACTGCGTGGGAATGCGCTGAAGAAACAACGTGAAGAGACTGTGTGGACTATGAGGAATGAACTGAAGGCTACATTGGAGATATTATGAGCCTGCGTGGGGAATAAATCTGTTGTATGAGCCTGTGTGCTGAGTTTTCATGTGAATATTGTGTGAATATCAGACAGCTGCTATATAATTTGAACTAGTTTTATGCGGGAGCGTTGTAAGCAAGTGAGACCAACTTTATAATTTGAGGTATATATTGAGTTTATATGCTGCATATATTGAGTTTACATGCTGCATTGAAGAGCTACATAATTTTTATGTATCGCCTGTGACCATTGGAAGTGCACAAAAAAAACCCTAATTTGTGCCCTAATTCCTCTGGTGATTGATATCACTGAGTTGTGGAGCTGAGTATATTGAAATAATATATGCTGCGTGAGTTTTGGATTTATATTCCAATAATATATGCTACAGTTTTGGAGCTAAGTATATATTGAAAGTTGTTGTCCTTTTTGTTGGATTCACCATTTGCATTGCTGCCTTTTGGAAGACCCTGTACTGAATTTCTTCTCCCTGTATTGCTGCAAATTGACGCTGCGATACTGTCATTGTATCACTTTAAAACCTGAAGTTGAGATTGTAAATCACCTTGGCAGAGACTGTAGACCTGCAAGGTTATTGGTTTTTTTCTATTTCTCTTTGTCATAACAAGTTTATTATTATAATTACACTAACGGTTGTAAAGATGCACTCTTTGGCATCTAGTATTGGTGCTGCCCTAGCTGGAAAAGACCAATCCAAAGACCCTTCCAAGGGAGATTACAACAAAAGAGGACGAGGAAGAAGAAATTTCAGAGGCAAAGGGGGCAGAAGCAAAAGATCAGATTTGCAGTGCAAGCGTTGCGGAAAGACTGGGCACACATCAGATCAGTGTTGGGCTTCATGGGAATCCATCAAAGACAAGCATAACCAGAAGAAAGATGACCAAGATGCTAGTAAATCTTCTGATTCTTGTATTGTTGCACATTGTAATCTTGGATTTAATGAAATGACTTCTCTTTCATCTTATAAAGATTGTTGGCTGCTTGATACTGGTGCAACATCACACATGACATTTAGAAAAGACTGTTTTGAAGAATTGAATGAAACAATAGATGGCATAGTCTACTTTGCAGATAATTCAAGTATTAAACCAAAGGGAATGGCC
>LPNX010105575.1:147553-371790 GCA_001517045.1 Pseudotsuga menziesii | reverse complement strand
AACTCAACCGTCTTGTAAATTGTATAAATATTTGCATTTGGCTATGTAATACAATCAATCGGAAGTTATTACCAACAAGGACAAAGAGCTTCAGTTTTGGTATATGGAGGAGCCACACATAACTTCATTGATGCAGAGATGGTGGAGAAAAGGAAGATACCTACTGAACCATTCGATGGCTTCACAGTTGTCATTCCCAGTCACAACACAATGCAGTGCAAAACATGGGTTCCAAAGCTGCAAGTCACCGTAGGTAACTATACTTTTGTTGATAGTTTTTATGTGGTTGATGTTGCTGATAATAATTTGGTTTTGGGAGTGCAATGGTTGTATTCTATAGGGTATAATATAGTAAATTATCAAATTCCTAAGATGAATTTTCAATATTCGAAAGGTGTACTAAGGGTTGTGAGAGGGCGGCACACTTACCCAAATCAAGTAGTGAATTGCAATAGTATGAGATCTATATTGAAACATGGAGACGTATAATGGGCTGGTGAATGTCAATTCACATCTCCCAATCCAAACGTAAAGGTTTTTTAACACCCAAAGGATATAGAGAAACTATTGAAAAAGTATGAAAAAGTTTTTAGAGATCTTCTACATGGTAGACCACCTAATAGGGGGGTTGAGCACAACATTGTTTTGGAGGAGGGTACTCCACCCATTTAGATACCACCTTATAGACATCCCAAGAAAATTTAGATATGGGATTGAGAAGGCCATCCAAGAAATATTAGAGTTGGGGCTCATTAGACCAAGCTCTAGCCCTTATGCTTCTTTAGTAGTGTTGGTAAAGAAAAAATATGGAACCTTGAGGATGTGTATAGATTTTAGAGAATTGAACAAGAAGACCATTAAGAATAGGTATCCTATTCCTAGGATTGATGAGCTCATATATTAGCTATTTGGAGCCAAATATTTCTCCAAAATTGACCTTAGATCAAGTTATCACCAATTTCGAATGAAGGAAGAAGATGTGCAAACGACTATTTTTCGATGTCATTATGGTCACTTTGAGTTTCTTGTTATGCCATTTGGATTAACCAATGCTCCAGACATATTTCAAGCATGCATGAATAGAATATTTTTCAAGCATCTTATAAGTTTTGTTTTGGTCTTCTTTGATGATATTCTCATTTACAGTAAAACTTGGGAAGAGCACTTGCATCATTTAGAGATTGTGTTGAGAACTTTGCAAGAACAATACTTGTTTGCTAAGATGTCTAAATGTGAATTTGGGATGAAGGAACTACTGTATATTGGGCACATTATTGGGCAATAATGTGTGAAATTACACATGGAAAAAATCAGGGCTATCTTAGAATGGCCATCACCAAAAAACATCACAGAATTAAGAGGTTTCATTGGAATATGCACATATTATAGAAAGATTGTGAAAGGGTTCTCCAAGTTGACTTCTCCACTCACTGATTTGACTAAGAAGGATGGTTTAAAGTGGGATGAAGAGGCTGAAAAGGCCTTCCAAAAAATGAAAGAGGTAATGAGTAGTTGTCACATACTTGCATTACCTGATTTTTCTAAGCCATTTGTTGTTGAATGTGATGCTTCAGGTGGAGGAATAGGAGTTGTCCTAAAGCAAGGCCTCATGAAAAAATTTACTCCATATATGACAAAGAAATATTGGCCATCATGCATGCATTGGCCAAGTTTCGACAATACTTGGTAGGAAACAAGTTTGTGATGAAAACTCACCACAATTGTCTAAGGCACTTCCTCACCCAAAAGGATCTAAATGAAAGGCAATAAAAGTGGGTAAGAAAGATTCATGATTATGATTTTGATATTGAATATGTGAAATGGAAGAATAACATTGTAGCAGATGCATTATCTCGAAGACCTTCTTTTTCTCTCATGGACATTGCTAGAGATTGGAGAAATATGTTACTAGTTGAATATGCAAAAGATAAAATTTTCTTGTGATGTGTTAGATGGAATCAAGGGGGATTATAACTATAGGATTGTGAATGGGATGATACATTATAAGGGAATAATTTATTTGGTTCCATATTCAAAGCTCAAGTATAAAATTTTGCAAGAAGCACATGATTCCCCACTAGCTGGCCATCCGGGTATCTTCAAAACTTATAGGCAATTGAGGAAAAGATTATTTTGGAAGGGGATGAAGGAATATGTTCAGAAATATGTGAATGAATTTAATTTATGTCAGCAAAACAAATCATAACTTACATTCCCAGTTGGTTTATTGCAACCATTGCCCATTTCGGAGCAAAAATGGGACAATATCTCAATGGACTTCATCACCAGGTTGCCCAAATATTTGGGTAAGGATTGCATATATGTGGTAGTGGATAGATTGAAAAAAAATTCTAATTTCTTTTATGTTACATCATATTTTAGTGCTGCACAAGTGGATGATAATTTTTTCAAAGAAATATTTAGATTGCATGGGCTCCCCAAGAGCATTGTAAGTGATATAGACAGTAGATTCATGGTTGCTTTTTGGCAAGAAATTTTTAGATTGGTGGGCACTCAGTTGACTCCAAGTACAAGCTATAATCCAAAAAATAATGGAAAAATAGAGAGTTTGAACCAATGGTTGGAAGGGTACCTAAGAAACTATGTGGGAGAGCAGCAAAAAGCATGGACAAAATGGCTACACTTGCGTGAGTTTTGCTACAACGCCACTTTTCATATGTCAATAGGGATGTCTCATTTCAAATAATTATATGGATATGATGTACTTACATTTGTTGAGATGATATTTGGTGGTAATAGAGATCCAAAAGCCAAGTATTGGGTGGAAGAGAGCCAAGAAATTTTAAAGCTATTGAAAGACAATTTGCAGGTTGCCCAAAATCATCAAAAACAATATGCCGATAGACATAGAGAATAAAGGACCTTTCATGTTAATGATTTAGTATATTTGAGGTTGCAACCATACAAACAAACATCTCTAAAAAATAATGGGGCAGAAAATATAAAACCAAGATACTATGGCCCATACAAGATAGTTCAGAAGATTGGGGAAGTAACATATGAATTGGAACTTCCGGAAGGGAGTAAAATCCATAATGTATTTCATGTTTCTTGTCTCAAAAAGGATCTTTGTCAGAAAATTGTCACTTCAGAAATACTTCCTCCTATGGATGATGAAGGCTGAATCACACTTGTTCCGGAATAGATTTTGAAGACAAGGGAAAGGAGATTGAGAAGCAGAACTATCAAAGAATACTTAGTACAATGGAAGGATATACTAAGTGAAGATGCCACATGTGAAGAGGATAAAAATTTTCAGCATCCAAATATGAAATTTCTTGAGGACAAGCAATCTTGGGTGGGGAGGACTGTAATGTTCCCATTCAAATAAATGTATAGCTATTAGCGGGACAATTCCATCAATGCTACTAGTTCCCTAGGTTGGATAAATACATTTGGAATTTTAATAAGGGAGATAATAAATGATGTTTAGAAATTAGCATGGGATAAATATTTAATAATGTATCTTATTATATAAATACAATAGAAAATTGAAGTGGCAATGGAGCATGGAGACACATGGAGACTATGGGGCCCACACAAGCTAGAAATTTTGTGCCACATGGAATCCTCCTCTTGAAATTTCGAATCCATGGGAAGCCTAAAGGTTCTTGGATGATTTATAAGGATAATACACTTGGCCATATGTATCATAGATCTAATTTGGGAAGAAGTGTAACTTACATGGGAAAGGAAGAGTCATTTTGGAGCTAGTGAGACACTTGGACTAGATTCCGTAGCTCTATGACAACAATGATGAAGATGATATGCCACCTATGACACAAATCATGTATGAAGGATGAAATATGACATAGCTGAAATTTCAGTTCAAAATATAACCTCCAAGAGAGCTCTCATGTGAGTTGGGGAAGCTCAATGGGCTCCTACTCAAATTTAGGGAAGGTGGAAGGCTAGGAAAGAGGGGACACATGCCAAATCATGAGCCCACACCCTAATTCGAATTGGATTGAGTTTATGGATGGATTGGGAAACTTATAAGGCTAATTATTTTCATAAATTACAGGAAGCAACCAAGATAATGGATTTTTATCATTTGAGAAATTATCATTTGTGAATTGTGACAGCTAGTGGATGACTAGTTTTCTTGCCTTAGCCATTTTCGAGGGTGAAAGATTCCCATCCAAGTTGGTGTTTGGAGAGTCCACTCAGGTATTTCAAGGATATGTAATGGATTATTATTTTGAGGTTTAAGATATAGGAAATCATGTGGATTCTTCTATTGCAGCACTCTCTATCAACCATTTCCAGTTTTCTTTGCATATTCATGCTCATGGAGGGATTGCGCCTTAGGTGATCTTATGTACTCTTTGGAAGAGATATCCCTGATATATTTATGATTGTAATCAGTTAAATATTCTCTTTTATTAATTCTCATAAATTTTCAAGTCTAAATACCCAAGAGTTGTATGTCAAAATGACTTTTAATGAGCGAACAATGACCATTTCCACTCTATTTTGATATATGATATGGTAATGATTATTATTTCAAATGGAGGAATGTATACCTGATAAATTTATGATGAAAGTAATCTCATTAATTTTTATTTCAATTATTATTTTCAGCACTTAAGCATTGGAATCCATTTTACTCATTTTTGTTGCATTGGGGGAAGATTTGGTGCATTTTCCCCAAGGGTCAAAATTGTGATTTGGGAGCTGTTTTGGAAAGAGTCATAACAGCATGTATAAACTGAACCATGATGCATATGAGAATTTTAAAATGTCCCTTACAAATCCCCTGCCTCTTTTCTGAAATTCGAGTGACTTTGGGACCATTTGAGAAGCCATTTCCGACAATTACCCAGGGTGAATTGGAGCCCCAATTTGCTAGTAAAGACTCCTACTTTGAACAGAACATTAAAAAAGTTTGAAGAAGTAATTGGGGAGTAATAAAACATATATGAAAATAATATTTAAGTTTTAATATCAGTGATGTACCTTTTGACAAAATTTTGGAGCATTTGGGCCAATTTGGAGGTCTAGACATCAAAACTAGTTAAGGTCAAAATTGGGGAAAAAGTGAAAAAATTGGTCATTTAAAATTTCAAAAATGGAAATTACATCCATTCTATCTCTCTCTCTTTCATGTGAAGTTGAGTGAATGTTAGGTGTGTCTAAATGAGGTAGGGTGCCTCCCTATTTATACCCTTCAAGTGGCTGACCTTTTACATGACTGGGGTTGACTTCTTACCCTAACAAGGGCGACTTCTCCTAGAGAGACTCTGAATACACATTACATGATGTTACACTGGGGACAGTTGCCCTGAATTACAATGGAGGTTGTACCTCAAGGTCTAGACATAATAAATACATACCACAAGGAGGCAAACACATCTCCAATGGGGGTACAACAACATACAATGATAATATACATCAAAATATCTTCTGAAGTTACAAATACATCAACACTCCCTATTAACTAGGAAGGTAATCTCTCTCTTCGATAGTCATAAACAAATATGATCAAGTCTTCATCACGGTTTCATCATCATGGATTCATAGATTCATCATCATAGATACTTCCATAATCATCTTCTTATCGGTCATCGAACTATACTATTTGTCACTGAAAGTTTCTACAAAGCCAACCCTTTTTCATACTGGGTGTAGGCCTAGTCCTCATCCATCACATAGGAAATTCCTAGGACCTTCTTTAAATTTCCACGACAATTCCTGTGTCTCCTACCTTTATCTCATTGTATCCATATCATCTCTTTTGTCCTGACCTAAACAAAATAGAATAGGGCACATGGAGCACAACTCAGATAAAGACCACCTATGTTCTATCACCATAGGAGTAAGCTTGGATATTTTCACGTCATCAAGACAACCTTCATCTTCTACTATGTGAGAATCTCCTAGGATCACACTCAGTGCATTATGTCTCTACACGGTCAACATGTGTTCTTCCAGTAAAGGAAAACCGCCTAGGTGCACCTCATGTGCTTCATGACCTTATCATCTCAACATGAGAACACACACATATATAGATATATATGTAAGGACTGATTACGACCAAAAAACCTGATACACTAGGAATTTTAAGTTCTAGGTCAACATTAAGGACTTATTACATCTGAACAACCTGCGTCCAGGATCTTTTTCGTTCAGACAACCTTCGAGGCATATTGCATCATAGTAACCTGCGTACCACACCAGGGATATTTTTACACTCAAACAATGCACATGAATTATTAAATTTGAGTAACCTGTGTAACATGCCATGTATCATATTTACACTGGAATAACCTATCTCAAGATTGATTACTGCAAGGACACAATTTGAAAATTCCAAACAAAGGCAAAATTTGGGGAAAAATTGTATTGGCTAGTCTTGACTCTAGGGGTTTCGAATGGCACAATAGGGTATCGAATTTGGTAGAGACTGATATGGTGAGTCTCAATACCACTCAATGGAATATATGGTCCCTTTATAATAGGTTATATACATCTGCAACTCGATTTGGGGTAATTGGAAAAAATGGTAAAATTGCTAGTAAATTGTGGTGCAATTCACCCCTAGTGTGTGAGAAGAAATGGCTCCCCAACTCATATGTGACCCTCCCAAATTATCAAACAGAGTATGGGGACTGATATTAGACTTAATTTACTGTCATTAGGTTTGGTTATGAGTTATGGAACATAGATGTAAAGATTCACATTCGAATGCACATATTCAATGATATTTACTTAAGGGAAATGTCATGTAATAACTTAACTTTGACTCATAAGATGTATATGAAATGGTTCAGAACATAAAATAAGGAATGTATACCATTAAAAGCATATTAATATCTCATCCAAAAAAATATAACATTAGATCAAATCCTCAACACAAATCAGATATACAACTTCATTGAAATGGGAAACCAACACATGGAAACTAGTCAAACCATAGCTTGGAAATTTGGACATTTTTGCATATGTATTTCTTCTAATTTCGACTTATAGAGAGTATGGGAGACATATTACAGAGCCATAAATCATTCACCCATTCTTGGGCATCAAATGGAATCAACAAGGTGCAACCATGATTCATACAAGTGCGCCATCATAGGGAGACATGGGAATATTGAAGTAGGGATTGAGAGAATGGGATGAGAGACAGATCACAAACTGTAGCAGAATCCTATATGAAATAAAAAAATCCATTAATATCAAAATGAGAGGTTACATTGGCCTCTCCAACATCCAATTTGGATGAGAATCCAACTCCCTCGACATTGGTTCACTAGCAGGGAGAGTGAGCACTCACCGTGCAATGAACAAGCTAGTGATCTCCAAAATGCCAAAGAAAAATTCTCAAATGATCAAAATACATTATTCTTCCTCATGACATATTATTGTAACTCTCCTAAGGTCCTCCAAGTTCTAATTCCATCCCATAGGCTTCCTCCAACTCATCATTTATGTTTAGTAACCCCCATGGAACTTTTCCTTCTCCTCATCCCTTCATCTTCCTCCAAATTTGAATTGATGCTACAAAACCCCAAGTGCACCCTCTTTGAGGATATTTTTAGTCCTAACATGTTAGATTTTCATAGGTCCACAATCAGGTCTGATTTATCATAGAATCTTCCATCATTGTTGTCATAAAGCATAGGGAATTTCTCTCCAAGTGGCATGTAGCTTCTTCCTAGTATCTTCCTCTTCCATGGGGAGTTATTCCTCTTCACCTATTCAAATCCTTGGGCTCATGAAATGTTACTTGACACATCTTCACCTTCTAAGAATGTTCCATTATTCATAATTTCTAAGTTGGGGTTAAGTCATGACATGTGTAAGGAAGAATCTAGCCACCCAAGGTCTCCATGAACTTCCAAATGTCTTCATGAAGAAATGCCACTTTATTTTCTCCATGTTTCTTATTTGTATGACCCAATTTAATGTGTAAATGGAAAACTAAGGTTCTCTTGGGTCTCATAGCTCCCTTATTGCAATATTTAATGCCTCCTCCCAAACCTAGGGAACTAGTAGGTGGGTGAAACATTGCTAACTAGTAGTCTCATTGGGATGGGGACATGGAAATTATGTCCAAGGATAACCTCCGAGCTTCGCCAGGATTGATTACATCCGAGGACAACTTACATGATTGATTACATTGGAGTATCCTGCTTCACCAGTATTTTTCTCGCTCAAACGACCTGTCTCTATTTCTAGCATGAAGAACATATCAGGACTAATTACATCCAATGATAACCTGTGAGATTTTCTAGGGCTTATTACATCCAAGGAAAACCTACAGGGCTGATTATGTCTAAGAAACCAACGATATTCCCCAAGATTTTATGCTCAAACAACTTGTTTCTCCATCTATGCTAGAACATATAACTCCCTCTTTCGAGGGGTCTTGTTCTAGATCACACCAAGTATTTCTTTGAAGTACTCAAACTTCACTCTGGCTAGAGGCTTGGTAAACACATAGGCTATATGCTCGTCCATTGCCATAAACTAGAGCTTCATTGTTCCTCTCTACACCATATCCATGATATAGTGGAAATTCATCTCTATGTGCTTCGACTTGTCATGGAAGACCGGGTTCTCTGATAGCTTTACCCAACTTTGATTGTCGTAGAAGATACAAGTCACATCCAACTGTAGATTTAATAAGTTAGACAATAGCTTTGTAGCCACACTGCGTCGCAACTAGCCGAGCAAGCGAGACATACTCTGGCTCAGTTGTACTCAACACCACACATGATTGCTTCCGACTGAACCAAGAGATCATGCCAGATCCCAAATTGAAGCAACAACTTGAAGTGCTCTTCCTGTTAGTTGTGTTACCTTACTAATCTGAATCAACATAACCATGTAGGTTAATCTTCTGATTCACATCGTATTTGAGCCCACAATCTACTGCACGCTTTAGGTACCTCAGTAAATTCTTTGCAACTATCAGTTGAACATGTCTCGGATCCATCAGGAATTGGCTCAGGGTGTTCACCATAAAGCATACATATGGTCTTGTATTCATAAGGTACATCAAAGAGCGAATCATCTGATGATACATTGTGGCATCAACCGAATTAGATGAAGCATCACCCAGAAGCTTCAAGTTAGATGCCATAGGTGTGGTTATTTCATTACAGTCCAACATTCTGAATCTCTTCAGAATCTCCACTGCATACTTTCCTTGACCAAGGAATATCCCATTTTCACTTTTCCAAACCTCCATACCTAAGAAGTAGTGCATCATACCTAGGTCTTTCATCTTGAACTCTATAGCAAGTCTTCTCCTTGCATATTTAATGAGTTCCTCTTCACCTGTTAGAAACAAGTCATCGACATATAGCAGGAGCATCACTGGTCTTCTGCATTCAACCTTGAAGTAAAGGTTGGATTCTGCTTTATTCTTGGTAAAGACTAGGCTCATCAAGAAGCTATCCATCCTGGTGTACCATAGAAGGCCTTCTTAAATTTGCACACATGGGTTTGCCTGTCATGTTTCTCGAATCACGATGGTTGTTCCACGTACATTTTCTCCTCAACTACACCATTCAAGAAAGTTGTCTTGACATCCATCCAGTGTATTTTCCATTTCATAACTGCTGGCAATGCAAGTATGGTCCTAATGGAAGTGAAACTCGCCATGGGGGCAAATGTCTCCTCATAGTCTATGCCTTATTTCTGTGAGAAGCCTCGTGCTATGAACCTTGCCTTGTATTTCTCGATGTTGCCATCTGAAACATGCTTGATATTTTAGATCCACTTCAAAGTCATGTCAGACTTCTTTTCCAATCTCAGAAATATCTCCCAGACATCATTCTTCATGATCGATTGATATTCCTCGATCATAAAATCCTTGCATTCTTTATTGTCTGCAGCCTCTTCACAGGTGGAAGGTTCTCTATCAATTATGTCACACACCATAGCCACATATCTATTATAGGGCTTTGCCCTTTTTCTTTCTCTATGTATTCCTTTTGGAGTACCATACCTTTCTGCTTCTCATATGAGCTCTCATTCCCATGTTGGTTTCCTCTTGTGGGAATCCTTTTCGAGGATTGTCTCTGGCGACTCTCGTGGTTTTTCCATGTCATGATCTTCATGGTTTTCTGGATTTTTTACTCCAATTTCCATACCTTGGGCTCTCGTTTCTTCAGGTTCCTCGTCCTTTTGAATAGGTGTCCTCCTGGATCTGAAGTATGCCAAGTCTTCATCAAAGGTTACATCTCTATTGATGTTGATATTCTTGAATCCTGAGAAGTATATTTGGTAGGCCTTTAATGTATCACTATATTCTTCGAATATACCCTTCCTCCCAAAAGGATCGAGCTTGGTCCTCTTCTCCTTTGGGATACGTATGTACACTGGGCAACCAAATATTCTAATATGGATGATTTCTGGTTTCTCTCCTGAGAAATCCTCTCCAGGAGTCTTGTTTTCAAGTACCCGATGAGGAGTCCGGTTCTGTACACACACAACTGTCCTTTTTTCCTTCATCCAAATGTGCATAGGAAGATCCTGGTCATGTAGCATTGATTTTGTTGCTTCCATGATGGTTCAATGATTTCATTTCACAACCCCATTCTTCTGAGGATTGTATGGAGTGATCAACTCCCCCTTAATCCCAGATTCTTTACAAAGTTCCTTGAATTCTTTCGAGGTGAATTCTCCACCATTATTTGGCCGCAGAGTCTTGATCTTCCTATCGGTATGGTTCTCGACCAAAGCTTTATATTCCTTAAACTTACTGAAAACTTTATTTTTCCCTTCCAAGAAATATATCCAAGTCTTATGTGAGAAATCATCTATGAAGGAAACATAGTACACATACCTACTTAATGAGCTAGAAGACATGGGTACACATACATCAGAGTGTACTATATCGAGTATTCCTTTAACCTTGCTCTCACTGTTGGGAAATTTCTTCTTCACATTCTTTCCTTGTGCACATCCTTTGCAAATGCCTTCATGCTTTGCTTGGATCTCTGGCAGTCCAGAGACTACTTTGCTTGCCATCGATAGTTCTTTGTAGTGCACAAGTGCAAGCCTTCTGTTCCACAGTTCACTTGGTTCAATTGACTCATGAACCAATGCTTGTTCAGGATGTCCTTTTAGATTGTACAAGCCTCCGTCTTATTCTCCCATAATTGTTGCATCATCTATTGTCTTCCCTCTAGGCCACATCAGAACTTGGCCATCGACAAATGCAGCTCTCATTCCATTTACATCTAGTGTAGAGATGGAGAAAATATTCTTCTTCAAACCTGGAACATATAGCACATCCTTCATCTTTAAAGATTTCCCGGAGTCTAGCTTGTATGAAGCTTCTCCACTCCCTTTTATGGGGTATTGGTAATCATCCCCAAGTTTCACCTTGTGAGGTGACTCATGTTCAGAAATATTAACGAATGATTCCTTATATCCCGTCATGTGTTTGGAAGCTCCACTATCCACAATCCAATCATTGCTTCCATGTGAGATAGTGCCAGTAAGTGCCGATATTAACACATACTCTTAATCTTAGTCATACTTCTCTCTTTTGAATCTTTTGTTTGTTGGTTCATTGACTTCGACAATATGAGCATGGTGTCTCTTTTTCCTGATGGGACCGTCTCTTGCAAAATGTCCCTTTTCATCACAAGTATAACATCGAACATTGGAAGGATCTCTATTGGTATTCTTTTGTTTCTTGTCCTTCTTCTTATTATGATGAAAGTTCTCCTTCTTCTCCTTCTTCTTGTATTTCTTCCTGGTGTGAACTGTGGGAGCTTCATCTTTAATTGCTTGCATATTCCCTTCTCTCATCATGAGTCATGCTTCTTCTTGTGCACATTCTTCTCGAAGTCTTCTGAAAGAGATAAACCTCCTTCTTTCAGATATTCCTTGAATGAATGAGTCCCAGATATAGGGAGATGATTCAAGGTAGTCATCACAATTTCTCCTTCTTCGACATTCTATTCAACTGCTTCAAGTTGTTCTTTGATTTGAGCAGCCCTTGTGAAGTAAAGAATATATAGTCTCGAAGTTCTGTATCTTAACATTCTTCAACTAGTTCCTCAAAGTCATATTTTGGTTGATGTTCTTTCCTTTGAACTTCTTTGTCAAATCAACATATACTTCCTTTGGTGTCTTGAATGAAGACACATAGGGGATGAGGTGATCCTTAATAGAATCTCCAAAAATTCTCTTGGCCTTAGCCAACTTCTTCTTATGAGTAGCCTTAAACTCATCTCCCTCTGGTTTTGGAACTTCCTTCATTGATGTACTGATCCAAATCATTTTCTTCAAGGATCAAGGAGATTATGTACTTCCATGCATGGAAGCTATCATCCCCTCCAAGCTTGTCTTCAAGCTGAGTATGGTGAGTCATCTTTTCAAATGAGAACCTCAAATGGAAATAACAAAGATTTAGATCTTACCTATTTGAGGTGTTTGACCTAGTTCTGGAGCTGGATGACCTAGGGTTTGTGAGAGAAACCCTAATTTTCCAAACTTGGGGTTTCAAAAGTTTGTTTGGATAGAAAGATGCACCTCCTTGAGGCGAGTTACTCAGTAGGGTCCCTTTTTGAAGACTGAGGTGGGAAACCTCTGAAACTTGATGCCCTAGTTTTTCCCAGCACCAATGACAGAGTTAAAATTGAAATTTCTTCAAATATGAAACTGCTTCCACCAAAATATGCGCCCTACTGAGGCGAGTTAGCCTAGCCCTATTTTCTTGATGATCCGTGGAGAGAACACCTTGAATTAGGAAGACCTGGTTTTCGCTGCTGCATAGTGCCTTCTCTCAGAGAGGTTCTAATACCATGTTAGTTTTTCTATATCTTATTAGTTTAATTAGGATCTTTGTTTGAAAGAATAATAAGTACAACAAGATGCATAAGATATAATAGATACACAAGACACAAAGATTTTCACATGGGAAACCATAAAGGAGAAAACCCCACAAACTTCCTCAGAATAGTACAGTCACAAAGATTGTGTCATAAGATGATTAAACCCAGTAATAAAAAGTATCCAACAACTAATTATCTCTCCTCCCTTCTCTCTCTCTCTCTCTCTCTCTCATGCAAACTTGAGTGAGTGCGAGGTGTGTCTAAATGAGGGAGGGTGCCTCCCTATTTATACCCTTCAAGTGACTGACATTTTACATGAATGGGGCCAACCTTTTAATCTAATAGTGTTGACTTCTCCTAGAGAGACTCTGAATACACATTACATGATGTTACACTGGGGACTATTGCCCTGACTTACAACGAAGGTTGTACCTCAAGGTCTAGACACAATAAATACATCCCGCACGGAGGAAAACACATCTCCAATGGGGGTACAACAAGATACAATGATAATATACATCAGAATATCTTCTAAAGTTACAAATGCATCAACATGTTTAGTGTGATTTGCAATCAATAGGAGCTTGCGGAAAGGATTTCAACAACAAAAACAAGTATCGACAGCAATAACAAATATGGGAGAATCAATAGGAGCTTGGGACGAATATTTTGACAACAAAAGCAAGCCTTGACAACCATAACAGATCTCGACAAAATAACAGGTCAGACGTAATTGTGTATACTGATGTTATTAGACTATGTTTATGTTACTTTCAAATTGAAATGCGTCATATAGATCTGGTTAAATATAGTTATTCTGGATTACAAATGTGCAGTTGTTTCATAGGAATTTTATATCTTAACCCAAAGCATTTGTTTATTAGCCGTAGTATGAATGTTGTTATGCATATTTTATTAATGAACAGGGTAATATAATTGTGCAAATGGTT
This sequence comes from Pseudotsuga menziesii, assembly GCA_001517045.1. Classification (NCBI taxonomy): domain Eukaryota; kingdom Viridiplantae; phylum Streptophyta; class Pinopsida; order Pinales; family Pinaceae; genus Pseudotsuga; species Pseudotsuga menziesii. The sequence goes on along the minus strand of LPNX010105575.1, from coordinate 358,019 downwards.
AAATTTTGAAGTTGATCAATTTAGCAAAACAACAGATGCCAATCACCCATTAACCACCCTTGATTTCCCATTATAAACAATTTAGTAGATCAAAAATCCCAAATGAACATTTGGAAATCTATATAGACTTACTTATCGAATATGCTACTTAATTTATATGATTTATATGATCCTACATACCATTGCCAAAACCTATAGGACAACAGTAATTCCTATAACCTGCCTTCAAAATAGATACCTGATGGGCGATCTGTGACACCTTTAGTATTACTATGAAATGAAATTCATTATAGCAATTTCATATTGGATATTTTGTTTAGACCATGGCAACAACAACCTCCCAAGAGTATATCCAACATCGCGCAAACTAGATATACCGGTAACTTGTGACTTAGTAGGGGTTGAGAGGTCGCAAAGCCCACCGGGATGAGCTTCTATCCCAAGGGTCACCCACCCTTCGATCCTTGTCACAATGGGCCAATGAACAACCCTAACCCCCGTCGGTTTTGAACCTATGATCTCTAGGGAGATAACACATGTTCTTAACCATTAGACCCACTCAGGTGCTCTAAATTCATATTGGATATTAGCGAATTTGTGTTGAAATCATTAAGGTTAAATCTGAGTCAGTGTGCATCTCATATAAGTCAATTGGTGTCTACAACCCTCAATATGTGTTGTTCATCTAGTGTCTTTCCTCACCCCATGGAAGCTCTGTGTATTGGTTCATTGTTGCTTCCATTCCGTCAGCTCAACCGGCATGGTGCATGCTCGTTGAGCATGGTGTTATCTTGGAAGTGGATGGACACTTGAAGGAATGTTGAATGGATGCAATTGCAAACATTGAATGGATGCATCTGCAGTTAAGAGACTTTAGCTGATTGTGTAGCTAATTCGTTTAAAGTTTTGGAAGCGTGTACATAGGGATGAGTAATCAAGGGAATTGTGTTTCACATTATTTAATTAAGTAGTTGCATATGGGTATGTAAATATATAAAAGGGTATATGAATAAACAAAACATACATGAGTCCAAAGGCCACCGAAAATGTCACCTACTTGATTTGTCATGTGCATTATACAATGAATTATATTGCATTGTGTATAGGTTTTAGGTGTGTTACTATGCATACTAAGTTCATTAATTGTCCACGATTTAATAGTTGAATAGTTAAATGCTGGGATAAAAAATGAAAAAAATAAAAAATGGACTTCATATGTAGATATATGAAGGTCAATTTATTAAATGGAAAAGAGTTATTGTCGTACATGTTATTGCACTATTGAATATAAAGAGAAGATGAGATGAAGTTGATTTTATTGGTATTTTTTTTATTTGTTGCTTTTTGCTTGGAAACTTTGTAACATTGAATAGAAAGAGAAAGTTGATTTTATTGTTTTTTTTATTTGTTGTTTTTTGCATGGAAACTTTGCTAACCGAGTCTATTTAGTGGGTTGTGACTTCTGCTTCTGCAGGGATATCGGATTGAAATTTGTATGCTTCCAATGAAAAAATTGAAAAAATTGATTCTACAAAGTCGGATTGGAACTCATATTTGGCATCTTCGGATTGGAACTCATATTTGGCTTACTCTTATATTCTTAACATTGAATAGAAAGAGAAGATGCTTTTTTTTTAAATTTGTTACCTTTTGCATGGAAACTTAATAGAAAGAGAAGATGTTTTTTTTTTTTAATTTGTTACCTTTTGCATGGATACTTATTGTTTTTTTTATTTGTTGTGTTTTGCATAGAAACTTTGCAGCCAGTGCTGGAATTTGGTTTTTATTCTATCCTTCATTTTTTTTAACGTTTAGACATTTTTTATTGCCTGTTTACTTTGTTTAAAATTTTACCCTTCAAGAGTGAAGGTTTGCTAAAAAATTTACCCTTCAAGAGTGAAGGTTTTCTAAAACATTTACCCTTCAATAATTAATTTTTGTTAATTTTTTTTCAAAATAATATATTTTTTGGACATTTTAATATCAAAATAAAAAATGGTATTATTAATATCTATGATGATACATTAACTTGATTCTTAAAGAAGCTCAAATGCAAAGGGACTCCAAAAGTTTAAACTTGAAAATTTATTTTGTTTGTTTTTAGTTTTCTATGGTTTTTCCTTTGATATTGGTGGCCCGTGGGTATATTTATGGTTGTTCATTGACAATAGTCTTGCAGTAATTACTCAACAATGAACTAATCATTGAAAGTCCTAGAGGTAGATCCTTTCCAAGCAATGAACAACATTCTATTACACAATTCAAGTTATCATATCATTTAACTATGTATGAATAATAATTATTCAACACACAACAATTTTGGGTATTCATAAACAAGAACACTTATCTTGAACTGTAAATGGTCCAAGCAACTAGCTATGTGGGTGCAATGTTCCACCCAACCGTAGGTCTCTGTTGAAGATTGTGTAACTTTAGAAGATATTCTTTGTGTATTATTGATATGTCATCCATGTATTATTGTTGTATTTCCTTTCGAGAAGTCTTCATATTGTAATTGATCATGTAAAACCCTGAAATAATTCAAGTGATAACAATCAAGTCAGCCCCACATAAATCATTGGGTAAAAATTCCCCAGTTACTAGGTAAAACTACCCCAGTTACTAGATAAAACTACCCCAACATTAGGTAAAACTGCCTGAGTAAAGTCGACCCAGTTAGTGAAAAGTCATCCAGAATAGAGTATAGATAAGGAGGGCGCATTCCTCATTTGTACACCAAGCAAGTTTTCTCCAGCTAAGAGAAGACCGTTTTGGGTTGTAGAAGACTTGGAAGACATCTTATCTTTGGGTTTCTTATCTTGTTTATTCTCGGGATCTTTGTATGGAAGAGAATTTAGCCCTTGAACTGTACTAGAAGACATTGCACTTGTTGATTGAGTCTATATTGAAGAAGTTGCTGGGTTTTCTCCTTGTGGTGGTTTCCTAGAGGAAAATATTTGTGTTCTTTTATTGTGATGTGCTCGTATTTCTTTCAGTGATCCTATTGCATATAAATGTTGTCAATTGTTTAAAGATCTAACATAATCATATTGGAAACATTAAAATTATAACATGGTATAAGAGCGGTGTTGAAATAATTCTTTGTACAACCGTAAAAGATACGACAATTGCAAATGCATGAAATTAGGGCTCTATGTTTTCTATCTTTCCATCCACAGATTAAGCTCGACCTTTGCATCATTGAACTTTCTCTAGAAGGGCACATATTTCTATGGAGGAAGATTCTAGTTTTGTTGTTTTTCAGTTTGGACATAAAAACTCTATGGTCAAGAACTAGGGCTTCACAATTTAAGACTTTCTATCCACCAATTGGGTTTGACATAGGCATTATCCAACTCTCCCTAGGATGAAGCATCTTCTTGTGGAGGTAGAATTCAGATCCAAGTATTTTTAATTTTTGGCCCTATCACTATTGCTCGAGAAAAACTAGGGCATCAAATTTTTTGTAGTTCTGTCCATAGATTTGGAAAAAGGAGTCCACTTCTCAACTCACCTTAAGGAGGCACATTTCTCTCCCCAATCATATTTTCAAGTTACCAAAGTTGAAAAATTAGGGTTTCCCTCTCAAACCCTAAGTCGGTCAAGAGGCGATTTTCCAGAAGACCTTGAAGCAAGCATTTGGTTGGAGCACTCTTATTGGTAAGAACTATTTTCTTTATTTCCATTCGAGGTTTTCATTTTATCAAGATGACAAACAATACCAAGATTGAGGATAAGCTTGAAGGAGCCAAGAAATTTTGGGCATGGAAGTACAAAGTTCTTCTTATACTAGAAGAACACGACTTGGAAAACTATGTCAAAGGAGAAGTTGCAGAGCCAAAGGGAGATGAAGACAAAGCAAAACATAAGAAGAACTTGGTCAAAGCCAAGAGGATTATTGTCGATTCCATTAAGGATCACTTGATCTGACATGTATCCTCCTTGAAGACTCCAAAGGAGATGGTTGATGCTTTAAACAACTTGTATGAAGGAAAGAACATCAATTGGAAGATGAGCTTGAAGACTCAACTCAAGGGCGAGAAGATACTTAACTCAGAAAGTATTCAATCTTACTTCACAAGGATCTCCCAAATCAAATAACAACTAGAAGCTATTGGAGACAATGTTGAAGAAGCAGAAGTGGTGATGACTACCTTGAATGGTCTTCCAAGATCATGGGAATATTTCATTGAAGGAATTTGTGCTAGAAGAAAGCTCACTAAATTCAATAGGGTATGGGAATAATGCACACAAGAATAAGCTCAATTTATAGGAAGAGGAGAAAAGATGAGTGAATATGACAATCAATCCATAACAACCCATGCCAACAAGGGAAAGAACAAGAAAGAAGAACACTCTCACAATAATCCTAGATGAATATCCTATTCACCTTAGTATTGGATAAGAAGGGATCCATAGTTTCCTGCATTGATGGATAAGTTCTCACATGGAAAAAAGGAAATACCATTGATGATGCAATCATGATTTGTTCATCACATGTACACAATACCCAGTCAACTATGGCATAGAATACTTTCTCAACATTGTCGATCATAAGGAAGATGGTCGCAGGTCCTCAGAGTCAGACGATGGAGGAGAGCATGCTGTCAGAGACTCCAGTAATTCCTACAAGAAGGAAAAGATCAAGAGGAATCCAGCCAGACAAGGAAAGATAAGTATTTGAATTGTCATTTCGTGTATATATAATTGTTTAAATGATATTATTCAGTTATGTACATATTTATGTTCCTAGAATAAGGAAATGCATTATGAATGTTAGAGTAATGATGCATCGATGAACCATATACTACTAATATGCATATGATTGGTAAGTAGCCTATGTTGTTGTACAACATTCCATTACCACTTATCTAGAATGAAACCTCTATGTTGACATGTTGGCAGTAGTGCACACTCTTAATTGTGTTCTGGTAGAGATGGAAGGCATCTAGAAAGTTACCGTATGTAAATGAGATGTGGATGAATGTTGTGCTGAAGCATTGGCTAAAATAACTGCATGACTGTGTGACCTATGTATTTATGCATACATTTTTTTCATTATTAATATGTTTTGAAAATTATGAAATGTTTCTAATCATGCAACTGAATTTGACTTGTAGGAAAGATCATGTACAATCGCCTATAAGAGAAGGACGATGAGATTTGTTTCGAAGAACAAGCGATGATGATTCAAAAACAACCTTCATTTACAAGATAAAACATTCTCCAAATGTACAAATCAAGGTTCATGGTTTATCTAAGAAAGAGGGAGTCAATTATGCTGATACATTTTCTCTAGCATCAAGACACACTTCTATCAAATATTCAATGATGGATATTAAATTAGATAGATGGTGTGATCGAAGTAGAAGTGTATATTGAGCAACCCCTAGATTCAGGACTCCCTACATAGAATTGCATGTGTGCAAGATGGATTTGTATGGGCTCAGAAGGGATCCAAGGAATTTCATGCTAGGACATACAGTTACATGATGAGCTTGAGGATCACCTAGCGTGATGAGATTTCAACCTTTGCTACAAGGTTGAATATGGTTGATTACAGAGGATGAGTAGCTCATGAATGGGTGCAAGAGGGAACCTATAACAGAGTTCAAAATGGTGGAACTTGGTATCCAATGAACTTGAGATCAAGAAGCTCATCTCAGTAGACAAATTTAATGGGAGATGGCATAAATAGATACATAGAAGATCAACAAAAAAGAAGGATACCATCACTCTAGTCCAAAATGTATCGATGTAGAGAGTACAATATGTAGAGGGAGGATAGTGATCAGTTACAGAGGGAGTGGGAAAGCTCTGCTTTAGAGGGAGTGACTACAACACATAACTTAGAAGAATATTGAGAGACATTATCACTTAGCTTCTATCCATGGCAAGTGTTGCTTGCCTTAATATCTCTATATCAAGGATATGCTTAGAGTGATACATGATGTTTTCTCTCACTAAGAGGGAGTAGATCTCAGAGTTCAAGAATCTTGGCATGATTCTTGGGATTAGTGGTGTGGCAGAATCCAGATGAGATTTTCCTTAGTCAATAAAAATGTGCAGTAGAGATCTTGAAGAGATTCAGGTTGATGGATTGCAAGGCAATGGCTACATCGATGCCATCGAAATTGAAGTTGCTATGTGATACGAATTCAAAGACAGGTGATGGAACAGTATATGGACATATGATTGGTTCATTGATGTACTTGAAGAACACGAGGACATATATATGATTTGTGATGAACACATTGAGTTAGTACATGGTTGATCCAAGATGTGTTCACTTGATTGCGGTAAAGCATGTGTTGAGGTACCTAAAATGTTCAATAGAGTATGGGCTAAGATATGTGACGGATAAGAGGATTAGCCTACAAGGTTTTAGAGAATTATTCCAACTTAGTACCATGGTCATACACCTAGGACACATTTTCATTAGTCTCATGCTTATGTTATATGGTCCAAAACTAGGTTGTGTTGGTCAATCTTGGTCCTTTTGGTGTTTTGGACTCATAAGTGCACCTAAGAGCCCTCATTTGATCATTATAGTTACACATTCACCCTCATTAATTACTGCTCAGTCCTTAGTGCACTCCCCATTCCTTAAATTAGGGGAAAAATGGTTGACGAGAGGCACCCATGCATGTATTTGGGTGGTTTTTATTCTTTTGGACCATTTATTGCTGCCTAGAGCCACTCCCACCAACCCATGCACTCCATCACGCCTATAATACCCTCATTTATGTCCTATCATTCTATGTCCATGTTCACACTAGCATTTGTGACCACTTGAGGTGGTTTGGGAGCTCATTGGTCCACCTAGGGGGGTTTTGAGGTCCAATCTAAGCTTGCCACATGTATGCATCCAAATTGCCTCCAAAGGATAATTATTTCTCACTATTGTAATATAAAAATGTTCCAGACATATTTACATGTTGGACAGTCATAATAAACTCTGTTATTGGCACCATTTATATGTGTGAATTTAACTCTTTTCACTGTTTTCTGCATAATTTGTGAGTAATCTTGAATTGTGAGGATTCCCTTAGCTCATATATATTGTTGTGAATAATATTTTCACATGGTATAAGATATTAGATCTCAGGTTCAATTCCCCCAAGATATGGAGGAGTGGGATGTTGGAGTATCGGTACAACCGCATGGTATAACCACCGCACCTCTGGGAATATAAAATGTGGCCTAACCGCCACTCCTGATGATAAGGCCTTGTGATTGGTTTCAAATGTTCATCAACATATGCATGTTTTGGTGTAAGGACAAAACTTACATGGTATCAGACCGCTTTGGAGCTGCAAATCAAAACCAGAGCGTTTGAGTTGTTGTTTAGGGTATTTTCCAGAAAAATTTGGGTGTTTGCATTGCAAGTACATCTAGTGTTTTTGTCACTCAGTGTGCAATAAGGAATGGATCAGACTCATGTATTTCTTACCCCATTAAAATATTTTGAATGGAAGGCCAAAATGGTGATCTAGCTGAGGTCAAAAAGTTTCTGAAGAGTCACCATGGGAACTGAGATCGAGCCCAACTCTGCCGTGGAAAAATCAAAGTACTTCAACAAACTGGATGAGGCATTTGGGATGCTTTGTCTCAGTATTTCAAGGGATCTTGTATTCCATGTAGACAATCTTAAATTACCCAACAAAGTATGTTTTAAGATTGAGTCATTGTTTTGGAATACTGATGAGATGAGAGGCCATGAACTAAAAAATGAGTTGATCTCATTGAGCCTAACTCACTTTGAGACGATCCAATATTTATTCACAAAGTTAAAATCGTTGGTGATTCAACTGAAATAGTGTGGCATTGAGAAGAAAGAGGAGAAACTGATCTTGTCCATTCTTTTGAAGCTAGGGCCATAGTATTTAGTGTTTGTTTCAACATTCCACTCAAGCAAGCTCACAACTCGAAATTGGAGGATGTCATCATTGGAAGACTTCATGGAGTCACTGAATCAAGAGCAAGACAAGTTGGTGCAAATGGGTACCATCAAATACACTAAGGAATCCCTTGCTATAGGATTTTGGATTCCATCCAAAGGCAAGAAGAAAGCTAGAGATTCGAAGCAACAAGAGAATAAGAAGCAAGAGAATACCAAATCTTCAGATGGGGTTTTGAATCCTAGCAAGGACATGGAGAGGAAGAAGCAAGAGAAGACAAAATGCACCTATTTCCACAAAGGTTGGAATTCAGAGAGTGCATGCATGAAGAAAACCATAGACATGATGGTGCAACGCCTTGAGAAGAACAACATCCCACTGCCACATGGCGCAAGTAAGAAAGAGGGAGCTTCAGGCTCAAAGAACAAGGAAAGATGCCATGCTTTGGTTGTTAAATCTTCAAACTCTTCTTCCTTAATCATAGATTTAGGTGCCTCTAGACACATGGCCTCCATGCATGATATCGGGACAAACCTTACATGGTATAAAAGCGCTTTGGAGCTGTAAATCAAAACCAGAGCGTTTGAGTTGTTGTTTAGGGTATTTTCCAGAAAAATGTGGGTGTTTGCATTGCAGGTACATCTAGTATTTTTGTCACTCAGTGCACAAGAAGGAATGGAGAAGACTCATGTATTTCTTATCCCATTCAAATATTTCGAATGGAAGGTCGAAATGGTGATCCAGCTGAGATCTAAAAGCCTTTAAAGAGTCACCATGGGAACTGAGATCGAGCCCAACTTTGCTATGGAAAAATTGAAGTACTTCAACAAACTGGATGAGGCATTTGGGATGCTTTGTCTCAGTATTTCGAGGGATCTTCTCTTCCATGTAGACAATCTGAAAACACCCAATGAAGTATTTCTCAAGATCAAGTCATTGTTTGGGAATACTGATGAGATGAGAGGCCACAAAATCGAAAATGAGTTGATCTCATTGATCCCAACTCACTTTGAGATGATCCATGAATTCTTCACAAAGTTAAAATCATTGGTGATTCAACTGAAATAGTGTGGCATTGAGAAGAAAGAGGAGCAACTGATCTTGTCCATTCTTTTGAAGCTAGGGCCAGAGTATTTAGTGTTTGTGTCAATATTCCAATCAAGCCAGCTCACAACTCGAAATTGGAGGATGTCATCACTGGAAGATTTCATGGAGTCACTGAATCAAGATCAAGACAAGTTGGTGGAAATGGGTACCATAAAATCCACTAAGGATCGAGCCCTTGCTACAAGATTTTCAAATCCATCCAAAGGCAAGAATAAATCTAGATATTCGAAGCAACAAGAGAATAAGAAGCAGGAGAATACCAAATCTTCAAACGAGGTTTTGAATCCTAGCAAGGACATAGAGAAGAAGAAGTAAGAGAAGACAAAATGCACCCATTTCCACAAAGGTTGGAATTTATAGAGTGCATGCATGAAGGAAACCATTGACATGATGGTGCAACTCCTTGAGAAGAACAACATCTCACTACCAGATGGTGCAAGGAAGAAAGAGGGAGCTTCAGGCTCAAAGAACAAGGAAATATGCCATGATTTGGTTGCTAGATATTCAAGCTCTTCTTCCTTAATCATAGATTTAGGTGCCTCCAGACACATGGCCTCCATGCATGATTCCTTCTAAGCCCTACATCCTTACAGTGGTCCATCCATCCTCATGGGTGATGATTCAGAAATCCAATCCAAAGGGATTGGTAGGATTGATCTTCAAGATGGGTACTTAAACAATTTGTTGTTTGTGCCTGATCTTACAGTGAACCTACTCTCCATCTATCGAATGAAACACACTAGTATAGGAAAGATATCAGCATTTACTCAAAATTATGTGTATATCTCAGAAATCTCTATAAGCTAAGTTGTTGCAGTGGGTTTTGCTGACCATGATTCGAGAATGTAAAAATTTTCTCACTTCTTTCCATACTCCCAAGGGAATGCGATCCTGTCACATGCCAATGAGACAAGAAAGTTGTGGCATGATAGATATGGTCATCTCAACTACATGTACCTCGAAGCACTAAGTAAGGAAAGCATGGTTGAAGGGCTTCCTACCATCAAGTTTTCCAATGGCACATGCAAAGGGTGTGTAGTGGGGAAACATGATGAGCACAAGTATGAGAAAGGAGGGATGTCCAAGTGATTGATCTGGTCCATTCATATCTCATAGGGCCTCTTCCCACACCCTCATATGGAAATTCAAGGTATGTGTTTACTTTCATAGATGATTTCTCAAGGTATTGTTGGGTGTATTTTCTCAAGCTAAAGTTTGAAGTTTTTGAGACTTTCAAAGTGTACAAAACTTTAGTTGAGAATGCATGTGGGAAAAAGGTAAAGGTTCTTAGGACTGAAAATGGTAAGGAGTATGTGAATAATAATTTTCAGCAGCTTTGTGAAGAATGTAGCATCCAAATGCAACATTCCGTGCCCTACACACCACAACATAATGGTGTTGCAGAGCGCAAGAACAAAGCTCTCAAGGAGATGGCAACATCCATGATGGAAGAAAAGGATTTGAATCCTATTATATGGGATGAAGCTATCAATTGTGCTGCATATATTTAGAATATATATCCACACAAAGCATTGGATGACAAAACTCCATTTGGGGCTTGGAATGGTCACAATCCCAATGTTTCTCATTTTAGGGTTTTGGCTCAAAGGCTTGGGCTAGAATTCCTCCCGAGAAGTGAAAGGCATTGAAACCTCAAAGAAACGAGTCCATTATGGTTGGATATTATGAATATGCAAAGGGATACAATCTTGTTTATCCCTCATCTCATAAAACATTCATCGAAAGGAGTGTACTGTTCGAAGTAGAGCCCATGCAGGAGATTGAACTAGCTCAAGGGGAATGCTCAAATCTTGGACTCCATGATGATGTAAGTGATGATACTTCCTCTTATTTTTATGATTCTTACATTTATGATGATGGTGATGAAATAATTCATATCATGACTCACCCATTCAACCCAAGTGGGATGAAAAAACCATTCAAGCAGTTGATGATCTTGCTGGAGATCCACTAGACTGTAGGAAGACTAGATCTCAATTTCACAATGCCTTATCTACTTGTGAATTGAATATTTCAAATAGATGATTTATGATGGTTGGATTTGATCCTCATACATATCATGAAGCATCACTTTATCCAATATGGAAAACAACCATGCAAGAAGAGTTCAAGTCCTTGCAAGGCAACGAGACTTGGTAATTGGTTCCCTTGCCCTCCAAGAGGAAACTAGTGGAATGTAAGTGGGTCTATAGAAAAAAAGTGGTTGAAGATGGTTCTGATATCAAGTAAAAGGCCAGGTTGGTTTCCAAAGGATTCTCTCAAGTCCAAGGAGTGGACTATACAAATACATTTGCACTGGTTGCAAAGATGGACTCTATTAGGCTAGTTTTAGCCATTGCTGCATATAAGCGCTGGGAGGTTCACCACATGGATGTGAAGAGTGATTTTATTCATGGTGAAATTCATGAAGAGATATATATGCAGCATCTTTAAGGTTTCATTCATGATACTACACTTGTTTTCAGGTTGAAAAAGTCTCTCTATGGACTTAAGCAAGCCCCTAGGACAATTTTCTGCTATCGCTTGGCTTTGAAAGATGTAAATATGATCCTAATGTATATTAGAAGCATGTTGGTGATTTATTGAAGGTCATAGTGCTTTATATTGATGAAATTTTGATTAAAAGGATCTGCACTAATGATATAGGATCAATAAAGTCTTCATTGCATAGTGAATTCTCCATGACTGACCTTAGATTGTTGAAACAATTTCTTGGCTTGGAGATTGAGAAATATGATGCAGTGGTCAATGTTAGCCACTCAAAGTATGATGAAAACCTATTATTGAAGCTCAAAACGGCTGAATGTAATGTAGTCAAGTTCCCATTCCTGTCAGGAATAAAACTAGGTGATTTTGGTGCATCTTCATTGGTGGACAACTCTTTGTACAGACAGCTAGTTGGGAGCTTGTTGTATCTTACACACTCTCGAACTGATTTGGAATATGATTTAGGTGTTGTTGAAAGATATATGTAGGATAATCGTGATATCCATTTGAAGGATGAAAAAATAATCTTGCATTATGTGCAAGGAACCAAACACTTCGGGGTACACTATGATGTTGGTTCTCCACTAGAACTAGTTGGATTTATTGTTTCTGATTGGGATGGAGATTCCATTGATATAAAGTCCACTTAAAGTTATGTATTCATGCTTGCACATGGTCCCATATGTTAGTCAAGCAATAAAAAACACACTATATCCCTTTCATTAGTTGAGGTCATGTACAGAGGAGCAGTGAACGCAACTACACAATGTGTGTGGTTGCAGGGTATTCTTGGGGAACTTGGTTTTTCATTTGATTCACCCACAATTATTTGGTGTGACAATCAAAGTAAAATCAATATTTCCACTGATCCAATGCAAAGACAGAGGACCAAGTACATTGATATACACATGCACTACATCAGGAGCTTGGTGCATGAGCAGGTGATATCGTTGCAGTATTTCCCATCTGCAGAGAAAACTACTGACATCTTCACCAAGAGCTTCATAGAGAAGACATTCACCTATCTGAGATCCATTCTTGGAGTGGGTGACACATGGAAATGACTGATATTCACTTTCATATTTTTCTCGATGTCCATTTTAGAGGGGATATTTTGTTCCTATGAGGGTCTCCTCCTTACCTTGGTTATATGGACTAGTAAATTTTTGTAAGAGGTGACTTGAGCCTTAGTTGCCAAGGCCTCAATAATGTGATGTAATTACACTGAGTCAGGATTAAGGGGGGTTTTTAGAGCATTATTCCACCTTAGTACCATGGTCATACACCTAGGACACATTTTCATTAGTCTCATGCTTAGGTTATATGGTCCAAAACTAGGTTGTGTTGGTCAATCTTGGTCCTTTTGGTGTTTTGGACTCATAAATGCACCGGAGCGCCCTAATTTGATCATTTTGGTTACACATGTTCCCTCATTAATGAATTCTCAATCCTTGGTGTGCTTCCCATCCCTTAAATCAATGAAATTAGTTGACTAGAGACGCCCATGCATGTATTTGGGTGTTTTTTTACTCTTTTGGACAATTTATTGCTTCCTAGAGCCACTCCCACTCACCCATGCACTCCACCACGCCTATCCTACCATCATTTATGTCCTAGAATTCTATAGCCACGTTCACACTAGCACTCGTGACCATTTGAGGTGGTTTGGGAGCTCATTGGTCCACCTAGGGGGGTTTTGAGGTCCAATCTAAGCCTGCCACATGTATGCATCCAAATTGCATCCAAAGGCTAAAAATTTCTCCCTATTGTAATATAAAAATGTTTGAGACATATTTACATGTTGGACAATCATAATAAACTCTGTTATTGACACCATTTCTATGTGTTAATCTCACTCTTTTCACTGTTTTCTGCATAATTTGCAAGTAATATTGAATTGTGAGGATTCCTTTAGCTCCTGTATCTTGCCGTGAATCATATTTTCACACAAGGCTATGCTGATTCAGATTGGGATGGTAGTTTCATATATAGGAAGAGAATTTCTGGATGCTACTTTAGCTTGGGGTTTGGCATGATTCCTTGGTTTAGCAGGAAGCAGATGAGTGTGGAACTGAGTACAACCAAGGAAGAGTACATTGCAGCTTGGTCAACTAGATATGAGGTAGTGTGGATTAGGAAGCTAATGTTAGGATCCTTCGATCTCAATTTATAGGTGACTTGTGTGTTTTGCGAAAACCAGAGTTGTGTGAAGTTGTCCAAAACCCTGGGTTTCATGACAAGTCGAAGCACATCGATATCATGTACCATTATATTAAGGATAAAATGTATATAGGAGCAATGAAGCTCCAATATATTACGAAGGATGAGTTGATAAACTATGTATTAACCAAGCCTCTACCAAGAGTGAAGTTTGATTACTTCAAGGACAAGCTTGGATTTGTTCAGATCAATGTCCATCACAAGAGGGAGTGATGAGTCCCAAATATAGATTATTGGTCTTCACATCCAACCTGAAAAAGTCTTGGCTCTATTGAAGACATGTGGTATTCACATTCTGCATGAAAAAGGGATGGCTATGTGGAAGACATGTGGTCTTCACATCCAATATGAAAAAGGGCTAGCTCTATGGAAGACGTGTGGTATTCACATCCAACACAAAAAAGGGATGGATCCATGGAAGAGGTGTGATATTTGCATCCAACATAAGAAAGGGTTATCCCTGGAGAGATGAGATTTACATCCAGTATGAAAAAGGACTAGCTCTGTAAAGTTAGGCATCCGGTATGAAAAATAACTGGCACTACGAAGATATGAATTTGGTACGAAAAATGATTGGCACCGCAAAGATAGGAATCCAATATGAAAAAGGAATGGCACTATGTAGATATACATGTATTATGAAAAAGAACTGGTGATGCAGATATAGGAATCTTGTTGGTTTTGGAGCTTGGTCTTCTAGATTTAGAGATGTTATTGTTCAACTTTGTTTATACCCCAATTTTACTGTACACTTGTCCCAACTGGGGGGGTATGGGGTTTTAGGGGCAAATCCCTTGAAATAATTTTCTTGGGATGTTTGTTGGCCAACAGTGTGAATACCCATGGTATTGGGTGACCCACATTATTTTCCCATGGTAATTCCCCTATAAAAGGAAAGCATTGTAATACGTATGCGTATTGTATTGTAGCATTGTAAAACAATCTCTGTGATTGTGGGAAGAGGAAGTGCAACAGGGTTGCTACAAGTTGTATCCCTTCATTTTGCTGGATGGTATAATAATAAAGGACTGGAAATTTATGTGTGGATGTAGCCCATCTTGGGTGAATCACATTATATCTGTGTCTCTCTTGTAATGTGTTTAATATTTGCATCTTGTTTAATTGTTTAATTGTTATTTCTTTGTGATCTTGTTTTTCTAACAATTGGTATCAGATCCAAAAGGTCTATTTGGATGGTAAAATCGTAGGAAAGAAGGGTTCATGGTTCGAGTGGGAGAAATGGAAGAAGAAGGAAATTTTAGGGTCAAAAAAATTAACAACCAAAACTACCAGTTATGGAAGAGGCAAATGGAGGACTATTTGTACCAGAAGGATCTATACCTACCATTGGGTGGAAAAACAAAACAACTAGCGACTATGAAGGATGAAGAATGGGAGGTTATTGACAAAAAGGCACTGGCAACAATATGGTTGTGATTGGATTTGTTGGTGGCTTTCAATATCTTAAAAGAAAATATAACATAGGGTGTGATGAGCGCATTGACTAAGCTTTATGAAAAAACCTCAGCTTCTAACAAGGTATTTTTAATGAAGTGTTTATTTAATATGAAGATGTTAGAAGGTGGATCTATTGCTGACCATTTAAATTAATTTAATACGCTTACTATTCAACTAAAAGCTATAAAAGTGAACTTTGATGATGAGGTTAGGGCTCTTCTAATATTGTGCTCATTGCTAGAAAGTTGGAACATCTTGGTCATGGTTGTAAGTAACTCTATCCCTAGTTCAAACACTCTTAAATTTCATGATGTTGTTGGTGTTATTCTTAGTGAGGAAATGTGAAGAAAAAGCACATGTGATACAGCATGTAATGTGTTGACCATGGAGAGTAGGGGAAGACAAAAGGAAAGAGGAAGGAGCCCAGGTAATCGCAACAAGTATAGAAAGGGCAGATACAAGTCTATATTTGGAAAGATAGAGTGCTGGAACTATGGTAAGAAAGGACATCTAAAGAAAGAATGTAGAGATCCAAAGAATAAAGGATACACGCAGCATGAGATTACTCAGGAAGCAAATGTAGTAGGTGATGTGTTACTGTTAACACTAAAAAGTGTTCACCCAAATCTCCATGGTCTAAACCATAGCCATACATCATATTCCCACCATGTTTCCTTCATTTTTGACCCTCACAATTGTATTTCCACTAAGAATGGTCCAAAACATCATTTTTCCTTCCCACAAATGAAGGGATGACGAGCATTTATTATGACTTATCCCCACTCTCTCCCAAAAAGGGTAAAAAACACCAAAAGAAAGAATGGGTCAACAAACCATAGATAAATACCATGGACAATAAAATACCATGGGTAAAAAAACCCTAGGACCATACTATAAATACATTGTGAAGGAATATCCCAAAATACTTTTGGATCACTTTTTTCCATTTTTCCCTCAGTCACATCACATACTTTTCCTTCCATATTTTGCCACACAATTTCCCACGGTGTATGTTGAGTTCACTATGTACCCATTTGGATCCATTCCCCTCACTTGACAACTAATTGTGGACAATATTGGAGAACCAAACCGTGGAGCTGCAAAACCACTTCCAAGGATGGCTACAATGGCCCATTTTCAGAAAGGTGCGTTTATTTTTATTTCTTGCATTAGGTAGTTTCAATATATGTTGAAACCCTAAAAATATTTGATTTTTTTGTACTGTTGCTTATGTTATTGTTGAACTCTTCCTTATGCTCTGGATGAGCTAAGGTTGGTGCTTTTGCATGTAGTAGGGGATAAATAACTACAATTTTGGAAACTCTAGTCGATCGATCCATACAATATATTTGTTTTTGTAGGTTTTCTATTGGTTTTTTCTCCTCTTCTACCCTTAACTGTCATAGATATGACCCCCTCATAGCAGATCTGAACCAGTACTGCATTAGTTCCTACCCCCCAGCCCTAGCATGCTCTCTATTTTTAAATTTTTTCCTATTCGGGCCGAGTCACATCTATCCGGCCGAAAGACATGACCCATTCATGCCTTTCTATGTGATAAGCATGACCTAGGTTGTTCCTTTATATCTGATAAGAGTGATCTAGCTTAAAAACCAAGATTGTTTCTGTCCCGACTTTCAGAGCGACCCCAATCGCTACTATGACTTGGTTTTGAGTGACCTATCGTGCTTAACCCTCTGTTTTGCGTGACTTGAGTCCGTCGACTGTTTTTTTGCTTAGATTACAACTGTTTCTTTGTTTTGTGTGACCTCGATGATTCCTGTTCCGCTAAGAGGTGCGATTTGCAGTTTTTTAGTCTGTTTTTGTGCTTCAAATTCCTGTTTGAGACCCCCTGTCTGTCCCAAACCCTTTTACGACCTATTTTCTGTCTAGATCTGATCTTTTTGCATCCCCTTGGTATGTTTTGAGATCCCACTTACTTGGTTGTGATTCATTCTAGTTGAGCTTCATGGTTGATACCCCATGCATGTTTCCTACATGTGATTAGTTTCGTTTCTTGCTCATTTATTTCAAGTACATTTTATTTCTGGAAGAAAAAATTATTTTGCAGTATATTTATTGTTCTTTACTATCCGTTACTTCATTATATTTGCATCCTGACAATGAGATTGGGACATCTTCATCATGGATTACTGGGTTTTGTATACACATCAGTTGCACACATTTCACATAATATAAGTGAAAAGCTCAGTTCATGGCCCTGAGAAAGCCTTAAAAATAACTTAATACAACCAACATTGTAACCATGCTTGAGGAAAAAACAATATTGTAGCTAAGTTAGGACTTTGGGGATAGGCATCCAAACAACACCCCTGAGTCACTTTCACCTTAAAACATAATTTTTGTCCATTAGGGTACCAAAATCCTCTTGTATTTGTTGACACAGTCACAACTAGTTTGTCAGGAAGCCCCCTACTCAACAGGAGTAAGCTACAACGAAGGGGTTCTGGAAGTCATGGTGGAATATTGCAGTCCATCTTGTATTGAAGGCTAAGCCTTCATAGTTCTCCTCATGCATGCCATCATATACTGGGTGTTGAGGGCCAAAGGGCTGAAGCATCAGTAAACCGAACAGACATGTCATGAACGAGGTAGCCTAGTTTCCATTTTCTAGGGATATTTTACATAGAGGTCCTTCTCGCTAGTGGGATTCTCTTAGCCTATATTGTTCTTCCATTTTTTATTGTCTGACTAGGATTTCATCACCCTGCTGAGGATATGATTTGTGAGGGGCTTCCAACTTGTAGTAATGAGTCTTCTTGCACTCATATCCCATAGGTTAGTGAGTCATTTGTTTTTATAGGTAGTGCCGCTTGTTGTCTTTCTGGGCACTTTGTTGTAGACTTGCCTTGTTGTAACCCACTGTCACAGTTTGGTTTTAGAGATTGTTGTTGGCATGTGAGCCTCCATTTCATATGCTCTCCTTCTACACACTCGGTTGCAGTTGGTTTTTTGAGCCTGCAATTGATACTCTTGAGTTTTCATTCATTATAGAGCACTCCATCATGCCATCATAGCTCCACCATGCTACTCACATAGGCTTAGGGGGAACACCCACCAGTTTGATTCCTTGAATTGTCACCGTCGGATCCATATTTGACACCGTTCACCACCTTCAGAGCCACACACGGCCTTTGAGTCTGATTTAGATTCATATCAGTCTGGACCCACATTGTTCACTACTCCATCTAGCCTCAAGGCTGGTACCCATCTTGATCCCTTTCAAGGGGGGATAGTTAGTAGTGGGCTCATGCCCATTCCACCTATCATCATAGGTATCCCTTCCAATGGGCCTACGGGCCTTGATCCTAGTGGCCCCCTTGTCACTGCACAAACTACCATCGGTTCACTACCCACCAGTGGTGGTCCCATTCCAGCCACCATGATCACTACGATTCCACCATTTATACCTGGGGGCAGTGACCCTTCCACGTCAGTTTCGACTATTCCTACCATACCAACAAATTTTCCTGTTATCAGAAGTCAACCTTATCCACCCCTAGTTATGCATGGAAACTACGTTCCTCCTACTACCAACACCATTGCTAGTCCTTCCTGAGCCCCTTTTGGTTCTAGTCTCCTTTTTCTCAACCTGTCAGATTTGGAACGATTAACCAATGACCCCATTCATTATCACTCACAATGGCCTCCTATTCCTACCAATCTTCCCTCAGACATCCCTAAGTTTGAGGTTAAGGTTGGAGAGGATCCTAAAAACCACATTATGTTATTCCACCTATGGTGTTCATCTAACAACATAGTGGATGATTCCATCCAGTTGAGGTTGTTCCAACGCACAGTCACTAGTGATGTGACCAAGTGGTACATCAAACTTCCTCATACTACCTACCCTGACTTCTCTTCGTTATCTTCGATGTTCCTTCAATATTTCCAGTTACCCGTCCATTATGATGAGGGAGTGGAGACCTTATTATCTTGTCACCAGAACATAACTACCCATATCACAGATCATATCCATGAATGGCGTCGTTTTCATAGCTTGTGTAAGATCCAGTTAGACAATAGGTATTCCTAGATTGGTTCCTCAAAACCTTAATCCCCCCCACATAGCGAAGGACGTAACATCTGAGCGCCCGCAAACCGAAGAGGAAGATATCATTAAGGATTAGTAGTTCGCTTTGATATATGCCCAATCTGGTTATTGGTATATCGTTATACCTAATAATCCCCATGTTGACACCTCACACCAAGATACGCCAGGGGCATCTCATGCTGCTAATGAAGTTATCGACTCTATTACCCAACACCCTTAGTTTTATTTGACCTCTCCCATGATGCCATCCCGTCCTGGTAACACCTATAGTGTTTCCCAACCAGGTTATGCCCTTGATTACTCACGTGTGACGGCTTAGTTCGGAGCTAGTTCCTCCTATACACCTCACGATTACTCCCCTGATTATTCACATTTAATAGATCAGTCCAAATCCACCCCTTCCTACGCAAATTCCACACCAACTCCTCACGTTCATGGACCAACTTGTTAGGAACACTAGTGTACTAGCCAAACGATCGGATTTCTATCCCCACCAGCTCCTCCGGTCTATTGTGCACCACCTTTTCAACCCACTCTAGCATCGACCATGAATCCTCATGTTTCTATAGGACATCTATACGCACATCAGAACCTCCCTAACCAACCCTCCCCCAACAACCAACAAGGGAAGGGAAGGAAAAATAGAGGTAGGAATTGGGGAAACAACCAGCCTCAAGGAGGTGCCCAACAAGCCAACCCTCCAAATAATAACAGTGTTAGGCCTCCTGCATAGAATCCCCAACATCCCGCTCAACTTGGGAAGAACCCACAGTTGCGAACCAACCATCCTTGTGCAGTTTGTGGCCTATATGGTCACTATTCTCACCATTTCCCAGACTTGCCTGAGTATTAGTCACTCCTTCTCGACCTTCGAAAACACTCCCGCATTAGAGGAAATTTCAACTCAAAATGGGCCTCCAAAAAAATTAATAAAATAATATTTATTAATTTTGGAGGAAGAAAAGAAAAAAACTACTTTTTTGTTTCTATTTTCGACATATCTCCCTGTGTTTTTACTCAAATTTCAATCGGGAGAGCTCGTTGGATGTAGAATAAATTCTGCAATTCTGCATCCAACGAGTACCCACTCGGCATACTTTTTACGGACCCCGTTACCCCCAAAAAAATAAATACCTGAAAAAACATGATGATGATGTCATCATCACATTTTTCTAGGTATTTCT
Organism: Pseudotsuga menziesii; assembly: GCA_001517045.1. Lineage (NCBI taxonomy): Eukaryota > Viridiplantae > Streptophyta > Pinopsida > Pinales > Pinaceae > Pseudotsuga > Pseudotsuga menziesii. Next base: position 337,566 of record LPNX010105575.1, on the reverse strand, counting down.
TTTTTGGGGGGTAGCGGGGTCTATCAAAAGTATGCCACGTGGGTACTCGTTGGATGAAGAATTTAATTCCGCAACCAACGAGCTCTCCGGATCGAAATTTGAGTAAAAACACGGGGAGATATGTCGAAAATACAAACAAAAAAAAAGTTTTTTTATGATACATATCCTCAAATTTATATTAAAAAAGTGTTTAAGATCTATATGGTATTTCAAATTTAAACCAATTTCATTGGGTAACACATGATGACATGGAATTTGAATTAGATTTAAAAGGTCCATTTTGAGTTGAAATTTCCTCTAATGTGAGTCTGATGTTATTGTCCTTGAGGAGATTGACCCTCTGGTTTCTTCCTCAGACACAACCAACACCATTTACACGATCTCTACTTCTAGTAGTCCTTTCATGTCCTTAACCATGGAAGATCCTCTTGATCTATCCTGACACCACTTTCATGATGATGGAGAGATTCATGAAACTACCATCGATTTGACCCCATTTCATCTAGTCCACGGCATGGAATCGATTCTTCCCATGGAATGCTAGATTTTGTCACTAAGCCTTATCGTCGACCTTCTCCCTGACACTTCACCACTAGAACAACACCTACTTATACTTGAAAATACCAATGAAGACCTCTGTGCTGCTCTCCATATGATTGAAGCAACCAAGACTCGGTCGAAGTCCCATTTTGATTCCCACATCCACCCTCACACCTTTAGCGAGGGATACCTTGTCCTTGTCTATGATCAAGCCAATGATAAGTTAGGAAAACGGAAGTTTGATTCCATGTGGTATGGCCCATATTTCATCCATCGATGTCTTGGAAAGGGGGTATATATCCTTGCTAACGCTGACGACCACCTCCTGAAGAAGTGTCATAGTTTTTGTTTGTTGTTTTACACCATTCTTGTCATGAGTCTCATAGTTTGTTTCCTTGGTTGTTCCAGATGGATCCTTCCTCACATCGATACGTTGGTTTCAATAACGAAGCAAGTGGATGGCATCCTAATCTTGCCTCGATTGCATGTGTAATTTATTCCCCATCACATGAGTTGATCCATATCGACGAAATGTGTTTTGGTATTGCTACCAACAACCAAGATGAGCACGACGGTGTCACTGGCCTCCTAACCACTTCCGTCCACTTGGGTATTTGACACCTTGATGTCTTCCTAGACTCCCAACTACTTGTCTCCCAGTTGAATAACTGTGTTGGTCCCAATTTTGTTACTATTTTCGGCTGGTAAATTACACTTTTTGACATCCATTTTGTCATCTTTTTGACAAATTTCTGTCATACAACTTATCATTCAGCCTCAGGTATGAATATATTTGGATTTATTTAAATTCTAGTTTATTATTATTATTTCATGATTTTATTGATTAAATTTGATATTATTTAGGAGTACGTTTGATATATGTATGAATTTGTTTGCAGGTCATGATCTTTTTGATGAGCCAACAAGTGGACATGCATCACACTAGATATGCGCAGAGCACATCCAACTTACAATCCAGCTCACCAATCAAACCACGCAATGTTCGTTGGCAGATTCCCAAGCATAAAGGATAGAACAGTATGCAACTGTTATGTGTCCACGCGTATGGATGCTAGAATGGCCTTCATTCTAGAAGGATTGGACACCATGACACCAGTCCACATCAAAGTGAATGCTCACGCCACATTACATGCAATGGAGAACCAACGCGCGAGGAAGAAGGAGAAGCACCATGTGTTGGCATTCGATCAGTTGGTTGTAATAATGGTTGACTAAATTTAGGAGTGGTCGACCACTGAAAGGGTTGACCTGCTTATCCCTGTAAATAATATCTATCTATCTATCTATCTATATATATATATATATATATATATATATATATATATATATATATAAACGCCTCCACGCGAGAGAAGCGAGCTAGTTTTTGCATGTAATCATTCAATCTCAGAAAACTCTGTAATACTATTTCAAATCTTAATATAAGTTACATTCTTGCTATGTTTATGATCGTGTTCATGTAAGTGTTTAGGAAGTGCCACCCCTAGACCAATGGTTTTCATTCTTGTGTGTATTTCCGTTACCTCTTTCCTTGTAGTTCGTGTAGTTCATTTATAATTTGTTTATGTGATATGATTTCCTGCAATTGTTGATTTCATTATTTCCTGTAGCATAGGTTATAGTATGATGCTGTGTCGATAATCTAGTTCTTATTTCATAGATTAAAAGTGACCGTTTGCGCACTTATTTTTCTTTCAATTTCATTTCCAGCCTTTTTAGCTTACTGTTCAGTCTTATGTTGACAAGTGCATAAGGTAGATTGCTTTGATATATTAGGATCAAGTTATAGTAGGTTAAGTTCTGTTCATTTTCATTTTGTCATAAATTCATTTGGTTATATTTCACTCAGTTTAACAATGCAATAGATAATGATGTCCTTATAATTATGAGTTAGTTTAAGTTATTCTGCTGTCGAATTTGATCACTAAGTAGGTTTACTTACCGTCTTTATGCATTATGTTTTCATGTGCACAAGATCAGCTGATAATTAGACCATTTAGCCTATTTAATATTGTTTTCTCTATATAGACTGTCATTCAGACATCCTGTTAAGCCTGTCATTCAGTACTACCTTCCAGTCTACTATCCAGCCTTTCGTTCAGCCTTCAACATTCCTGTTTTGTTTTAAACCTATTTGAAGTTCTATTTCTTTAGCTTTCAAATTTGGTGTTGTTTTAGTAATTAGATACTGATTATATTTATCATTAGGATCTTAGGTTAGATTATTGAAAGTATTATCAAGTTCCATCCTTATTTTCCACTTTCTCTTACTTAAATATGCTTTGAGTTGTGCTTTATTTGTTTGTTTTGTCTCCGATTCCCTTGATCAATATTGTTGTAATGTGTGATAATTATATCTTTAGTTTGGTTTGATTTACCCTTGTGTATATTGAGTTTGTTAGGATATTTAGACACTTAGGAGTTAGTTAAGATCAACTTGTATAATATATCCGTTAGGTAAAAGTGTGTTTCTTTAGTATGCATTAGTATGCATTTGTAAATATTCTAATCCGACGGTCACGATATGTTCTAGACATAGAGTGATCCGACGGTTCAACTTCTCTTAGATCATACCTACCATTGATCCGTGGCTTAACACCCGATTGGTCAATGATCTCTATTTAAAGAGCATAGAGGGTCCTTGGCTAGTTGATCGATTATGAGAAGCTCATGTAACTTTCTTTCTTTTGCATAATAAATTGCTCCGAAGTATCTATTTGGCCGGGGCCGTGGACTGTTTTCCTCTCGAGGGTTTTAACCACGTGACAAATATTGGTGTATTGATCTGTGATCTGTTTGTGTGAAGCGGCTATTCTTGGTGTTCGGTCCTTTGGGAGTACCCTGTGTACCCTAACAGAGTTTAGGGTCAAACATGTTAAAGTTTTAGAAAAGTACAGCAGTACCTTGTAAATTAATCATAGCAGTAGACCCTGTTTCTTTCACAGTGTATGTTTACTGAAGAGATTTGTAGAGTAGGATTTAAAGGAGTTATCTTTATTAAGTTTTCTACTTGCTTCTTATTAAAGTTTTCTTTATTAAGTTTTCTACTTGTTTCCTCCATTAAGGTCTTTCACTTGTTTATAAGCTAGTTTTCCCTTACATTTGTTTAATATAAGAATTGGTTATTTATGAAAGTATTCTTTAAAAAGAATCTCGTCTCTTAATATATTAGTTGTTCATAATATCTTTTTAGTTAAGAGTTGGTTGCTTATGGAATAGATCACCATGTTTACCATCACCTGTAACTGGACATTTCTTAGTTTGCACATATTTGTAGAAGTTAAATTAGATTTGATCCCATTTAGTTTCTTTACTTCTTTTGAAAGCTATTTTGACACTACTCCTACTCTAGTCCCAATCACAATGAATGCTTATCCTCAAAACAATCAAGGAGAGTGGAATTAGATAGTTTAGTTTAATCGTTATGTATAGTTGTTAGTTGCATGTATAGTTTAATTGTTGTAGTTTGTAAAATATAGTTGTAATCTTGTTTTCTTGTATAGTTAGTTTCTGAAGTTGTTTATAAAGCTTTCTAATCCTTAGATTAAGAAGTGGAATAGTTGATTACTAGGAAGTTTACTTTCTTAGAATAGTACTTTTCATATCTTTACTTTTAAGTAATTGTCCATAGAGTAGAGTAGTATAGCTTGATATTGCTATAATCTAATACTCTATTTTGGTTTAATGACCTTCATAGTTGAATTTATAGGAGTTTGACTCAGTTTTTCATTTTGAAATATCTTTCGATCTTTTCTTTGTTAAAATATTTCCACGACACTTTAGGACCCCTCTACCTTCGCATATATTTTGTGTCAACTCTAAGTTTACCAACCTTGGTCAATAATTGAATATTAGGTGGATTATTTAAGACGTTATAACACCCAAAATTTTTGGCACCGTTGCTGGGGAGTTGTTCCGTAAGGTAGAATAAGTAGAATCCTCTTATGAAGTTTAGAAATAGGCTGGTGGCGGGGGAGTGGTAAGACGGGAGGTAAGAACCTGCACATTTGTTATAATAGGCACACCCAAATCCAGCAATAGTAGTACTAGTAGCATAGGTTTTCCTTCAGTTTAGTTTTTTATGAACAAACCTAGAGATTCTAAGGGTAGATACGTTAGAGCTAATTCTCAAAACCTTATTAAAATTCCTACTAACCTTTACAGGGGATGAAATACCCCAACCACTAACTTAGTAGAGGTATCAGAGAACCCATATAGGAAGTAGTTGTACTTGGAAACCTAAAGAATTTATAGGAGAAACCATAGACGATGAGGAAATCTTGGCGGGAAGTCGCAAGGATCCCGTTGCTGAAGAAATTCAAGAGGGTCAACCTTTGGAAACCCTCAACCCCCCACTAGGGAAGAAACCTAACAATACAAATTTATCATTAGTAGGGGATCCTAACTTTTCTGATTTTATTGACCCTGCCCAAGTACAAGCCCTCTTTGGCGGCTCAACAATTATAGTTATTTCACAAATAGAAATTTCCACAGTAGCACCTACCATCCCTATAGAATCTAATAAAAACATAGTTGATCGTAGGAATATATCCCCAGAAAAATAATGTTGGGATGCCCCATTATCACCTCGAAAGGAGCCTCCTAGGTATACACTCTTTGGGAATCAAACCTACATGGAGAGACAGGGAGAGAATGAAGATCATGACGAAGTTAGAAATGATGAAGGAGAAGGAGAAAATCGAACTGAGACTACCTTCAGATTCCCTATTTTGGACACTACATAAGATGTCAATATGAAGAACATCCCTCCTTCCTCCTTGCCTACTTTCTACAAAAAAAGTAATGAAGACCCGGGCACATATTTTTCGAATTTGACATCATCTGTAGAAGTTACAACTATCTACAAGATGCTCACAAATTAAAACTTTTTCCTGCTACACTAAAAGACTCTTCTTTGAGATGGTTCATGGGACTAGGAGAATATAGTATCAGGACTTGGGAAGACATGAAAATTACATTCTTGTGAAAATACCAAGAATATTGCAAACCCAAAGACTCTCGAAATTATATTTTTAAGATACATCAACTCGAAGACGAGAGTTTGGAAGACAATCTCGAAAGATTTATTTGTACACTACATAAATCTAAACATAATGATCTTCGAGAACACACAGTACAAACACTATTCCTTAAGGGAATCTCATAAGACTTGGTAGAAAGCCTTAATCTCATGGCATTTGGCAATGTTTCCCGCAAATCTTTCGCACAAATTGGGGATATGTGTAGAAATTTCTCTAGAAGTAGGGAAAAAGTTGGATAGAATCTTCGAGAACCTTATAATAGGAATCTAAGAGGGACTAGTCCCAATTCAGGAGGAGTCACAAGGATAGAGTTAGGAAACCTATTGGAGAATTTCAAAACTGATATCTTAGGAGCAATGGGTTCCCAACTAGATGCGTTACAAGCTAAGAAAAGACAAGAGGAGGAGTGATCATCGATGAGAATTTTCTATAAAAGAAGCATAACTAAGCATCCCCAATGGGAATTCCCATTAAATAACATCTCTGTATGTCACATCCATACGGAGGAGCATCCAACAGAATATTTCCCATCGTTATCAGGGTTACAATCCATATACAAGAGTGGGGATGCTGGTGAAACATCTAGGAGGCCTCCTTGGAAACCAAGAGACCAGCCACCATACCAAAATTCACCACATCCCCCACCCTATTATCAACCCTACCAGCCACCTCAACAGTGGAACACTTCAATTTGGCAGAACTGGCCATCTCAGTATCATTCTCCTCCTCATTTTACTCAGCAGCAATATTGGCCACAGGGATGGAGAGGACGTGCATACCCCCAGTCACCACCTGTCTCTGTACCTAATCATCCTTATCCTTAGCATCCGACCAATGCCCAACAATTTTTTCCTGGGTTCATACCTCCAATACCCCTTATCACACAAAAAACTCATCATTTCAAAAATAAAAACCCTCCACGACCTACATTATTACTTGCACAACCGATATCTAATCCTAATAATAAACCAAGTCAAGGTCTTAACAACATTGAGTTGCAAACTCTTCCATCCTATGTTATTTCGACTGTGCCTATGCATGAGATCCAATTGCGGTCTGGAAGAGTTGTAAATGACAAAACCAAGTCATCATTCATCATTCATGAAGAGAATCAAGAAGAATAAGATTGCAATGAAGTCATGAATGATGCCATTCTGCAGGGTGTGCCAAATATTTCTGTACATACCCATCCGCAGAAAGAACCCATTAAGGAACAAATGATTCCTCCATTTCCGGAACGATTAGCAATAGAAAAACCTTTAGTCCACCTTGAGTACAACATTTTGAATGAACTAAATAATATCCATGTCAAAATTCCTCTATTACAGGCCATTAAGGATATACCAATTTATAGTAAAGTAATAAAGGAACTTTGCATTAGACACCTAGGTAAGAAATAGAAAGACTCCCTTACCATTCATGTTATAGGAGAAATGTCTAAATGCATGACTGACAAGTCTAGAATTGCAAAATATACAAATCCAGGGGCCCCAATAGTAACTGTGATTGTAAATAATACTGACATAGATAATACACTTATTTATTTAGGATTGGATATTAATATGATGACCACTGTAGTGTTAGAAGTTTTACAGTTGGGGCAATTTCTTCGACCTACCCCTTCGATCCCGGAACTAGCAAATCGTACTACGGTAAAACCTACTGGAGTCTTGGACAATATTACTGTGTCAATAGCCTCATGGAAATACCCTGTTGACTTTATGGTCATACAATCAAAGTATCCCTCTAAAGGGAATCCTATTATTTTGGGAAGACTATGGTTAGCCATTGCTAATGCCTTTATAGGATGTAGGGACAGGGAGATGCCCATTTTGAATGGGATGTCCACACAGAGACTTGTTTATACCCCCCATCACAACCTGTAACTGAAAAATTATGGTGGTTAGATTGTCCCTTTGGGGATGAAAATATTGATGATCTCTCTATTTTGGGTGATTACTCTTGTGCACTTCAGGAGTAGATTACTGAGAATGTATTAAACCAGTTTGTTTCCTCAACAACGTGTATAGAATTTCCTCATCCCTTTGCTCAAATTGATCAATTTTTGGAGATGAGTTTCAAGAGAATATGGAACTCTCGGCATTCGTAGAGACACCATGTGTCTTTGCAATTGAAGAGCATACAGGATCCTATACCATACCTTGTGAGGTTGGTCCTGAAATGTTTTTACACATAAATGAAGGATTAACCGAGAATCAACAAGAACAATTGCTTAAGGTCCCCAAAATTCAATCTGGAGCATTTGCATGGGAATACACTGACATGAAAGGTATACATCCTGACACATGTATTCACCATATTTACATGGATGCCAATATTTCCCCCATAAGGAAACCTCAGAGGAGGATGAATTCCACTTTGAAGGATATAGTTAAAGAAGAGTTACAAAAACTCCTCAATGTTGGTTTCATTTATCCTATCTCTGACAGTAAATGGGTGTCTCCTCTAGTGGTAGTCCCTAAGAAAGTTATAGGGAAATGGCATATTTGTGTTGATTTTAGAGAATTGAATAAGGCCACTCTTAAAGACTACTTCCCTTTACCCTTTATTAATCAAGTGTTAGATACTTTGTCTGGTAAACAATATTTTTCTTTTCTTGATGGGTATAGTGGATACAATCAAATTTTAATAGCACCCGAGGATCAGGATAATACCACTTTTACATGCCCTTGTGGAACATATGCCTATAGAGTTTTACCATTTGGATTATGTAACGCACCTGCCATTTTTCAACGAGCAGTCTTAGGGATTTTCGCTGATCTTATACATGACTGTGTAGAAGTGTACATGGATGATTTGACAGCCTATGGTAATACCTTTCAAGAGGCCCTTGATAACCTTGAGAAGGTCCTGATCCGATGTCAATAAATGAACCTATCCCTTAGTCATGAAAAATGTAAAATGTTGTTAACAGAAGGTATAGTCTTGGGGCATCATGTTTCTTCCTAAGGAATCAAGGTAAACCCTGCTAAAATAGAAGTGATTGTCGTTCTTCCCTCTCCAAAAACTCAAAAGGATGTTAGGAGCTTTCTCAGTCATGCAGGCTACTATCATCATTTCATTGGAAATTTCACTAAAATAGTTGCACCCATGTTTAAACTGCTTACGAAATATGTAGATTTCCAATAGACCGAATCCTGTCAAGGTGCCTTCAAGGTCTTAAAGGATAATCTATTAGTGGCACCAATACTTAGGGGTCCTGAGTAGTCCCTTCCTTTCCACATATCCACTTATGCTTCTGATATGGCCATAGGAGGAGTCCTAGGCCAAAAGGAAGGCCAAGCATCTTATTCCATTTACTTCATTAGTAAGAATTTAGCTCCAACTGAACTCAATTACATGGTCACTGAAAAATAATTCTTGGCAGTAGTCTATGCCATTAATAAATTTCATCATTATATTACAGGATATGAAGTTTTCGTACATATGGACCATTCTGCCATCAGATTTTTTATGAATAAACTAATTATCAATGGTAGAGTGACCCCGTGGCTTTGTTTATTACAAGAATTTAATATCATTGTCGTCGATCGACCTGGTAGAGAAAATATGGTAGCAGATTTCCTCTCTCGCATTCAACATGATGATGGTGCTAAACCTGTTGACGATACTTTTCCTGACGAACATTTATTTACTGTGTTTGTTCAAACCCCTTGGTTTGAAAATATTGCCAATTATTTAGCAACTAGGAAATTACCAAACCACTTGTCGCCACATGAGAAACGTCGCATTATAGTCCAGAGTTCTAACTATTCTCGAGTTGATAATGACCTCTTTCATACTGGCCTAGATCTCATTATTAAACGATGTGTACGAGAAGATGAGATGATAGAAATCCTCCATGCATGCCATGATGGGCCATGTGGGGGACACTTTTCTGATAAGCGGATGACATACAAAGTATTACATTCTGGTTATTACTGGCCAAGCATTTTTAAGGATGCCGCCAAATATGTTAAAGGATGTGATAGTTTCCAAATAATGGGTAGACCTACGTCATCCGATCGGATTCCCTTACAGCCCTAGGTCATGATTGAACCCTTTGAGAAATGGGCTCTGGACTTCATAGGATCGATTTCTCCCATGTCCCATAAGAAGAAATATATCCTTGTTTGCACAGACTACGTTGCCAAATGGGTAGAAGCCAAAGCTTTGTTTAGAGCTACAGAAAAATTTGTGGTAGAATTCATATATGAAGAAATATTCACTCGATTTGGTGTGCCGAGAGAAATTGTCACTGACCAAGGTTCACAATTCACTTCTAAATTAATGAAAGACCTCACCATGAAATGTGGTATACAACATTGCAAATCCTCAGCTTGCCATCCACAAGCCAATGACCAGGTAGAATCAACCAATAAGGTATTAGAAGCTATCTTGACTAAAACTATTCAGCTACATCATAAGGATTGGGCAGATAGACTCCCAGAGGCCTTGTGGGCCTATAGGATAACATGGATAAACACTACTGGTCATACCCCCTATGAGCTAGTATATGACAAGCAAGTCCTTTTACCTATCGAGTTTCAAGTTAAGACCTTTCGTATGGCAACACAGTTAGGTATGGATTTGGATGAGAAACAAAAAAAACGAGTTTTACAGATTAATGAGTTAGATGGAATTATACAGGATGCACTCCAAAGAACAATGTTAATATAGAATCAACGAAAAAAATGCCATGATAAATTTACTAAGAAAAATCAATTTAATACTAGATATTGGGAATTACTATTCGACTCTAGGCACAAATTTTTTAAAGGAAAATTAACTACCCATTGGATGGGACCATATGAAGTAGTTACAACTTTTGATAATGGGTCTGTAGAAATTAATACAATTGATGATTCACAAATTTCCTTTGTAGTAAATGGACAGAGACTTAGACTTTGCCACCAACCTATCTAAACAGGATTTTGTGCAAAATGTCTCGCAGCAAAAGGAGATGGAACTGGTTGATGAGGAAATTATTCCTCCTCCTCCTGATCCTTAAAGTTATTTTAGGTTGTCATTACTTGTATATATGTAAATATGTTTGTGTTTGACTGAATAAATAAGAGTCATTTCAAACAAATTAACTGCATTTATATAGAGGATTCATTTCCATGATCACCGGTTGTCAATTAAAACAGGAAGACTCTTTTCCTTTTTCTCATTTTTATGAATTTTATAGATGCTTTTGTTATGAATAAATATGAATCATCTAACAAGTGATTTTGAAGTATAATTACAAATGCTTTATCTCTATAAGCAACTCATGAGATATTATTTGAAAAGGGAAGTGCACTAAAAGACTCATAACGTATCTTAACTCTTTTTGGGTATTTTTGAAAATTGAGGTTTATAGTGAAAATTAAAAGAATTCTCTATATATCATTTTCTCTATGATTCGTTATGATTTTATATATGGTATTTTGATTCAGACATGTACATCTCTGATTTATTGGAACAATTGCTGGAAAAAACCCGCTTTACTCATCATGTTCTTCAGATTCTCATCTTACACCTATGGACTACTAGTTCTTCCTATACTTATTATCAAAACTTGCCTCTTAAGCATTTTTGTAGTAAATCGAAAGTAAGTGAAATTTCTGCTTGTGGGGAACATTACTGACCTTCTATGAAGAAGATAGACTGAAAGGTCTAAGAACAAATTTAAGTTATTCTCTTTTGACATGATCCATAATTAAGGCCATTATAAAAATTACTTATGAGCTTTGTTCTAAATTTGAATTATGTGTTTAGTAGGCTTAGCACGCTGTAGTACCAACCGAATTCCATTTACTCAAAATCATTATACGAAGCAAACCTGTCGAGGTACTAAACATGCTTGCTAGAAGCGGGTCAATGTTAAGTAACATATGAAAACAAGGAAGCTCGGTAAATTCAAGTAAACCCGCCGAGGTACTGAACAGTCCTGTTGGTGGCGAGGCTATGCTTGCATGATACTAAGATAAACCCGTCAGGTTACTGAACAAGCATGCTAACAGTGGGGAAATATCAGGTAAAATAGATCTGGTTAATGCACCACTATGCACATGGTTCAGAAATATGATCATATATTTGTAAAGAAACCAGAATATATATAAATACATATGTAGGCCAATTGTTTATGATGTCATTAGAGAATGGTTGTAAGTTGGGATTGGATCCGACCATCTAATTCAACCAATACCTATGATATGATTATCCTAGAAATGGGACCCATAGCTATGGAATCTCACAAACTCTAGGGTAAACTCAAAAATATTCTTGAGATGACAAGAAATCCTTACAATGAGGCATGGATGACTAGCTTTTCCTATGGCATTTTTCAATTATACTGTCATTATTCACCTAATCTTTCTAAGCACTATTGTTTCTGATAAATGTACATATCTGAATCATTTCCATTTTACTAGTTAGTTTTTTTGCAAAAATGATAACAACATGATAGAACTCTGTATTAAACTATTTTGAAATTACTTAGTTTTTCTTGCATGGCTTGAGGACACACCATATCTTTGGTTTGGGGGAGGAAGATTACGCCGTGAAGATTATACTGTCTTTATTTTTCTGACTATTTATATAAAGATTCATTTATCTTTGACAAATGACAAATGTTTTCAGGATAATTAGCAGCAATCCGATCTAGTAAAGCATGTTTTTACATTAAAAAAACTATATCAAGGATCATATGCAAGACCATATGAAGGGTCGAATGCTGGTTTGAATGAAATGCCAAATTACGATCTGAATAAAAAAACTGCAATATTATAGCACTAATGGTTAATTGTGTTATGGTGTTAGGTTAATTTTGTTTTGGGGAAAAAGGTTAAATTAACTGAGCTATACCTATGATTATTAAGTCACATCTACATGCTTATAAGAGCACTATGACTAATTTTGACCTATGATTTTGTATGATTTTTACATAATATGATTTAGATCGAACCCCCCATACGGATATGATACGGCATTAGGAAATTTTTAGTCATCATTGTATTGTCGTCACACTTACCCTCTTATCCTCTTCCACGTATAAACCATCAAGTGATCGATCCTCGTCATAACTTAAGTTATTATGGTTGTGAATATGGTTTATGAAATCACATTGATTAATATGTTCAACATGTCCAAAGTTTTAGTTTGGACATTGTTGAACTAATCAAAACCTTATGAATTCATTAAACGTATGTGTCCATTTGACGGCACACGTTTCAATATTTGCTATAATGATGCGATCGCTTAAGCGTGCCGAGTATTTGCTGTGATCGTTTGATTGACTAAATGAAGCACGTTTTAAACCACCCTCTTGTGATTTTATTTCTATTATGTCTCCCTCACCTACTATCATCCTTGAAAAGCCGTTTTAGTCACTATCTCCCTGTACTCTCTGTGAACTTGTCATCCTTCCCTCTGTTTAAACAATGCTGAATCGCCTTGAATCCGAAAGCTATCAAGATTTATTTCAGATACTAGAATTTTGAGAGTGCCGAGAGATCTTCTTATGGGCTGGGTGGAACCCATTTATTCACCTGCTACAAGGATATGATGAAGAAATTTCATTGCTTTTTGCGATGGTTTTGATGGGAGGATGGCCAGGGTTGGTAATCTCACCTTTCCGGTAACTGAGGAGTCTATTGCCCTTGCGACTAAGCTACCAAGAGAGGGCACTCGATGGCATAAACACTAGTTTCTTCCGCATGCATCCCACAACTTTTCTCTTAAACCAGAATACCGACATGTTGCAGGCATCAAAGGATTCCACTGAAACTGGATTAAGCCTAAATACATCAACCCTTTGACTGTCATCATCCACCTTATCACTTGCAAGGGTAAGTTTAGTGTATTCAAAGCTTTCCATCTCCATTTGCTAGCACATTTTGTTGATAATAAATTTCTCAATTTTCCTACTTATTTCCTTATAAGCCTAGAGAAATGTCGAGCCAAGTTGGGAAAAATACCGTTAACCCTAAAGGTACTTTGTATCACAGTAGTCTAATTAAGCACTTGATCTTAGATCAGCTTAAAGAGAGGAACCATACTTGGGATAATTTTGTGTTTAAAGTTTTGAATCCCATCTCAATATTCGAAAACGCCCTCGGCATATCCATAATTGTGAATCCAGTCAAACCCCATCCTTAGAGAATAAAATCCCCAATGTTGTCCATCTCGACGAAGACACATCGGAGGCAAGTCCATCTGCCCATTATACCCCTGTTAACCCTGTATCTGCTAAGTTTGTACCCTTACCACGACCTCACACCAGAGACCAGAAGGAAAAGTTTGTCCAATCCATGGTTCAACCTAGTGTCCAGACCACGGTTCAACCCGATATTCAGACCGGTCATTTGGACAGTATGGCCGAAGCACATAAAATTTACCCAGCCTCACCTCTGTTCGCATTGTCCAATGTCTCGGTCGAATTACTGAAGGATGTTGCTCATGAAAATGTCCGTGCACTTGCCCGGGACATGAGTCCTGAAAAACAGGTTCCTTCTATTGACCTTGAGATATCATCCGAGGAATTGAATATGCCTCTAGAAACCAAGCAACCCATGGAATCATCCACTCCTCACCAACTGACAGTAGATCAATTAACTCAGGAGTTGGTGCGGTCAACAAGACAGAATGAGGAATACGCCAAGTTAATTGCAGAACTGCGACAAGAGAATAAGGATTTGCATCTGCAACTTAAGGCTATTGAAGAACTCAACAAGGCTATTAATTCGTCACATAGAACTCAAAAGGAGAGGCGTGCTATCTTAAAATCACAGGCCAAGATATTGAAGTTTAAATTCCATGTTTCATCTACTAAGTCGAAGGCAGCTGCTAGTGCAGCTCAGCCTTCTTCCCGACTCATCTTTGTTTAGCTCAGTGGGACCTGGCATTTCTTTGGTTTGGGGGAATGTTGATCCCAGTGTTTTTACTATTTTTGGCTGGTAAATTACACTTTTTGACATCCATTTTGTCATTTTTTTGACAAATTTATGTCATACAGCTTATCATTCAGCCTCATGTATGAATAATTTAGATTTATGCAAATTCTGTTTTATTATTATTATTTCATGATTTTATTGATTAAAATTGATATTATTTAGGATCACGTTTGATATATGTATGAATTTGTTTGTAGGTTATGATATTTTGGATGAGCTAACTACTGGACATGCATCCTGCTAGATATGCGTAGAGCACATCCAACTTACCATCCAGCTCATCGATCAAACTGCACAATGTTCGTTGGAAGATTCTCAAGTGTTAAAGGACAGAACGGTCTGCAACAGTTATCTGTCCATGCATCTGGATTCTAGGACGAACTTCATTCTAGAATGATCATTATCTTGCCTCCTCTGCTCGACACCATGACACCAGTCCACATCAAAGTGAATGCTCACGCCACATCACACGCAATGGAGAATCACCGCATGAGGAAGAAGGAGAAGCGTTGTGTGTTGGCATTTGATCAGTTGGTTGTAATAATGGTTGACTAAATTTAGGAGCGGTCGACCACTGAAAGGGTCAACCTGCTCATCCCTGTAAATGATATATATATAAATGCCGCCACGCGAGAGAAGAGAGCTATTTTTTGCATGTAATCAGTCAATATCAGAAAACTCTGTAATAATGTTTCAAATATTAATATAAGTTACATTCTTGATGTGTTTATGACCGTGTTCGTGTAAGCGTTTAGGAAGTGCCACCCTTGTTTGCTGAGAGGGCCCCTCATGAACCAGTGGTTTTCATTCTTGTGTGTATTTTCGTTACCTCTTTCCTTGCAGTTAGTGTAGTTAATTTATAATTTGTTTATGTAATTTGATTTCCTACAATTGTTCATTTCATTATTTATTGTAGCATAGGTTATAGTTTGATGTCGTGTCGATAATCTAGTTCTTCTTTCATAGATTAAAAGTGACCGATTGCACACCTAGTTTGCTTTCAATTTCCTTTCCAGCCTTTTCAACTTACTGTTCAGTCTTATGTTGACAAGTACATAGGGTAGATTGCTTTGATATAATAGGATCAAGTTACAGTAGGTTAAGTTCTGTTCATTTTTGTTTTGTCATAAATTCATTTGGTTATATTTCAGTCTGTTTAACAATGCAATAGATAATGATGTCCTTATAAATATGAGTTAGTTTAAGTTATTTTGCTGTCAAATTTGATCACTAAGTAGGTTTACTTACTATCTTTATGCATTTTGTTTTCATGTGCACAAGATCAGTTGATAATTAGATCATTTAGGCTATTTTATACTATTTTCTCTATACAGACTGTCATTCAGACAACCTGTTCTGCCTGTCATTCAATCCTACCTTCCAGTCTGCTATCCAGCCTTTCGTTTAGCCTTCAACATTCCAGTTTTGCTTTAAACCTGTTTGAAGTTCTGTTTCTCTAGATTTTGAATTTTGTGTTGTTTTGGTAATTAGATACTGATTATATTTATCATTAGGACCTTAGGTTAGATTATTGAAAGTATTATCAAGTTCCATCCTTATTTTTCACTTTCTCTTACTTAAATATGCTTGGAGTTATGCTTTATTTTGTTTCTTTTGTCTCTGATTCCCTTGTTCAATATTGTTGTAATGTGTGGTAATTATATCTTTAGTTTGGTTTGATTTAACCTTGTGTATATTGAGTTTAGGGTCAAACATGTTAAAGTTTTAGAAAAGTACACCAGTACCTTGTAAATTAATCATAGCAGTAGAACCTGTTTCTTTCACTGTATGGGTACTGAAGAGATTTGTAGAGTAGGATTTAAAGGAGTTATCTTTATTAAGTTTTCTACTTGCTTCTTATTAAAGTTTTATTTATTAAGTTTTCTACTTTCTTTCCTAATTAATTCTTCCTTATTAATTTTTCTACTTGCTTCTTATTAAAGTTATCTTTATTAAGTTTTGTACTTGGTTCCTCCATTAAGGTCTTTCACTTGTTTATAAGCTAGATTTCCCTTACATTTGTTTCATATAAGAATTGGTTATTTATGAATTTAAAAAGAATCGTGTCTCTTAATAGATTATTTGTTCATAATATATTTTTAGTTAACAGTCGGTTGCTTATGGAATAGATCGCCATGTTTACCATCACCTGTAACTGGACATTTCTTAGTTTGCACATATTTGTAGAAGTTAAATTAGATTTGATCCCATTCAGTTTCTTTACTTCTTTTGAAATCCATTTTGACACTACTCTTGCTCCAGTCCCAATCACAATGAATGCATATCCTTAGAACAATCAAGGAGAGTGGAATTAGATAGTTTAGTTTAACCGTTATGTACAGTTATTAGTTGCATGTATAGTTTAATTGGTGTAGTTTGTGAAATATATCTAGTGTTTTAGTCTTGTTTTCTTGTATAGTTAGTTTCTGTAGTTGTTTATAAAGCTTTCTAATCCTTATATTAAGAAGTGGAATTGTTGATTACTAGGAAGTTTACTTTCTTAGAATAGTACGGTTCATATCTTTACTTTTCAGTAATTGTCATGAGAGTAGAATAGTATAGCTTGATACTGCTCTAATCTAATACTCTGTTTTGGTTTAATGATTCTCATAGTTGAATTTGTAGGAGTTTGACTTGGTTTTTCACTTTGAAATATCTTTCAATATTTTCTTTGTTAAAATATTTCCACGACACCTTAGGACCCCTCTACCTTCGCATTTATTTTGTGTCAACTCTAAGTTTACCAGCCTTGGTCGATAATTGAATATTAGGTAGATTATTTAAGACATTATAACACCCAACAAACTGTTGTCGGGTACATGATCCTTTTCTCTTTAGAAAGTTCCTATGCACTAGACACTTGGTTAGACATTTTGAATCAATTTCATTCATACATGTTCCCGTAAGTCTCAATAGTGTAGTAGACCAAATGGCTAATGACGTTCTAGAGTGGCACATCAATCATTGCATATAAGGAATACAATTGCATCATGCATCATCATATATTCATGCATACATATGTCACATACATCATATAGGCATCATCATCATCATAAAAAGAGAATCATAAAAAACTCATAAAAAGTGCATCCACGTGCATATATATATCATGTCATAATGTTTAGTACAAAATGAGAGGCTCCATAAGCTTTCTTGGCTGATCATACATATAGGACAAAAATCCCCATGCACCACTGCATCAGGGGGAAACATCACTAGCTATAAGTCAGATTCCTCCTCCTCGTACTATGTCCCCTTCTCAGTTTCCTCCTCTGCCTCATCGGATTCCTCTTCCTCCTCCATTGGAACATCACCCTGTGCCACCGCACTGACATACTCAACAACTACTACAATCCTCCTCATCAGGGGGATCCACTCTAGAGGAGCCCTGTTACACATGACGATCAAGTTGTCATCGAGATGCTACCACCCATAATCAATGACCCCCTCCAGTAAGCACTCAACATCCAGTTGTAATGAGCTTGTGGATCTAACCCCTCCACTTTGCCCCTACGCCTCTGATAACCTGCTAGAGGGCGTGGCCCGATGTTTGCACATACACACAGTATGTCATCAGTATCTCTCTCACACATAAACTGGATACCACTAAGCTAGTAAAATAGATATGAATGCAACCACAATAAGCATCATGTATACGTATTGTCAAGTCCCCAGGCCTGGTCGGGTGGTCGAGGCATCTCTAGGTCTCCTCGGTAATCCATCCTAGCCTATGGATAGTCCTCTGTAAGGAATAGAAGCTACCACAACTGTGTGAAGAGCTCTCGGGTGGAAAAATGTCCCACCAAGTCACCTTCCTCCCTAATCATCATCTCACTCCATCTCCTCATGCGAGGCTCATAAGGTCCTCCCTCATGCACCATTAGATGTGGTCATAGAGTAGGAAGTCGCTAAAAATGAATGAGCACGAGAACGAGGGGAAACAAAAATACCCTCCCACCGAACTAGCATGGTTCATCCCACACCGAACCTGAGTCAAGAACATCTGGGCCCACCTAAAGTAGGTTCCCCTTAGTACATGCTCCACCATTTAGAGATAACCACCTGAGATCTTATGTGGTCTCGATGATCCTAGTATACACAACACCATCATTGCTATAGCTCAAGTCTGAAGACTCTTAATGTCACACACTAGTATGTACGATGAGTGCACAGATGCTGAGGCATAGAAATTCCAATCGCAAAGGTCATCCAATGACACCCCATGTGTGATATTTAGCGTAGTGTCACTGATCACAACCAACACTAGGAGTCCAGTCAGAAAATACACATCGAGGAGCATGATCTCTATCTACTCCCCCTGGATGATAAAACAATCTGCCTCACGATCCCAAAAGCTCACCATCTTGTCCATCAATAGCTTTGTTGAATGCATAAGTGGGATCTGGAAGAACTTCTATAAACCACATTGAGCAAGAAAATCTTGCACTACACAATCATTCTGCACCTCCCCTCAGATGTTCCCAATGTCTCGCTCCCTCCATGCCACCCGAGGCATCCTACACATACACACAGTCCCTATCAAGTCTAGTCATGCACAAAAACTTATTCTAGGTTAAGTCGCTCCTATTCGGCCCTTTTGTGTGACCCAAGTCACTCAAAAAACCTGAACAGGAGAGACTAGGTCATTTTTATCCTCGTAACATGTGCGACCTGATTCGTGCTTGTCTCTCTGATAGGTACAATGGGTCGCTCCTGTCAGCTCGATAAGAGCGACCTGGGTCACTCCTTTTTCCTCAAAAAGTGCGACCCCACCTTAAGAATCCTCTGGGATTTCCTACAACCCTAGAGTGAGAAAGATGGGTTTGTTGAGAGCTCTTATGTGCAAGTCATAGCTCAGAAAACCACAAGTCCAAAAGGAAGAAAACAACAGTTGTATTATGGGGTCCTCCACTCCAACTCAACACTAAAAAGTAATAATGACACATGTCATGTGGCCCCCCTTTGTTTATAGGCCTCCATTTGGTCTGGTTCTTCTTCCGTGCACCACAAAGTCATACGGTGTCCGTTTGAGATGTCGTTTGTTAGTTTTTTCAACATTAAGCTAGCATTATTAGGATCTTTAATTGAGAGAATAACAAGCATAGAAATCAAACACAAGAGACAATGAACACAGTTTTTTTCCTCGGGGAAACCAAAAAGGAGAAAACCCCACAACTTCCTCAGAGATAGAATCAACACCAAAATAGAAAAGCCCAAAACAGTAAGTGATATCCCGACAGCAGTAATCTTCTTCTTGTCTAGCCCCAGTGTATTCTCCTTCCTCAACTATGCGCTACACTTGAGTGTGGATGATTGTGTGATAAATAGAGACTCCAGTTCTCTATTTATACTAATCCTGACATGGCTAAAACCCTACTAGGGCCGACCTCTACTAGGAGAGTCTAATAACCCTAGTGCCCTGGAACTACGGGGAATTTAACCCTTAGAAAATAGGAGGGTTACTCACTATGACTTGACATGACTTGTTTACATAATAGATCCTCCCGATCGGAGCATTGGGGCATGACAATATGACTCAATTACATAATAGATACATCCCGGAATAAACATTGGCTTACAAGACATAAGATACATAGATGAATACATTTAGAAGTTACAAATACATCAACACTCCCTCTTAACCAGGAATGTATTCTTTTGACACAATTTTCAGCACTGGTCTTCTTCTCTGCATCAACTGGATCATCTCGTCATATTCAAGTCTTCTTCAGTATTCAAGTCTTCAAGTCTTCTTTATATTTGAGTCTTCAAGTCATCTTCTTCTTCAAGTCTTCTTCGTCTTTGAGTCTTCAAGTCATATTCTTCCTCTTTATCACAGGATCTGCATCATCATGACTACTCTCTCATCACTGCTAGATCATCACTCGATCTAGATCATCTCATCTGGATCACTTGATCTAGTTCATCGAGTCTGGATCATCATCACAACTGGATCGTCACTTGAGCTGGATCGTCATCAAGTCTGGATCATCTCATCTGGATCACTTGATCTGGATCATCATCAAGTCTGGATCATCATCTGTTATCTCATAATGGTGTTATCTCGATTCTTCTCGTCACAGGAATTTCTACAAAGTCAATCCTGTAGGCCTAGGTCTTCATCAACACTTATATCTGACACTTAAGTCAGAATGGCCTGCCCAGCTCTTACATCTGACCACATCTTGTCAAAAAGGCACCCCCAACACTCACATCTGACCTCATCTTGTCAGAAAGGCCCAGCACTCACATCTGACCTCATCTTGTCAGAAAGGCTCAACACTTATATTCGACCATGTGTAAACACATCGCATCTAAAAGGCTCTGCACTTACATCCAACCTCATCTTGTCAGAAAGGCACTACACTTACATCCAACCCCATCTTGTCGGAAAGGCACAGCACTCACATCTGACCATGTGTAAACACATCGCGCCAGAATGGCTCAGCACTTATATCCAACCTCATCTTGTTGGAAAGGCTCTGCACTTACATTCGACCATGTGTAAACACATCGCATCGAAAGGGCATGCACTCACATCTGATCATGAAGGAACTAATCCTATCATCGCATTAGAATGGCCCCCAATCCCAGACTGAGCTACTTGGTAACTGACCAAGTGCCTCCATTCCTAGAATGGCAGTTGCCCTTACATCTAACCTACTCGTCAGAATGACCAACATTCACATCTAACATGGAAGGAACTTAATCCTTTAGCCATGATAGAATGGTTCAGCCCTTACATCTGATAAAGTGGGAACACATCCCTCTATCACATTAGAATGGCTTCTCAGTCCTAGACTGAGTTTTCCTGGTAACTGACCAGGTGCCTCCATTCCCAGAATGGCAGTTGCCCTTACATCTGTCCTACTCAACAAAATGGCCAGCACTCATATCTAACATGGAAGGAACCAATCCTCTCACCATGACAGAATGGCTCAGCCCTTACATCTGACCATGGAAGGAACCAATCCTCTCACCATGTCAGAATGGCTATGGGTCTCATCACTTTCTCTTGGAGGAAACCTTGATCTGGAGAACACCAAGCTTCTCCCTGAAGTACTCAAACTTCAACCTAGCCAATGGCTTCATCAATACATCAGCTATCTATTCCTCCGTCGCAACATACTGTAGCTTCACTGCTCCCCTCTGCACCATATCCCTGATATAGTGATACTTGATCTCGATATGCTTCGACTTGTCATGGAACACTGGATTCATGCAACTATGGTTGTCACAATGTATACAAGTAGCATCCAATTGGAGATCAAATATATCAGACAGTAGCTTCCGTAGCCATACTGCCTCATAACTAGCTGAACAAGCTGCGACATACTCTACTTCAGCTGTACTCAGTGCCATACAGGATTGCTTCCTGCTAAACCAAGAGATCACACATGATCCCATACTGAAGCAACATCCTGAAGTGCTCTTTCTATCAATGGCACTGTCTGCCCAATTTGAATCAACATAACCCTCCAGGTTAATCTTCTGATTCGACTCATACTTGAGCCCATAATCAACTGTACCCCTCAAGTACCTCAGAATATGCTTTGCAGCAATTAAGTGAACATTTCTCGGATTTGTCAAGAACTGGCTCAATGTGTTCACAACAAAGCAAATGTCTGGTCTTGTGTTAGTCAGGTACATCAATGACCCAATCATCTGACGATACATCATAACATCAACTGAATTTGATGAAGCATCACTCAATAGCTTCAAGTTTGATTCCATAGGTGTGGCCATGGATTTGTAGTCCATCATCCCAAACCTCTTCAAGATATCTATTGCATACTTCCCTTGTCCAAGGAAGATTCCATCTGTACTCTGCCACATCTCCATACCTAGAAAGTAATGCATCATACCCAAGTCCTTCATCTTGAACTCATTAGCAAGCTTTCTCTTCATATCAGCAATCAACCCATCCATACCTGTCACAAATAGATCATCTACATATAGTAGAAGCATCACTGGGTTGCCATCCTCAACCTTGTAGTAAAGGTTGGTATCTGCTTTACTCTTGGTAAAGCTCAAACTGGATAGAAAGCTATCAATCCTGCCGTACCATGTCCTGGGTGCCTATTTCAAACCATACAGGGCTTTCTTCAATCTACACACATGAGACTCCCTGTCATGTGTCTCAAAACTGAGTGGCTGCTCCACATACACTTCCTCTTCCACTACACCATTCAAGAAAGCAGTCTTGACATCCATTTGGTGTATCTTCCATTTCATCACTACAACCAGAGCAAGTACTGATCTAATGGAAATGTATCTGGCTACAGGTGCAAAGGTTTCTTCATAATCTATTGCTTCTTTCTGATAGAAACCCCAAGCCACAAATATTGCCTTATACTTTTCAATGTTACCATCTGCAGCATGCTTGATCTTGTAGATCCATTTGGAAGTTACAACTGACTTCCCTTCTAGTCTTGGGACAACATCCCAAACATCATTCTTCATGATCGATTGATATTCTTCGATCATAGCATCCTTCCATTCTTTCTGTTCTGCCACTTCTTCATAACTGGAAGGTTCTTTGTCAATGAAATCACATAGTAAAGCTACATACCCGGAGCAAGATCTAGTCCTCTTTCTTTCTCTGTGGTTCTCTTCTGGAGCCCCATATCTTTCCACACCTTGGATAAGTTCTTGTACCCAAGCAGGTTTCCTCTTATGAGGATTCTTCTCCAGAGGTGGATCTATAGGTCTTTGTGGTTCTTCAAATTCTCGATCTTCTTCTTGATTTTCTTCGTTCATGGTTGTGTCATGAATTCTGGGTGCTTCTGCTTCTTTAGGTTCTTCAGCAGGTCTCTTTCTGGATTTGTTGTAAGCCGTGTCTTCATCAAATGTCACATCCCTGCTGATGTCAATATTCTTATATCCTGGGAAATAGATTATGTAAGCCTTCGAGCTTTTAGAGTATCCCACAAATATACCCTTCTTTCCTGAAGGATCTAATTTTGTTCTCTTCTCTTTTGGAATGTGTATGTATACAGGACAGCCGAATATTCTGAGATGGCTGACTTCTGGTTTCTTGCCGAAGAAGACTTCTTCAGGAGTCTTGTTCTCGAGTACTCTATGTGGAGTACGATTCTGTACACACACCGCTGTTCTAGCAGCTTCCGCCCAAAGATGCATAGGAAGATCTTGATCATGAAGCATTGCTTTTGTAGCTTCCATGATAGTTCTATTCTTCCGTTCCACAATCCTATTCTGCTGTGGATTATAAGGAGTAGACAACTCCCTCTTAATCCCTGATTCTTTACATAGCTCTTTGAATTCATTCGAATTGAATTCTCCGCCATTGTCTGATCGAAGGGTCTTAACCTTCTTTTCAGTGTGATTCTCGATCAAGGCTTTGAATTCCTTGAATTTGCTGAATACTTCATCTTTATTCTTCATGAAGTAAACCCATGTCTTCCTAGAAAAATCATCAATAAAAGAAACATAATATGCATACTCGCTTAGTGAGTTTGATGACATAGGACCGCATACATCGGAGTGGATGATTTCCAAGATTCCTTTTGCTTGGCTTTCGCTACTTGGAAATGTCTTCTTTGTGTTCTTTCCTTTCGCACATTCTTTGCAGACCCCGTCATGTTTTGCTTGCATTTATGGAAGACCTTCAACAGCTTTGCTTACAAGATGTAGTGCTCTGTAATGCACATGTGCAAGCCTTCTATGCCAAAGTTCACTTGGCTCTACTGTGTCATGGACCAAGGCTTGTTCTGGATGGCCCTTCAATTTGTACAAACCTCCTTCTTGTTCACCAATCACTATTGCATCATCACTAGTCTTTCCTTTTGGCCACATGATGACTTGACCATCTATGAATGCAACCCTCATTCCTTTTGCATCCAATGCTGATATGGAGGGAAGGTTCTTCTTGAGTCCTGGCACAAACAATACTTCCTTCATTGTTAGAGACTTACCAGAGTCTAGTTTATAGGAGGATTCCACACTACCTTTTATCGGATATTGATAGTCATCTCCTAGCTTCACCTTGTGAGGTGATTCATGTTCTAAGAGCTTCACAAAGGATTCCTTGAATACATTCATATGTTTGGAAGCCCCAACGTCTATAAGCCAATCATCACTTCCACGAGTAATGTTACCTGTGAGAGCGAAGATCGGAACATATTCATCCTCGCTTGAAGAATCTTCACTTTCATATCTAGATCTCTTCTTGGATGGTTCATCATCCTTTGCAGCATGAGCATGATGTCTTCTCTTGCTTCCCTTCTTCTTGTGAGGGCTACTTTTGTTCTTAGGACAATCTCTAGAAAAGTGTCCTTTTTCATCACATGTATAGAAAATGAACTTAGACCTATCTCTAGGCTTTCTAGAGTTATTCCTATGATGAAAGTACTTACTTCTGTGATGGCTGGATCTGGATTTATTGGATTGTACTGTGAGAGCTTGGTCTTCACTTCCCATCTTCTCTTCTCGAGCTGCTATCTGAGCTTCTTCTTGAGAACATTCTTCCCACAGTCTGCTGAACTTGACTAACTTCTTTCTAGCACATATCCCTTGAATGAAAGAATCCCATGTCCTAGGGAGACCATTCAAGGTGGTCATCACAATTTCTACATTCTCCACTTCTTCATCTACTGCTTCCAATTGTTCCTTGATCTGAGAAACCATTGTGAAGTAAGACTGGATAGTCTCTGCATTCTAGATCTTCACATTCTTCAGTTGATTTCTTAGAGTCATCTTCCGGTTTATGTTCTTCCCTTCAAACAATTTGGTTAGGGCATCAAACATAGCTTTAGGTGTCTTGAGAGAGGACACCTGTGGGATAAGGTGATCCTTGATACAATCAACAATGATCCTCTTTTCCATAACCATATTATTCTTATGTAAGGCTTTTGCCTCATCTCCCTTTGGAACTGGAACCTCCTTATGGATGTAGGAGTCTAACTCATTCTCTTCCAAGACCAGGGAGATCCTATACTTCCAGGCTCGGAAGTTATCAGCTCCCTCAAGCTTTTCATCAAGCTTGGTATGATGAGACATCTTAACTGAGAACCTCAAATGGAAATACAAAATATTTTAGATCTTACCAAGTTCAAGATGTCGGATCTGAAACTTGAGCTGAAATCCCGCAGTACTGGATTAGGAGAAAATTAGGGTTTTGATTTTTTGGAGTTATGTCCACCCAAATGCCTTGAAATTTGTCCCTAACTTCGATTTTGGGGAGGAGATCAATCCAGGCCTGGGCTCACTGAAAAATTCATCTTCTGTGAAAATCCCTAATTTCCGACAACAGTGATGGGTCCAAAACTAAAAAAACCTCAGAATTGGATTCTGCTTCGATAGAAAGATGTGCCCTAGGGATGAGAGTTATTCCACCTTACTTTTGCTGAAAATATTTGGAGGAAGATCCACAAACTAGGAAGCCCTACTTCCCGCAGCTGCACATTGTCTTCTTCTCAGGTTAGCTCTGATACCATGTTAGTTTTTTCAACATTAAGCTAGCATTATTAGGGTCTTTAACTAAGAGAATAACAAGCACAACAATAAAACACAAGAGACAATGAACACAGTGTTTTTCCTTGGGGAAACCATAAAGGAGAAAACCCTGCAACTTCCTCAGAGATAGAATCAACACCAAAATAGAAAAGCTCAAAACATTAAGTGATATCCTAACAGCAGTAATCTTCTTCTTGTCTAGCCCCCGTGTCTTCTCCTTCCTCAACTATGCACTACACTTGAGTGTGGATGAGTTGTGTGATAGATAGAGACTCCAATTCTCTATTTATACTAATCTCGGCATGACTAAAACCCTACTAGGGCTGACCTCTACTAGGAGAGTCTAATAACCCTAGTGCCCCGGAACTGCGGGGAATTTAACCCTTAGACAATCGAAGGGTTACTCACTATGACTTGACATGAATTGTTTACATAATAGATCCTCCCGATTGGAGCATCGGGGCATGACAATATGACTCAATTACATAATAGATACATCCTGGAATAAACATCGGGTTACAAGACATAAGATACATAGATGAATACATTCCGAAGTTACAAATACATCAACATCGTTCACACCAACGGGTTCGGTTTTATGTCCTCTATCTTTTGACAAGACCCATGTCTTGAGCTCTCCCATGGAATTTTAGGGAGATTTCTTGGAAGTCACCTCGATTTGCGTGCCATCACACGAATCACCCCATGCACGTACAAGCATGTTCACGAGCCATCCGCTACATACATACTGCATAGTTGACCTTATTTTACCACCATCCATCGTCCCGCGAGAAGTCCCCGTTAGTGTTCCTCAGTTATTCCTATTATCCATGTTCATAACATAACCTCTTTCCATACATCGAACAGTTCTTCCTTGCTTGATTGAACATTATGGAGTTTCTGTTAAGCTCTTTTCCGACTCCTAAAAGAATGAAAATATTGCGGAGCATGCTTGCTTCCTTTCACGCTCGATAAAGTGTCTGAAAGGGAATCTATGTAGCCTCATTTATCTCCTTTTTCAAACTACATAGACTATCATAAGAAAAGGACCACCTAGCACATTCCATCTAGGAACCTTTCCCTCTGTATCCTTTTATGCTTTCTAAGACATTGGGACCATACTTTACGAAAAAATATCATTATGGGTTTTCTTTGATCTCTTTTCCAACCCTCTCATAAAGAAGATATTACCAAGCAAAATTGGTTTCATTCATGCTCGTAAAAGTATTTGAACGACCGTCTAGTCAGTATAGGTTTAACCTTTTCTGACCTGATTGGACTACCAACGGTAAATAAGTCTCCCTTCCCCCAAAATTTTGGGAGAGCTCTCCTTTGTATACTTTTATCCTTTTTTGAGCTTAGGAGACTATTAATGAAAAAGAGACCGCATTGGATTCTTCTTCCTATTTTCAGACTCACTAAAAATGAAAACACCATCGAGCATTTACCTTCTTGAGCTCGCCAAAAATCCACGAGATCGTATCATATTGAGATTACTTCTATCCCTTCTTTGTGCTCCTTAAACTATGAAGAATGCCCAAATGGTGTCTTTTGGTGCCACCACATCTGATATCACCTTATGGCATCTTCCCCCCATTGGGTCACCTTTGTTCAGAATATTCCACGATGATTCTTCCTTAGATCCATCAAATATTCCTATTCTAGTTACCTCCCTCAGTATTTCTCATTACAATTATCTTCCCAGTATTACAACTATGATTGCTCTCCCATGAGTGAGTTTCATTTGCTACCAGGTCAGCCCTATCGTCATACTCTGAAGAAAGGAAGTTTGAGTTCCCTGTACTCCCTTTCCCCTGTTCCCCCATTCAATGTGTCAATCCCTTGATTGCTCCACATATGTGGTTATCCCCATCGTGATTCTAGTCAAGGAAACATCATTGCCTTGATTAGTTGTAGGTCTTCCTTTGTCGACGTTGGCACATCTGTTCCAGAGGATACGCCCAAAGGTCATTGTATCCTGGTTTCATCCACCTTATTGATGAGTTCCTTGGACCACTTGAAATGAGTCATTAGTTCCTTTCGGGTTGGTTGTGTCTCACGTGCTTGAATTTAGCTAAATCATCGCACTGTTGAGATTCATATAGGGTATTGGTCCTTTCATTATTTAGTTGAAGACCCCCAGTTGCCACTTGACTCTAGCACATTGGTGAGTCTACCTATGGGACCCATCCAGCCTCATGTCCCTTGTGATTTATTGGCTACGTTGGAAATCGTGTTCAGAAGTTCCTAGTGTTATGCTTCCATGTATCTCCAATACTTGATGCTATATATTGTATCACAGAGATTCTGAGTCTCAGTCATTGAGTCCCGCCAGTTATGTAAAATTCCAGATACAGCAGAACATCAATTGTGATGATATTGCATTCCATGAGAATGCCATTTTTCCTATGTATCAATTCTTCATATCAGAACTGTATTCAACTTCCCATTGAGGCCACCATTATGTATCATCATTTGTATATGTATTGAACGGCTCCCATATTTTGAACCTTTATCCCATTATTTATTCTTTTGGAATTGTTACAAGCATGGGTATGCCCACCTTGTCCATATGCATGTCACACATTATATGTATCTCATCCATTTTTTAGAACCAATAAAAAAAACAAAAGCCACCATAGTTCAAACGAGGAAGCTCCACTCCTCCATGGTCCTCTCCAGTCTCTCCACGTTTGCCACCATTATTCCCATGATCCTATGATGTCTGTCGGCCATATGATGAGCTCCTACCCTCACACATCAGGGGTCAATCTATTAACACTAAAAAGTATTCACCCAACTCCCCATGGTCTAAACCATAGCCATAAATCATATTCTCACCATATTTCCTTCATTTTTACCTTCACAATTGTATTTCCACTAAGAATGGTCCAAAACATCATTATTCCTTCCCACAAATGAAGGGATGATGAGAATTTATTATGATTTATCCTCACTCTCTCCCAAAAAGGGTCAAAAACCCTAAAAAAGAGAATGGGTCAAAAAACCACAGATAAATACCATGGACAATAAAATACCATGGGTCATTACCTTGGGTCAAAAAACCCTAGGACCATACTATAAATACATTGTGAAGGACTCTCCCAAAAGACCTTTGGATCACTTTTTCCATTTTTCCATCAGTCACATCACATACTTTTCCTTCCATATTTTGCCACATCATTTCTTGCAGTGTACGTTGAGTACATTCCGTACCCATTTGGATCCATTCCCCTCGCTTGAAAACCAGTTGTGGATGGGTTTGGAGAACCAAACCATCGAGCTTTGGAACCACTTCCAAGGATGACTACAGTGGCCCATTTTCATAAAGGTGTGTTTATTTTTATTTCTTGCATTAAATAGTTTCTCTATATGTTAAAACCCTAAAAATGTTTTCTTTTGTTGTACTATTGCTTCTATTATTGGAGAAATCCCCACTACAGTTACAAGATGCTTTGATTCTTGCATTAAATAATACTAGTGATTACTGGGTAGTAGATTTAGGGGCTTCATGTCATGCTACATCCCATAGGAAATTCTTTCATGATTATGTTCCAGGTGATTTTGGACATGTTTTATTGGGGGATGATCAACCATGTAAAATTGTTGGAATGGGTAAGGTATAGATTAAGTTAAATAATGGAAATGAATGGTTGCTAAAATATGTAAGGCATATTCTTTCTATTAAAAGAAATATGATCTCAACATGGCAGTTGGGAGATAGTGGTTGTTTGTCTACGTTTAAAAAAATGTGGTGGAATATCACTAAAGGAGCACTGGTAATAGAAAAAGGAGATACGATAGGTAAATTGTATTTATTTCCTCATAATACTGATTATTTTATCTCTGCAGCTTCCACAAAAATAGGTGTAGCGTTGTGGAATAATAGGCTTGACCACATGTGTGAGAAGGGGATGCAAATTCTCCACTCAAGGAAATTGCTTCCAGATCTTAAGCAGGTAAGTTTGGAATTATGTGAAAACAGAAGAGAGTTAGATTTATCAGGGTTGGGAAACAAAAGAAGAGTGAAAAGTTAGAGCTTGTGCATACATATGTATGGGGATCGACTTAGGTACAATATCTTGGGGGCTCTCGTTATTATGTTACTTTGATTGATAATGCAACTACAAAAACTTGGGTTTATTGCATTAGACATAAATCTAATGTGTTTTCTACATTTAAGAAGTGGAAATATTTGGTTGAGAATGAGACAGGAAAAAAGTTAAAATGTCTCAGATATGATAATGGAGGTGAATACTACAGCAAGGAGTTTGATAATTACTGTTCATACAATGCGATTTGTAGAGAGAAGACAATCCCTAGAACACCACAAGAAAATGGTGTGTCAGAAACGATGAACATAATGATCATGGAGCTTGCAAGGTGTATGTGATTGCATGTAGGGTTGCCCTTACAGTTTTGGGTTGATGCTGTAGATACTGTTGTTTATTTAATAAACATAGGGATTTCAAGTGCTTTGGATGGTGGGATTCTAGAGGAGGCATGGACTGAAAAAAAAGAAGTAAAATACTCATTTCTGAGAACTTTTAGTTGTGAAGCATTTGTCCATATTGATAAAGACAATAGAAGAAAGCTGGAGGATAAATCCAAGAAATGTACCTTTATTGGATACAGGGTTGAATATTTTGGTTATCGCTTATGGGATTATGAAAATCACAAAATAATTAGGAGAAGAGATGTAGTATTCAATGCAAAGGTTATGTACAAAGATCAATTGTAAGGAAATAAAGAGGAAAAGGAAAACACAGAGTACACAGTGGTTGATGAAATCAAAGTAAAAAAATTTCCAAAGGCACCATAAAATCAAGAGCAACAATAGGTACCTCAAACTCCTGCAAATGTAAGAAGATATACCAGGTTAAGTATACCCCTTGAACGATTATATCCTTCATTTTATTATTTATTGATGTCTGATTCTGGTGAACCAGAATGTTATGAATAGGCAATACAGGTAGAAACTAAAAATAATTGGGAGCAAGGCATGGATGAGGAGATGGAATCATTGGAAAGAAACTGAACATGGGATTTAGTTAAGTTTCTTGGAGGAAAAAGGGAATTGTAGAATAAATGGTTTTATAGGTTGAAGGAAGAATATGGAGGCAATAAGTTGTACAAGGATATACTTGTTGTAAAGGGGTTTGCACAAAAGAAAAGTATAGAATTTGATGAAATATTTTCTCCTATTGTTAAAATGACTTCAATTAGGACTATTTTAAGTTTAGTGGCGGTAGAATATTTTCATCTTGAACAACTAGATGTAAAAACAACCTTTCTCCATGGGGATTTGGAGGAAGATATTTATAGGCAACAACCACAAGGGTATGAGGTCAAAGGGAAGGATAATTTGGTTTGCAGGTTGAAGAAGAGCTTGTATGTCCTGGAACAAGATCCAAGGCAGGTATTTAAAATTTGATAAGTTTATGATATGACAAGGTTATAGTAGATGCCATTATGACAACTATGTTTATTTCAAGAGGATACAATATAATGGAAGATCTATTATCTTGTTTTTGTATGTGGGTGACATGCTTGTTGTAGGGTCTAACATGCAGGATATAAATGCACTCAAAAGGAAACACGCTAAATCATTTGCGATGAAGGATTTGGGAGCTCTAAAGCAAATCCTTGGTATGAGAATAACAAGAGACATGAAAAATTGCAAATTGACATTGTTTCAAGGTGAGTACATAGAAAATGTGTTGGAGAGGTTTAGAATACATAATGTAAAACCAGTTAGTACACCTTTGGCCAACCATTTCGAGATAAGTAAGGAGATGTGTCCCAAGAAACAGGAAGAGATAGAATACATGTCTAAGGTTCCATATTCATCAACAGCTTGTAACTTGATGTATGTTATGGCGTGCAAAACACCAGATATTGCACATGAAGTGGGAGTTGCGAGTAGGTATATGAACAATCCAGTAAAGAACATTGGAAAGCATTATAGTGGATTCTAAGGTATTTGAGAGGTACCACTTATCACGCATTATGTTTTGGAGGTTTAGACATTGTTCTACAGGGATATGTTGACTTATATATGGCTAGTGATAAAGACAACAGGAGGAGCACGACATGGTACGTCTTTACTATGTGTTGTACAACAATAAATTGGATTTTAAAACTACAAAAGGTTGTTGCACTTAAAACAATGAAAGCATAGTATGTTGCTTCTATAAAGGCTAGTAAAGAGATGATTTGGTTACAGAGTTTCATGGAGGAATTGGGTAGGAAGCAGGAGAATAGCAGGTTGTATAGTGAGAACCAAAGTGCCATTCATCTTGAAAAGAACTCAGCCTTTATTCGAAGAATAACATATACATCTCAAGTACCATTTCATAATACCTATTCTAGAAGATGAACTGTTAAAGTTGGAAAAGATACATACTATAAAGAATCATTCAAACATGTTGACAAAGGTAGTAACTAGAGAGAAACTGTGTTCTTTCTCGGTTTCTATTGGATTTCAAGCATGAAGGTAAAAATGAGAAATTTTCCAAGTCCAAGGTTCATAGATAGTCCAACAAGTGCAACAACGGTGGAGTTGTTGTGATTAGTCTCCAAGTGGGATATTGTTGGTTTTGGAGCATGATCTTCCATATTCAGAGATGTTATTGTTTAGCTGTGTTTATACCGCAGTTTTACTGTACACTCATCCTAGCTGGGGGGTGCGAAGGAAGCACCCCTGAAAGATTTTTTTAGGATGTTTTTGGCCAACAGTTTGTGAACCCATGGTATTGGGTGACCCGCAATATTTTCCCATGGTAATCCCCTATAAAAGGAAACCATTATAATATAGTTGTGTATTGTATTGTAGTATTGTAAAACAGTCTCTGTGATTGTGTGTGAGAGGTTGTGAGAGTGTGGAGAGGAAGTGCAACAGGGTTGCTGCAGGTTGTATCCCTTCATTTGTTGGATAGTATAATAATAAAGGACTGGCGATTTCTGTGTGGATGTATCCCATCTTCGATGAACCACATTATACATGTATCTCTCTTGTAATGTGTTTAATATTTGTTTCTTGTTTAATTGTTATTGATTCGCGATCCTGTTTTTCTAACACATCCAGTATGAAAAATGACTTTTATTGTGTAGATATGCATATATTATGAAAAAGAACTGGTACTGTAGATATAGGAAGTATGAAAAAAGGACCAACACTACAGAGATAGGAATATAGTATGAAAAAGGACGAGCATTGCGCATATGTGCATCCAACATGAAAAAGAGTTGGAACAATAGAGACACGTGAGAGGTACATCTAGCTTGAAAAAGGGTTGGCATTGTAAGGACATGTGGAGATACATCCAACATGAAAAACGAATAGCACTATAGGGGTACTTCCAGCATGAAAAAGGGTTGACATTATACGAAAATGTAGAGCTACATCCAACATGAAAAAGGGCTATGTAACATCCATAGTTGGATGTTCTCAATTAACTCGGAATGAAGCCATAATTTCTGAAATAACCAACATATCCATAGATATAAAATGATGTATAAATTGATAGATAAGTCATAAGTTACAATTGAGGTCCTCTATTTATATTTTTGTTTTCTTCCTTTTTAACTACAACGAGGACTGCCTTCACTTCCTTGACTTGACTTTGTTTTTCAGAGAGTATGGATGCTTCTGTCTGGATTTGCACTATTTTGTTCTCCAGTAGATTGTTTTTACTCTAAATCTTCTCGAACCTTTCGTCTTGTGATTTTTTTCCTCTTTTAACTTCTCGATTTCTTTCTCTAGTTCTTGATTAACATTCATAAGGCATTGATTTTCTTCTTGTTTTTCTAGGACTTTTCCTTCAATGTCTTCATTCGAGTTGTCTGCCTTCTTGGTACTCTTTATAACTTCTTGATCTTCGTAACTAATAATTTATTATGATTTTGTAATCGGTTTATTTCTTCAGTATTACTTGTTAATGTGTTATAGACTTTTGTAATTTCCAACTTGTGCACTTTTTTTGAGTCTTCCTCTTTTTGCTACAGTTCCTCAATCTCTTGCTGAAGGCGACAATTATCTACTTCTTGGCATCTTACTTTTGTCTGAATTTACGTGATTTTGTCATCTTTGTCCTTCATGATTTTGTTTAATCATTTTATTTCTTCCTTATTCTCAAATGCATCTTTCATTATTTTTTGGTTTTGTAGATTTTGATTGGTTACTCATTAATTCCTTAGAAATATCAAGCTTTGTCATGTCAAATACTTTGTGAATTGCCACTTGTAGTTGGGACTACAATTCTGATTTAGACTTTGCCATAATTCCTGACTTCTGGTGTTCTTTGATGATAGTTGGTTTTCCTTTTAACTGACTTCTTGCCTTCTTCAATTTTGTCTTGTTTTTCTTTACTCTTGTAATTTAATAATTGTACTTAATACAATTATTAAGTAATAATAATAATAATAATAATTTTTTTTCTTTTTGAAAGTTGATAAACACTTCTTGTAGATTGGGTGGTTGGGAGGAATGATTGTTACCTTCCCCACCTAAGTTCAAATCTCACTTGCTTCTTAGTAGCAATTATTACGTACTTTTAGATTTTTTTTCCCTTAACTTTGTAAAATTATAGTAGATTGGGTGGTTGGGAGGAATCAGTGTTACCTTCCCCACCTAAGTTCAAATCTCACTTGCTTCTCAGTAGCAATTATTATGCACTTTTATATTCAAACCCAAACCCACTTTAAGAAACCACATGTGGTTTCACTTTTACCCATTTTTTTTTGTTTTACTTTTATCTTTTGTTTTTTAATTTTTTATCTTTTTTTTTTTCCTCCTTTTAGTTTTTTTTTTGTTTTTCCTCCTTTTAGTTTTTTTTGCTTTTCCTTTTTTTTCACTTTTTTTTAACTCTCTTTCTTTTCTCTAAGGTCAAAGACCTAATTCAAGGAAACCTTGGATTGGATTTTATGCCACTGTAACATCCATAGTTGGATGTTCTCAATTAACTCGGAATGAAGCCGTAATTTCTGAAATAATCCACATATCCATAGATATAAAATGATGTATAAATTGATACATAAGTAATAAGTTACAATTGAGGGTCCACTATTTATATTTTGGCAGAATACCTTTTCATTAAGAGTCATGTCTTTTCGTAAAGACATTATTAATTATTATTATTTATTATATATGTGTGTGTGTGTGTGTGTGTGTTGATGTTTATTATTACTATTATTTTATTATTGTTTGTTGTTATTATTTAAGTTTGTTATAGGCTATTTGTTGTACGAATATACATCTAGCATGAAAAAGGGATGCCTTTGTAGAGGTACACCCATCATGAAAAAGGGTTGGCTTTGTTGATGTATTTGTAACTTCGGAATGTATTCACTTGTATATCTTATGTATTATACCCCAATGTGTATTCTGGGAAGTATCTATAATGTAATTGAGTCATGTCATGCCCCGATGTTCCGATCGGGAGATTCAATAATGTAAACAAGTAATGTAAAGTCATTGAGGTCAACCCTCCATTGTAAGTCAAGGAAATAGTCCCCACATTTGTGTCAAGGTTAACCCTCCTTGTTGATCAGAGGGCAAAGTCCCCACAGTTGTGGGGCACTAGGGTTATTAGACTCTCCTAGAGATGTCGGCTCTAGTAAGTAATTGTTAAGTAGGGCCGACATGTTAAAGTGGACATTAAGTGAATGAAATAATATAAATAGAGAGTGAGCCTCTCTATTTATCACACACACACTCACTCACTGGGGCGCATGAGTGAGAGAGAAGTAGTTCTCTCAAGTGAGAGAGAGAGAGAAGATGTGGAGATCATCTTTATGTTTTCAGGTTTTACTGATATATCTCGGGATTTGAGAAGGCTCAGGAGCTGAAACTTTCACAGGCCAAAGAGAAAATATGGATTTACAATGTTTCCACAATTCAGCCTTAGATTCACTATATTCTAAGAGATATGATCCCTCCAAGTTAGGGTTCTAGCCTCTTCCATGATTCATCCCTAAAAAGGACACCTAGGGATAATTGCTATATCTCAGGTTACGAAGGTCCAAATGGAATTTTTGAAGATGTTCCAGAAGGGGTACAGAATTTAATTTATGTGGTCCAAGTTTCAGACCCAGAAGATAAAACAGTGACACATGGTAGTCCGTACAACTTCACTATGCTAAATAGTCCTGAAACATGTCATCTTGGGAAAACGCTCAAAATTCCCAATTGGTGAAACCAATTCTGATGAAACCTATGGTGTTGGAATAGGGACAGGTGAGGCTACCTCATTGAAAAGTTTTAGACATAGAGGAGCACTAATTTCTAAGATACCATAGAAACAGTATTAGGCATTTCTACAAAAGAAATTGGAAAACTAGGGCTTCCTATTCCGGGAGTTTCCCTCCACTGTTTTCAGAAAAGGAGTGCATTGGATAGCTCACCTTGAAGAGGTCTATATTTATATCCACTCAGATATTAAATATTCCAAGTTTTGAAAATTATGTTTTCTCTGACAAACCCTAGATCAACCAGCTCCAGAATTAGGACGAATACCTCAAATCGGTAAGATCTAATCTTTTGCTATTTTCATTTGAGTTTCTCATTTCAAAGTGATCTATCGCATCAGCTTGATGGTAAGCTTGTTGAAGTTGATAACTTCCAAGCATGAAAGTATATGATCTCTCTAAAGAAAATGAATTGGACACCTACATGAGCAGAGAGGTTCTAGT
Organism: Pseudotsuga menziesii; assembly: GCA_001517045.1. NCBI lineage: Eukaryota > Viridiplantae > Streptophyta > Pinopsida > Pinales > Pinaceae > Pseudotsuga > Pseudotsuga menziesii. The sequence goes on along the minus strand of LPNX010105575.1, from coordinate 300,857 downwards.
TCCAGAGGGAGATGAGGCTCAAAGCCTTACACAAGAAGAACTTGGTCAAGGCCAAGAAGATCATTGATGATTCAATCACGGATCAAATTGTACCAAAAGTGTCTTCCCTAAAGACACTGAATATGTTTGATTCCTTAACCAAGCTATTTGAAGGGAAGAACATAAATCAGAAGATGACTTTGAGAAAGAAGTTGAAGAATGTGAAGATCTAGAATGCAGAGACCGTACAGTCATACTTTACAATGGTCTCTCAAATCAAAGAACAACTTGAAGCGGTAGAAGAAGAGGTGGAGAATGCAGAAGTGGTGATAGCCACCTTGAATGGCCTCTCATGATCATGGGATTCATTCATGCGAGGAATGTGTGCTAGAAGGAAGTGATTACTTTCAACAGACTCTGGGAAGAAGAAGAAGCTCGACTCATAATAAGAGAAGAGAAGATGGGAGAAAATGAAGATCAAGCTCTCACCATCAAAAGAAGATCCCTCAAGCGATGAGGGATATGAAGGACTCAATTCTTGAAGAACCTCTTATCCATCTTGAGCATTTGGATAAGAAATGATGAAGTCATGAATGAAGAAGATGATGAAGCGGAAGGACCAATAAGGAGTCTACCCACGAAAATAATAAAGATAAGTATTCAATTGTCATTTCATGATATAATTTTTGTTATGCAATTTGTTTATATTCAATTGATGTATTATGCATGATAGAATGTTTGCATTAATGCCAGTATACTAATAATATGCATGTGATGGGTAAGTAGCTCATGGTGCTATACAACTCTCCATTGCTACTTATCTAGAATGAAACCTCTTTGCTGACATATTGCATTAGTGCACAATCTCAATGTTGTCCTGGTAGAGATGGAAGGCATCTAGAAAATTTCTGTGAGATATGGATGAATGTTGTATTGGCTAAAATAGTTGCATGATCATATATTTATGCATAAGAATTTGCCATTATGAATATGACTTATGAAATGTTTCTAACCATACAACTAAAGCATTTGACTTGTAGGAAAGATTGCGTACATAATCACCTACAAGAAAAGAAGGATGAGACTTGTTCCGAAGAACAAGTGACGACAGATAAAGAATAATATGACGAATGCAACGACATAATTGATGCAGAACCTTCCAGCTATGAAGAAGTAACCAAGAAGAAAGGGAAGACCAGTTCAAGAAGAATGATGTCTACGATGCAGTATCGATACATGAAGGGACGTTCGTAGTTCCATCATGCAGTAGATGGAAACATCGTTGGATACAAGGCAAGATTCGTAGCATGAGGCTTCTCATGAAAAGAAGGCATAGACTACGAAGAGACATTTGCAGCCAGTGGGAGTTGAGACACATGACAGGCATAATCATGTGTGCAAATGAAAGAAGGCCTTGTACGAGCTCAGAAGATACCCATGGGATAACACATACATGAGGAGCTTGATGAAGATCTGAACCTTTACTACAAGGTTGATAGAGGATGACAAGCTCACAGATGGGTGTGAGAAGAACTTTTGAAAAAGTTCAAGACAGAGGATCTTGGTATCCAATGATCCTAGATGGATACATAGAATATTAGTAGCAGAGGAAGCTACTTATCACTCTGGTACAAAAGGTTTCAGGGCATAGAGTATGAAAGACAAAGGGAGAATGATGCTCCGCTTCAGAGGGATTGACTGCAGAAGATCCTGAGGTTCGACATGGTACGGCAGGATGGAAAGATTACTGATGAATCTAGGCTTTACTAAGAGTAAAGAGGATTCCAACCTTTGCTTCAAGGTTGAAGGAGGAAGACCAGTGATGCTCTTGTTATATGTCGATGACTTGTTCCTAACATAAAAGAGGAACTCATTAAATTTGCAAGAAGAATACTTGCAGCCGAGTTCGAGATAAAGGACTTGGGGATGATGCACTACATTCTAGGCATGGAGGTGTGGACAAGGGAAGTATGCAGTAGAGATCCTGAAGAGGTTCAGGATGATGGACTGCAAGGCCATGACCACACCTATGGCATCGAACACGAAGCTATTGGGTATTGCTTTATTAGAGTCGGTTGATGCCACGATGTATAGTCAGATGCTTTTTTCCTTGATGTACCTGAAAATTACGAGACCAGATATTTGCTTTACTGTGAAAACGTTGAGACATGTTCACCTGATGGTTGCAAAGCATGCAGTGAGGTACTTGAATGGTACAGTTGATTATGGGCTCAAGTATGAGGCAAATTAGAAGATTAACCTAGAGGGTTATATGGATTCGTATTGGGCAGGCAGTGCCATTGATAGGAAGAGCACTTTGAGGTGCTACTTTAGTATGAGATCAAGTATCACTATATCAGGGATATGGTGCAGAGAGGAGCAGCGAAGCTATAGTATGTTGCGACAAACGAACAGATAGTTGATGTGTTGACGAAGCCATTGGCCAAAGTGAAGTTTGAATACTTCAGGGAGAAGCTTGGTGTTCTCCAGATTGAGGTTCCCTCCAAGGGGAAATGATGAGACCTAGATCCATTCTGACATGGTGAGAGGATTAGGTTCCTTCCATGGTCAAATGTAAGGGCTGAGCCATTATGCCATGGTGAGAGGATTCGTTTTCTTCCATGTAAGATGTGAGTGCTGAGCCATTATGATGTGCATGTAGGATTAGTTCCTACATGATCAGATTTAAGTGTTGAATACCATTCTTAGAAAGGAGGCACCTGGTCCGTTACCAAGAATACTCAGCTTGGTGTTGAGATGCCATTCTCTGGGAGAATGGAGGCACCTGGTCAGTTACCAGGAATCCTCAGTCTGGGACTGAGATCCCTTTCGATGTGGTGTGTTCGCACATGGTCAGATGTAAGTGCAGATCCCTTTTGATGCGGTGTGTTCGCACATGGTCAGATGTAAGTGCAGAGCCCTTTCGATGCGGTGTGTTCACACATGGTCGGATATAAGTGTTGAGTCATTATGGCACGATGTGTTTACACATGGTCAGATGTGAGTGCTGGACCTTTCTGACAAGATGAGGTCATATGTGAGTGTTGGGCGTGCCTTTCTGACAAGATGAGGCCAGATGTAAGAGCTGGGTGGGCCATTCTGACTTAGGGTCAGATATAAGCGTTGAATATCTACATGAAGGCTAGGCCTACAACCAACATGAAAAAGGGTTGGCTCTGTAGAAATTCCTGTGACGAGAAGAATGAAGAGATAGCACCATTTGATTGAGATAGCAAAATCAATAATGATGATGATGATTCAGTGATGATCCAGCTTTGATGATAGTCTAGATCAAGTGATAATATAGCAGTGACAATCCAGATCAAGTGATGATCTATATTTGATGATGATCCAACAATGATGATCTAGATCAAGTGATGATCCAAACTCAATGATCTAGTGATGATCCAGATCCAGTGATGATCCAGACTTGATGAAGATGACTTGATAATGAAGATGACTTGACGATGATGATGACTTGATAATGAAGATGACTTGAATATGAAGATGACATGAAGACGAAGATGACTTGAAGACGAAGATGACTTGAAGACGAAGATGACTTGATGATGATTCAGATGATACCGAGAAGAAGACTTGTGCTGACAAATTGTGTTGAGAGAATACCTTCCTAGTTAAGAGGGAGTGTTGATGTATTTGTAACTTCGGAATGTATTCGCTTGTATATCTTATGTATTGTACCCCGATGTTTATTTCGGGAAGTATCTATAATTTAATTGAGTCATGTCATGCCCTGATGTTCTGATCGGGAGATTCAATAATGTAAGCAAGTCATGTAAAGTCATTGAGGTTAACCCTCCATTGTAAGTCGGGGCAATAGTCCCCACATTTGTGTCAAGGTAACCCTCCTTGTTGATCGGAGGGAAAATTCCCCATAGTTGTGAGGCACTAGGGTTATTAGACTCTCCTAGAGATGTCGACTCTAGTAAGTAATTGTTAAGTAGGGCCAGCATGTTAAAGTGGACATTAAGTGAATGAAAGAATATAAATAGAGAGTGAGCCTCTCTATTTATCACACACACACTCACTCACTGGGGCGCATGAGCGAGAGAGAAGTAGTTCTCTCAAGTGAGAGAGAGAGAGAAGCTGTGGAGATCATCTTTATGTTTTCAGGTTTTACTACTGCCATTGGTGCTTATTCTATCTATGAGGAAGTTGCAGGGTTTTCTCCTTTATGGTTTCCCCGAGGAAAACTATTTGTGTCTCTTGTCTCTTGTGTTTAATTGTTGTGCATGTTATTCTCCCAGTTAAATATCCTAAGATAATGCTAGCTTGAATGATAAAAATGTAACAGGCTCTGTAGAACTTCTTATGATGTATAGATTTGAGATATGTCACAAGTCAATGCCCCGAGTATAGAGTTGCAGCAGCAATGATGAGATCTAATGATGATGTCCATTTATGATGATCATGATAGAAGAATTCCTTCCTTGTTAAGAGTGAGTGTTGAAGATTATGTAAGTTTGAAAGATATTCTTCATGTATTATTGATGTGTCGTTGATGTATTATTGTTGTACTTCCTTTGGAAAATATTCATATTGTAATTGATCATGTAAAACCATAAAATAATTCATGTGATAACATTCAAGTTGGCCCCACAAAAATCACTAGGTAAAACTTCTCCAGTTATCGGGTAAAACTGCCACAACATTGGGTAAAATTGCCCCAGTAAAGCTGACCCATTTAGTGAAAAGTCAGCTAGAAGATAGTATAAATAAGGAGGGCACATTCCTCATTTGTACACCAAGCAAGTTCAATCCCGCTTGAGGAAAAGGTTTGCTCCACCTAAGAGAAGAATTTTTTGGGTTGTAGATGACTTGAAAGACATCTTATCTTGTTTATTCTCAAGATTTTTGGAAGAGAATTTAGATCTTGGATTGTACTAGAATACATTGCACTTGTTGACTGAATCTATACTGAAGAGGTTTGATGGGAATCCATTATGGTTTCCAAGAGGAAAATCTTTGTGTTATTTTGTGTGTGTTGTGCTTGTCTTTCTTTCAATGATCCTATTGCATATGATTATTGTCAATTGTTTAAATATCTACCACAATATGTTATGTCCTCAAATGGTTTTGTAAATTTTGAGGAGATTCATTCGTTCATACTTAATTTGTCATTTTCCTTAGTATTTTGGTCAGTGTTTTAATCTCCAAATTCTTCACCCAGCTCCCATTGATCACTCTTGTCCTTTGGTTTCTTTCTCTTGACCTGCAATGCAAAAATGAAAAATAAATGATACCTAGCCTATAACCCTAGCTTTATTGGCTTTTATATTGACAAACAAATCTACATAAGTCATACAAGCCTAGCGAGGTAAGTATACATGTCATTCCAGGAGTCAAAGCCACATGGCAAACCAAATGTCAAGACAAGGAAATACATAAGCCAAGTCCAAGGTGGAGGTCGCATAGGAACTTCAATTCCACATGTCAATAGTTTACCAGGTTCCTGATCTGTGTGGCAGAGGTCCTCAACAACTTCAACCACAGTGGGGAGTCACGATGAGATGTCTAGGACTGCACATATGACAAAAGAGGATGGATAGATGCCCGATTTGCATGGTAGAAGCTGAAAAATGCAAACCTTTACCGTTATTCATCCCTGCTCTTCCCTCTTCATTTGGTTGGGGGAAGTTTATTGAAGAGTGAAAACGAGATCTCAGAAATATCTACGAAAATGATGTTACTCCTCCATCATATACACATCCCAGCATAAATATTGGCTCCTGGAGTTTTGTAGATAAAGACCACGCATTCATGTGTCGTTAGCATGATGGGTGGTCGTAAAGTATTAAGATTGGCCAGAGGCCGATTATAGAAGTAGGGGCACATGTTTTTTTGACATGTAGATCGATGTAGAGTTGGAGACCAAATACTTAAAGAGCACATATCCCTTCTTGGTCTACTGCAAATGCTTCAGCATTGTCACTATTCTCTGCGTACTTTTGTGTGTTTCTATTAACGTGCTTTTAGCTATTTAATCCTACAAAAATGACAAAATTCTATTTAATGGCATTTTGTAGTGTTAACTAGTACTTATTACACTGTTTGTAGTGATTGCAGAGAATGAATAGGAATAGATTCAGAATTTCTGGTGAAATACAAAGTATTGGGTAGGCAGTGAGCTCATTAACAGATCATTGATAAGTTGAAAAGGAAAAAATTGAATCAAAGCTACATTGTTTGCTTGCTATGACTGGAGCTATTTTTCAACCCCTTTCACTGTCTTCTCAAAAATTGTTATGTGGTTATCATTTGAATTTTATCTACCTCAGAGTATCGAACCAAAAGCCCCATAGTTTGAGGGAAAACCTAACAGGTACAGAGTGTGTGTTCAACATGCAAAGCTCTCTATGGTTATGAGATTCCTTGCAGAGATAAGCTTCATATTTCAACTGTTTTGGACCTGAAAAGAAAGTTAGATGAAGCTTTGAAGAAGTCTTCTAAAGCTTGCCTTTTCAGTGGCTATTTCAGTTTGCACAACTATCCTTAGCCACCGAAAGCAGAGCTTTCGGTGGCTGACAGGCTCAGATTTTGGCTCTTATAGACATCGAAAGTGCAGAACAGGGAATAAAGCTACCATTTTTGCATAGATATGAGTTTTATTGATTCAGATGACTCGAGGATGGTTTATAATGATAGACAATAATTAGAGGCATCATAATCAAGTTTATATATCAGTTTTGAAAGTGCCAACAAAGTAAAAGAGATGAAGCTTCTTGTCTATCTTTGGAAAAATATGACCTGTAAATCCTCCAGGTGGCAGTTTCAATCTGATTCATCAGCCTTTGGATGCCTGCTGCAACTGTCAAAGATATAGAGACCACCAAGATGGAGGTTTCCCCCTTAAATGGGATCTTTTCCTAGTTTTATGAAAACTGTTTTGACTTCCTATTTTTGGCATTTTAGATCCAATTTTATAGGATCTTGAAACTGCTTTGTAAAGGCTATAAAGCCTGAGATTTCTGTAGAATAAGGGAGGTCAACTTTGGAGATGATACTTGGCTTGTACTCCCAAACTTCTCATAGCATATCATAAATATAAGCTTCTTTTTCCCATTGTGTTTAGTTTTACCTCTTGTCTATTTTATACATGTATTTGAATGTTTTATTTTATTTCTTATGCTTATTTAGTGCCTGAGAACTGTCATCTTCTCGTTACAGTGATAAACTAAATTTTACAAGTATTGTTTTCTTATAACATTGGCCATTCATATATATATTTATATCTTATGTGTGTTTCTGTTGATATTATAAGATCCATCCATCCATATATCTTATTTGAAACCTCTGAACAGAGTTGGTTAAAATCCTTGTCTATGTGAATATGTCTATGCATGCTTTGCTTGAGTAAACCTTGTGTTAGTCACCGACTTGATCCAATTGAGAGAAACATTGAGAAAATTAGTTAAGTTATCAGGAATCTTCGAGATACAACCTAGAAGAGTTTCCTGGAGTGCTAACACAATCATATTTGAAACATTAAAATTCTAACAGTCTCTGCCCAACTTGTATTATTTCATCCTTCAGAGACCACCTCCGAGTTAGTCTATACTATCCACTAAGGAGATTGACTCTCAGGATCACTCACAACAAAGGATATACACCCCTAGGATAACTAGCACCCTACTGACTTATCAAACCAAAATAGAAATAAATACAAGGGTTGTTAATCCAACAAGATCTACTATGGAGCTACATGCATATCAATGGGCTTTAGTCAGTCTCATCACCCACCTCACATGCACTCATAGTTTGAGGAAGGTTCCCTTCTATGCTACTCAGTCCCTCGAGTGTTTCCTTCCCTCAATAAGTCCCTGGGCATGTGTAGGAGGTTTTAGCTGTTGAACTAGTAGAGACTTGATGCCTTCAAAGGATTGCACAATCCAACAAATGCGAGGAATTTCCAATGCTCATAGGCTTGAATCTTCCCTTAGACGCTAATTTCCTATGGTCGTTACTAGGAATGGATCACACACATCATGAAATTCATCAACATGCATCCACACCAGGTTCAGAACAAGGGAAAACAAAATAGGTTCTACTCTTGAGTCAATTGCACACACCCCTTGGGCTCTAGTTCCTCACACTCAAGAATTTGATCGCTCTTCCTCCCCTAAATGATTGATTCCCATCGTGAATGGCATGCATAGGTTAAGGTAAACGACACCTGATCTAGGAGGATCTCAAAAGTTCAAATTTTAAAAGTCCCTAAATCTCAGGAAAAATGGTATCATCGCGAAGAGATCGTCTAGACAAACCTAATGACGCAAACATCAGCTCAAACGAAATTTGTATGAAATATTAATCACATTCTAAATTTTAAGAAAGATAGTGATTTCATGTGCCGAAAGTGGCAAAAAAGGGTGCCACACGTCTTGTACAACACCTACGTGGAAGTCCTTGAAGATGACACATGGCTTGGTACTTGTGATTTGGCAGGGGAGGTTGCATCTGACTGGGTATGGCATGGACCGGTTGTTGTTTGACACGTGGCAGTTGACATGGCATATTCTTGTGGTAACACGTGGAAGTCCACAGATTGTCCGGTAGTTAGAACCACTTTATCCTAAAAAGAACCAAGTTGAAGGTGATAAGAATTGAACCTGTGGCCACCTTGATATTAACCATGCGACCTAATGTTATCCCACGAGCTAACCATTGTAACAAACTCCGTTGAAATATTATTTGAACTGGTTGTAAAACACATTGGAAAAGGGAGGAGGTGGGAATTCGACGTGTTTGGACCCGGGATTCCCACCCCATGTCATATATATTATTCACATGGTACAACCATTACCCTAACCACCCAATTTCCATATATAATTGCCACCAAAACAAATACAATGGGTTGCTATATAAAGATAATTCCATAGGTTTTGAACCTATAACCACTCAAACTCCAACTGCTTCACATTAACCCGCTAACCAACAGGACAACCATATCATTGGAAGCTCCACCTGACCAAATGATATTTAAGCTTGCCATTCTGCCTATGTTGGGGAGAAGGAGAATTCGTGGACACTTTATCCTCTAGATAGCTTGTGTTTTGTTCAAAGAGAGGAAGAGAATGTTGTGGCTCATGTAAGGTGAAGGTGGTCATATTTTTATTCATTTTCCAATGTCTTCATGATCTTGAGTCACTAGTGCAATCAAGTTGTGGATCTGTTGCTGCCGCAACTGTTCTCCCCAAATTTATTTTTTATTTAAATTCTGGGCCTCTCCTCATCATTTTTTGCTTGGTTTGATCGTTAAATTCTTGAGCCTCGCGGGCTTGTCTTCTTTTCGTTTCACGTTGAAGATGGATGTCAGCCGGTTTATTTATGCCTTGTTCAGTTTCGGTTTGAGTCATGGATGTCTGGTTTACTGGTCGAAAAAAAGAAAATCTTTGTTCTTCAGAGTTGCCTTTTCGGAGCAAGAACGAACCTAGCTGTGCCTGATCCTTGAAACTGCTTGCACACTTGAATTTTTCTTGCGATCGGGCCTCTTTTTAATTTCAGATCGGAAGCTGTGATTTTTCTATTTCGCCGTCGTTGCGGCTCTCAGATCGTTTTAGCGTCCGACTCTCTAAATCCCCCCGACGTCCGATTCGTGTTAACCTTAAGCCGCTGGCCCGTAGCCCTGACTCGTCCGCCGTTTCGGCTGGGAGTTTCTTTAACTTCCAATTCTAATGTCTATCGACGTCCGACTTAGCCTCATCCTGCCCTTGTCGCTTGCCTTCAGCCTTTGTCTCGTCCGCCGTTTCGGTTGGGAGATCCTTTCAGCTTTCGACGTACCATCCTTCCAACGTCTGATTAATGATGTTTCCCGCCTGTGGAGTGGTCTACCCATCCGATGTAAGTATGGTTGAGCCTCCAGTAAGTTCCCCGCCATGGTCGAGGTAGTGGTATTGGCGCCTGGTGATTTCCTTGCGGGATGGTTGTTTCATGAGTAGATCTGACTATTTTGTTTTATAACGTAATCCCAGTGGATGATGCTTGTCAATCGATTGTAGGTGAGCGCGGAGGAGAGATCAAAATGCCACGGCGTGGAGGAAGACGGACCGTTTAACAGCAAACACAGAATTTTGAAAGGCCCGGCAGTTACCCAATCAATCATGAATGTGCGTTGAAAGATGGGGGACCGAAAACGTTTGGGAAACGGAAAAGCCACACGTCTGGGGGGATCCCGAAGGGTCGGCTATAGTAGTTTAAATATTTGAAAGTAGGAAGGAGAGGGGGCTTTTTCCCCTGAAAATTTTGTAAATCATCTATTGTAAGAGGAACTACTTCATTTTACATGAGAGACTGCAAATTTTGCTTGCTGGAAGAGGTGCAATACGGAATGCGTCACATGTATTTAAAGGAGCAATGTGAAGAGGAACTATTTTGTTTTCAGCTATGACTCTTTAACTGTGAGAATGTTCTAATTTCTGAACCTATGTTCTTGCTGGAATATTCTTAAGTTTATTCTATGATGTTGTTTCCATGGTGAGTGATAGTGGCTTGTTCATAAATAATCAGCTATCTGGTTGTTGAAATATATTTTAGAGTGTTCATGTGTTTTGGAAGGAAGTCTCAGCTATCTGAAACATTTCACAATGCATGTACTGATTGTATTATTCACCCAATATGATAATTCTGCTCCCTAGGGATAGTTTAGAGAGTCAGTCCATTTTTTGTTGTATGCGATTTGGATGCCTATGAGACATAAGACGAGAGGTAAGAACCTGCGCATCAAATTGTGACTGCTCCTGGCATTTTTATCACCCTGCATTTAGTTAGGCACTTGCATTTCATAGTCTTAAGTCAAAACACAAAAACTCGATGGACTAGGCCGTAACCGGTAAAACCTTTGTTTTGTTACTTGACCTGCGGTAGCTGGACCGCAAACTGGATGGATTCCCTATACCAAACAGTCAACGGGATAGTTGGGAACGTTGATTGGGGAGAATCCCTTACTATTGCCGCCTGCGATTTTCCAGGCCTCAACAGTTTTGGCACTAGAAGGAGGGCCGGCAATGCATGGCTGGCCGGGGAAACCCGTTTTCCCGAGAATTTTCCACGAGTGACAGTTCCAAAAGAAGTAGGTACCATAATCCAATCCCGGAAGAAAACAGAGAACATCTATATGTTGTTGGTAACGAAGTAGTTAACGACCTAAGAAGACATACCCGTGCATACGTAAAGAAGCTTGGAGGGTTTCCAATTATCCCTGACTTACCTAGAAGAGAATACAAGAAGAAAGACCGTCCTGTAGCAGAAGATTCATTGTTGGTTGGAGATTGGGAAGAACTTGTAGAGACTGCTCTACAAGAAGTTGAGCTACCTTTGAATCAAGAGGGCCCAGAAACCCCTTACATTTCTCCTGTTCACACCCCTATTGGTTCACCCCCTCACTCTCCACCCCGATGCATGGCTGGCGTAAATGCAAACCAACCCCCCAACCCACCAAATCCACCACCCGCATGGAGAGCCAGATCACCTCTGAACTTGACTCCTCCTTTGCATGACCTACCTCAGGCCTTTGAAAAGTTGTTGCCCAAGTTCGATCCAAATGAGAAGATATTAGTGGATGATCATTTGCAAAGTTTTTACTTGGAAATAGAAGGATTGAGAGACGGGGAACATGAAGATGTAGTGTGTAGAATTTTCCCGCATACCCTCAAAGGAGCTGATGCGTCATGGTACTTTGGGTTGCCCGCTAATTCTATCCCAGATTGGGATACTTTCGAGGGAATGTTCAGAAGTAAGTATGCAGTTCAAAAGACTCACACAGCCCTTATGAAAGGACTATGCGCATTGAAGAAAGAGAAAAAGGAAAAAGTGCACAGTTTCACACAAAGGTTTGCAGCATATCTTAAGAACTTTCTAAAACAGATAAGCCTTCAGACAAAATACTGATTGAGTATTATACTTCAGCTTTGGGTCCTGATTTGGCCATGTTTTCAAAAGGTAGGGCCAAGCCTACTTTGACAGAGACCTATGAAGAAGCGGAAGTGGTGGAAGCAGAAAGAGAAAGTATTGAAGACTATCCGGAACAATCAGGAGAAAGAGGCACAGGAAGGAAGACCTTATTGTTCACTAAGCCTAAGGAAGAAAAGTCGCCAGACCTGGAGAATATGGCCAAAATGATGCAAAAGATGTCCAATAAGATCATAGAATTGGAGAAAAAAAAAGAAGCACAAAAGTTCTAAAGGCCATATTATAAGAAAAGGGAGGACAATAATCAGTCCCAGCCTCCTCCTCAAAAAACTGCATCCATGAATCTGACAGATATAGGGATGGAAAATTTCTGTACCTTTCACCAACAACCTCATTCTGAAAAGAACTGTCCGCAATGGATAAATTCAATGACATTGGTCATGAATCAGATGTTGGATTCGAGGTTAACGGAAGAAGATGATGATGAAAGGAAAGAAAGTGCTACTTCTACTTCTGCAAAAGAGCAAGAAGAAGAGGCCATGGCATTATGGAGTTCTGTTTCCTTACTTGATGCAGAAAAGGAAATTACTCAGGGACACAGGGATGTCAGGGAAGCTAACGTGACAACTAGAAGCCAAGGGACGATTAGGAATGATAGTATTTTACTCCCAAAGATCAGAAGGCTGCAAAGAAATTTCAAGAAGAAATTTCAAGATAAATCCTTGGCTGATGAGATTCCGGAATTTACTATTACCAGCCAAGATCCTAATAAGAACAGAACGTTGCCTAAGCCAAATGAAGAGAAGTTCGGTACTGATGAATCTCAGTCCGTTAAACAACAAATTGAATATGACGTTGTGGAATATTTAAAGAAGATAAAGGCAAATGTCCTGCTGTTCGAAATGTGCAAAGTACCTCAACAGAAATAAAGGTTGTTGAAAGCGCTGAAAACATCGGAAGAGAAGCTGCCCGCCGACAAGCATCCTCGGGATGAAGAAGAAATTGGAGAAGCTAGCATCGGAGGTAAGTCTAAAACTAAACATCCACCTTTCCTCCTGACGTTTGAAATCTTTAATCATAACATGCATAATTGTCTGGTAGACTCAGGGGCGTCTATTAATGTCATGCCCGTATCAGTATGTAAGAAAATAAATGGGCAACCTAAGCCAACCACGTGGAGGGTGGTGCAATTGGATATGACAGACGTTAAGGTAATTGGTGAGATGGAAGACGTTCTAATCCGTCTGGCATCAAATGACAAAGTATGCCAAGTTATTAACATCGTGGTGGCTGATATACCAGATGCTTACGGCTTGGTCCTGAGCAGAGATTGGTCAGCTAAATTGAATGGATATTTCTCCTCAGATTGGTCGCACCTGTGGTTGCCGTACAAAGGAAGTCCCAATCAGATTAAGGTTTTGAGAGAACCTCACATGAAGTACAATGTTACTCAACTGGATGAGAAGAATATACCAGTCGAACCTGTGTTGGGAAATTATTTTCTCGAACTAGAACCAGGGAACTATCAAGCGAAGGAGTCCAGTGACACATCTGACACTCAGCCTGATCTTTCAATTTTCTCAGGCTGATGAAATTGACTGTAAAATAGTAGACTTAGCAGTAGGAGTAGATTCATTTTCAGTAGATAATGTTTGTTGGACTTTATTTTTTGATGGATCTAAAACATTAGAAGGGTCAGGGGTCGGTTGCGTCCTTATTGATCCGCAAAAAAATAAACATTTCCTGTCATGTAGATTAGAATTTGAGTGTACTAATAATACGGCCGAGTATGAAGCACTGCTGCAGGGACTCAAGAAAGCGATTGAGCTAAAGGTTAGTAATTTAAAAGTTTTTGGGGACTCAGAAATAGTTGTAAAGCAAATAAGAAATCAAATACATTGTGTTTCTCCCCACTTGAAAGCTTACCAAAGCGAGGTATGGGATTTGCTTAAATGTTTTCATGCATTCAATATTATTTCAATCCCTAGAATGAAAAATGCGGCCGCTGACCTTTTGGCCACATCGGCCGCCAGGCTGGTACCCACTAATAACAGATGTTCTATTGAATTACCTTTCAGGCCTTCAGTACCTGACATGATCACCAACCTACGAGTATTTGACAATGATCAGCAGATAATCGAGTGTCTGACAAGTGATGAGGTATTTAAAGGAACCATTATAGACAACGAGGAACATCAGGCTGAGATGAAATATGACAATTTCATTTCAAAAGGGGTCAGAACGTTAGAAAGGATGTTTGAATTGAATGAAAAGTTCAGAAGACCTGCTAACGTGAAGACGCACAGCTCAACTCTACAGTTCGAGCCGATAAATTTGGGGATTGAGAACAATCCTAAGTTCGTGAATCTTGGCGAATGCTATTCACTAGCAGAAAAAGACAAATTCGTCGGTCTATTTAAACAATATAAAGATGTTTTTGCCTGGACATACGAAGATTTGAAAACCTACAACACCAGCATCATCAAGCATATCGTCCCTATTAAAGCAGGCGTCAAGCCATATCAGCAGCCGTTGAGGAAGATGCACCCAAAGTTGGAACCACTAATTCAGAGCGAAGTGAAGAAATTGTTAGACGCTAGGATTATTTTTAAAGTCAGGCACTCCGAGTGGGTGTCGAATTTGGTGCCGGTCAAAAAAAAGTCAGGAGAAATTAGACTGTGCGTGGACTTCAGAAACTTAAATCGCGCCTCAGATAAAGACAACTATCCGGTGCCTCCCATGGAGCAATTGCTACAGATGGTTTCTGGTTCTGAATTGTTTTCATTGTTGGACGGGTTCTCTGGATACAACCAGGTGTTAGTAGCTGAGGAAGATAGATTGAAGACAACGTTCATAACTAAATGGGGAACTTTTGCCTATAGAAGGATGCCCTTTGGACTGATTAACGCTGGAGCCACGTTCCAGAGAGCTATGGACATAGCTTTCCGCAGACTGATTGGACGAAGTGTCGTGGTATATCTGGATGATATCACAATATTCTCGAAGAAAAGAGGGGAGCACGCGTTCCACCTAAAGCAAATTTTCGAATGCTGTCGGAAATATGGTATTTCCCTCAATCCTAAGAAGTGCGTATTCGCGGTCACAGAAGGTAAGTTACTGGGACATATAGTTTCAAAGAGAGGTATATCTATAGACCCAAAAAGAATTAAAGCCATTGAACAAATCCCTATGCCCCATAATAAAAAGGGAATGCAATCCTTCATGGGAACAATAAATTTCGTACGTAGGTTTGTACCTGATTTTTCCCAGACTGTTAAGCCACTGCAGCAGATGGTAATGCAAAATGCACAATTTAAGTGGACTGAAACTGAGAAGAATGCTTTCAGTAAGATCAAGACTGCTGTTGCACATGCGCCCTCTCTGAAAAGTCCAGACTTTGACAAAGACTTTATTATGTATACATTTGCATCCGATGATTCATTGGCAGCTGTGCTTACGCAAAAGGAGGACGGGGGTGATGAATTCCCAATATCTTTTATGAGCACTGGGCTACAAGGGGCTGAATTAAACTACCCAGCCATTGATAAACAAGCGTACGCAGTGTTTAAAGCAGTGAAACAATTCAGGCCTTATATATTAAAAAATCGAACCAAGGTAATAATCCCTTACCTAGCTGTGAGATCCCTTCTCATTCAGAAAGAGTTAGGAGAAAGAAGGGGCAACTAGGTAACAGCCCTTCAAGAATATGACCTTGAAGCCAGCCACTATAGTGAAAGGTCAAGGGTTATGCAGATTGATGACTGAAAACAGAAACAACGAATAACAGGCATGGGAAGATGAAGCAGAATTGCATGTAATGGATGTATGTCCTCTGTTTACAGCTCCTGAGTCTTGGTATAGAGACCTTGTGCATTACTTGAAGTCAGGGCTGTTGCCAGAACATTGGAGTTCCAAACAAAGAAGAGCTCTGCGTCTCAAATCGGCCTCCTATCAACTTGTTGAAGGAGTGTTATTCAGAAAGAATTATGATGGGGTTCTCCTCAGATGTTTGGAAAAGGAAGACGCAAAGAAAGTAATGGCAGAACTACATGATGGTCCGGCTAGGGGACATTATTCAGGCAACACTACAGCCCACAAAATCCTTAGAGCCGGTTACTATTGGCCTACCCTCTTTAAAGATGCACATGCACATGTCAGGACATGTGATATTTGTCAAAGGTGTGGTGGGAGACAGCCTAAAGCAGCAGCGCCGTTAAAGCCTGTGATGATCACGGAACCATTTGAGCAATGGGGGCTGGACATTATTGGAGAAATAAAACCGAATTCTTCCCTGCTACACAAGTACATTCTCACTACGACTGATTATTTCACTCACTGGGTCGAGGCTATCCCACTGCGCAAGATAAACGAAGACGAAGTCATTAGCTTCCTACAAGATCATATCATGACCAGGTTTAGAGTTCCAATTTCGTTAGTTTTTGACAATGCTAAATATTTTTCATCAATTAAATTGACTGCATTTGCTCATGATAAAGGGATAAAATTACATTATTCTGCTAACTACTATCCGCAAGGGAATGGCCTGACCGAGTCCTCTAATAAAAACCTCATTAGAATTTTGAAGAAGACTGTAGTAGAAAACCAGAGAAGTTGGCACTTAGCCTTACCCAACGCCCTGTGGGCTGATAGAGTCACCCCCAAGTTTGCAATAGGAGTGTCACCCTATTCCCTTGTGTACGGTAAGGAAGCCATCCTGCCTCCCAATATCATGCTACCATCTTCCATACTAGCTCAAGAGTCTAGGGGGTCGGATGATGAGGTTCTCGAAATAAGAATATATAATCTCCTGAAAGCAGAAGAGGCCAGAGACAAGGCTAGAGAACGCTTTCAACAACAGCAGGAGGTAGTAAAAAAGTGGTTTGACAAACATAAAGCCGGGAAAAAGGACCTGGAGGTGGGAGACCTAGTTCTCAAGTGGGATCATCCCCATGATGAGAAAGGGAAGCATACTAAGTTCCAGCAGTTGTGGGTAGGCCCATTTCTAATCTCAGCAAAACTTGGCCCTGCTACTTATAAGTTGCAAGATTTACAGGGATGGGAGGAGAACTTGCCAGTTAATGGTTTGGTTCTCAAACCTTACTTTTCTTGAGTTTTCGGTCTTGTATATAAATAAGTTTTTTGGTTGTTTTGAGTCATGCTTTTATTTGGTTTCATTTTGAGTTGTTAATTTTCAATAAAGGGAACGAACTTGCGTGTCAGCCTGTGTGTTGTTGACTGAATTCTTCCATCCTAACAGTTTTCTCGAATTAAATTCTGTGTGCATTGAAGTCCTACCTAACCCCTGTGAAATAAACCAGATTCGGGGAGACGGGAGTACTATGTTGAGGCTCCATCCACGTCACATCTAAAATGTTCTAAGGAGCAACAGCAAAGGACCCATGGAAAGAAGCAAGGTGAACAGTGCATTAAATTTAAATGATCCCATGCTCAGAAACAAATGCCAAAAGGCAAATAAAGAGTCAAAAGAATTCTATAAAAGCATCATATATCAAAGCGGGTGCTGAATCATAAGCACTAAATTGCCAAAAGATCCTCTCCGTCCGTGAGCTGAAACTTGAAGTACACCACTCACACAAAAGGACACTATGGGATAGAGGATCCTGAATTAAAATTCAGTAAGAAAGGCGTACAGAAGGACTCAGATTGAAAAGGACAAAAGTCCAAAAGCACAAAAGTGCTAAAATGGCGTGGGAACGAAGAACAAACGAATACTGTTGTTTACTATCTGCTACAATCATGTGGTGTCCACGTTGTTAGCTACCTGAAGACAGAGGTAATAATGAAACTCATACTCTGGCCCCGACAGAGTTATCTGGACTTGAAGGTCTCGGTTTCGACTTCCCTAAATTGGACTAGTATCAATGATTAAGGTACACACTTCGGTCATTTGAGAAATCCAGATAGCTGGAAGAATTCATTTGATGCATTTTGTTGTGAAACAGTCTGCCACTCAAAGAAAAGTCACCCAGATATCTAGGTTCACCAGGAAATCGCCAGTTGTTGCTGCCACAACTGTTCTCCCCAAATTTATTTTTTATTTAAATTCTGGGCCCCTCCTCATCATTTTTTGCTTGGTTTGATCGTTAAATTCTTGAG
The DNA here is from genome assembly GCA_001517045.1 of Pseudotsuga menziesii. Lineage (NCBI taxonomy): Eukaryota > Viridiplantae > Streptophyta > Pinopsida > Pinales > Pinaceae > Pseudotsuga > Pseudotsuga menziesii. The sequence continues at coordinate 282,833 of LPNX010105575.1, read as the reverse complement.
CCTCGCGGGCTTGTCTTCTTTTCGTTTCACGTTGAAGATGGATGTCAGCCGGTTTATTTATGCCTTGTTCAGTTTCGGTTTGATTCGTGGATGTCTGGTTTACTGGTTGAAAAAAAGAAAATCTTTGTTCTTCAGAGTTGCCTTTTCGGAGCAAGAACGAACCTAGCTGTGCCTGATCCTTGAAACTGCTTGAACACTTGAATTTTTCTTGCGATCGGGCCTCTTTTTAATTTCAGATCGAAAGTTGTGAGTTTTCTGTTTCGCCGCCGTTGCGGCTCTCAGATCGTTTTAGCGTCTGACTCTCTAAATCTCCCCGACGTCCGATTCGTGTTAACCTTAAGCCGCTGACCCGTAGCCCTGACTCGTCTGCCGTTTCGGCTGGGAGTTTCTTTAAATTCCGATTCTAATGTCTGTCGACATCCAACTTAGCCTCCTCCTGCCCTCGTCACTTGCCTTCAGCCTCAGTGTCTCGTCCGCCGTTTCGGCTGGGAGATCCTTTCAGCTTCCGACGTACCATCCTTCCAACGTCCGATTAATGATGTTTCCCACCTGTGGAGTGGTCTACCCATCCGATGTAAGTATGGTTGAGCCTCCAGTAAGTTCCCCGCCATGGTCGAGGTAGTGGTATCGGCGCCTGGTGATTTCCTTGCGGGCTGGTTGTTTCATGAGTATATCTGACTATTTTGTTTTATAACGTAATCCCAGTGGATGATTCTTGTCAATCGATTGCAGGTGAGCGCGGAGGAGTGATCAAAATGCCACGACGTGGAGGAAGACGGACCGTTTAACAGCAAACGCGAAATTCTGAAAGGCCCGGCAGTTACCAAATCAATCATGAATGTGCGTTGAAAGATGGGGGACCGGAAACGTTTGGGCAACGGAAAAGCCACACGTCTGGGGGGAGCCCGAAGGGTCGGCTATAGTAGTTTAAATATTTTAAAGTAGGAAGGAGAGGGGGATTTTTCCCCTGAAAATTTTGTAAATCATCTATTGTAAGAGGAACTACTTCATTTTACATGAGAGACTGCAAATTTTGCTTGCTGGAAGAGGTGCAATACAGAATACGTCACATGTATTTAAAGGAGCAATGTGAAGAGGAACTATTTCGTTTTCAGCTATGAATCTTTAACTGTGAGAATGTTCTAATTTCTGAACCGATGTTCTTGCTGGAATATTCTTAAGTTTATTCTGTGATGTTGTTTCCATGGTGAGTGATAGTGGCTTGTTCATAAATAATCAGCTATCTAGTTGTTGAAATATATTTTAGAGTGTTCATGTGTTTTGGAAGGAAGTCTCAGCTATCTAAAACATTTCACAATGCATGTACTGATTGTATTATTCACCCAATATGATAATTCTGCTCCCTAGGGATAGTTTAGAGAGTCAGTCCATTTTTTGTTGTATGTGATTTGGATGCCTATGAGCCATAAGACGAGAGGTAAGAACCTGCGCATCACATTGTGACTGCTCCTGGCATTTTTATCACCCTGCATTTAGTTAGGCACTTGCCTATTTCATAGTCTTAAGTCAAAACACAAAAACTCAGTGGATCGGACGGTAACTGGTAAAACCTTTGTTTTGTTACTTGACCTGTGGTAGCTGGACCACAAACCGGACGGATTCCCTATACCAAACAGTCAACGGGCTACTTGGGAACGTTGATTGGGGAGAATCCCTTACTGTTGCCGCCTGCGATTTTCCAGGTGTCAACAGGATCCGTGCAGTGGATTCTCTCCATATCCAACCATTGAGGTATTGATGTATTATTTCCATGTATTTTCCAAGAACACTGAGATTATAGATTGACCTCTCCGTTTAAGAAGCAGGTCCGAAGATGTAGTCCTTCTTGGATGAAATCCGTTATCACATGGTGTCTCTTTTGATGTGCGTTCTTTATCTTCCATGTGTGTGGTTCTTCTAATGTGGCGCTTATGAGATTTGTTCACATTCTTTTCATGCAACTCACTTTTAAGTCATAGAATAGAAGTATCCTGGATCATGTGGTATCAGAGTAGGGTTATTTGTTGTGTATTACGAGTGTGAATACTTACTAGATCCAAGCTTAATGCAGGTGAAGGTGAATTAGTGCCTTACAACCCCGAGATTCGACATGCACAAAGAAGAATAAATATGGGATATGTTGATGTTCGCATAGAGAATGAGGAAGCTTTCCTCAAATATTTCTACTAGATGGAAGGCAAGGTAGACAAATTGTTTGCATATTATGAGAAGAGAATGACAAATGTGAAGAATCCAAAAGAAGAGGACAATGCTTCAGTGAATCAGGGAGGTGGAGGAATATCCTACTCCTCCATCACCACTGTCATCTTCAAGCTCAATCTCAAGCTCAAGTTTGAGTTCTTCATCTTCTCCTCATTTTCCTCATTCCAAGGCTCCTAAAAAATATCTTCCCAAAATACCATTGTTGAAGCTTGATGTGAAGTTAGAATTTCCCATGTTCAATGGAGAATCAAATGCAAAGAACTTAAACAATTGGACAAGGCAGATTGAGGTATATTGCCGAGTTCAATAGATCGAAGAAGAAGATGTGAAGATTCAGTTGGAAGGCACAGCCCTTGTATGGTGAGAAAGAAAGACCCATGTGTGGTGAGAAAGAAAGCTCCTAGAAGGTAGCAAACAAATGGGTAATCTTCGTTCTTCATGGTATGATTTTACATCTGCATTACGCAATCAATTTTATGCATTGGGTTATGTTCAAAAGGCTATGATGGATTGGAAAAGTTTTAGACAAAGTAAAGGCCATAGTGTTCAAAGTTTTACTGAAGAATTTAGAAAGAAGGATCTTGAGTTAAATTTTGCTTTAGATTCTCCTGACGCTCTTTTGAAGTATATTGGTTCTCTTAATAATTATCTTTGCCATACTTTGTTGTTGTTGTGTCCTACTATTTTGAATGAATCAAGTGTGCAAGCAACTCACCTTGAAAGAAGGGCAAAGTATGTACAAGAAGAAGAGCCATCAAAACATTTAGAATACCATTTCAAAGGCAAAGGAAAGGATAAAAGAACAACTACAACAAAGAAGAAAGAGAAGAAAGCGCTCCATTGCACTCATTGTGAGGCAGATGGACATGATGAAGAGCATCGTTGGAAGACATATCTAGAGTTAATACCAAATAAATTTGCTGGAAAAATGAAGCATAAGATTGTTGCTACAACTCAACAAGACTTGGGATATGATTCAGGTGATGAAGAGATGATCACAACAATTGGTTTATAAGGTAACCATTTCTCTTATTCTAGTTCAAGTTTTGCAGTTCCATATCTTGAAAATTATAGAAGAAGAAGTGAATTATTCCACATAAGGGTAGTGACAAATCATACAAAAGTGGAAACTTTGTTTGATACAAGTTCACAAGTTAATTTGATATCTGAAGATATTGTGAAAAAGGTGGGATGAAGACCTCACCAGAAACCTTACCCTCTCGATTGGTGCACAATAATTCAAAGCTTCAAGTTAGCATACAATGTTGGTTGAGGTTTTCTATTGCTTCTAAGTTGATATATGAGGTTGATTTGGATGTTTGTGGTATTGTACTTGGGAATCCTTATCTTTATGACGGGAAGGACACTTCTTCCAATAGGAGAACACATACAATATCACACAATATGGAGTGGAATACATTGTGAGAGCTCATGGCATGAAGGATATCTCATCACTTGTTACTGCATGTTGATGAAAAGAGTTGTGAATTCCAACAAGAACCTTGTGCTTACAGTTGTGAAATAAAAATATCTCGATGATTCCAATGATGCTTTTGATCCTTGTCCTAGGAATGAAGTGCTTGATATGGTAAAAGCCTCTCAATGGGAAGGAAAGTAACAAAAATATTTCAATGTCTCAAAATAAAAGATCGGTCCATCACCAACATCAACCTTTCCATATCTTCAGCAGCTAGTCAAGGTGAAGAAGTTTGGCTTACATGACAAGATACTCTACCTCTTGGGTATTCTTTGTATTCTTCCCTTTGATAATGTACAAGTTTATACTTATCATGTAATTAGGAATTTTGGGATTGTAGTACATGTTTTTTGTATAATGATCATGAATGTAAAGGGGTGTGTGATGTGCTTGTGTAATCCCACTAATAGAAAATTGGGGCTGCACACACCACTTCCTATTTTATCTCATCCTTGGAATAATTTCTTCATGGATTTTGTAAGGGGATTAACTATGTCAAAAGTGGTCAATTTAAAGAAAACTATTCAACAGGCACACCAAGAATTCTAGGATCATTACAAATCTAGGTGGATTGAGAAGGAAGCGAGGTATCAATCCCCTCACTTATCTAATGACTATTAGGGATTTTGGAGGGCCAAAAGCTTCTCAATGGGGATGAATGATCTAGAAGGATATCAAAAGGTCAAATATTCAAAGTAACTAAATACCAAAAAAAATCTAGAATCTAGAATAGCTCATTAAGACGAACCCAATGGCATGAACGTCACCTCAAAATGACTCTGTAGGAGGGAGTAATTGTGTTCTGAAGTTTCAACAAGACAATGATTTCATGTGCAAGAAGTGGCAAAAAGGGGTGCCACACTACAAGGGTGCCATTTGGCCTGAATATACCCTACATGGAAGTCTTTGAATATGCCACATGGCTTGGTACTTTTGAGTTGGCAGGTGAGTTGGCATTTGACTGGGCATGAAATGGACCAATTGTTGTTTGAAAGTTGGTAGTTGATGTGGCATCTTCTTGTGGTGACAAGTGGCAATTCAAGATGGCCACGTGGTTGAAAACGTTTCCCAAAAAGAATCAAGTTGAATCCAACAATATTTGAACCTATGACCACCCTCATATTAACCATACGACCTGCCATTATCCTAGGAGATAACCGTTGTAAAAAACCATGGAAGAATATTATTTGAATTGGTTGTAAAACACGTTGGAAAAGGGAGGAGGTGGGAAGTCCACGAGTTTGAACCTGAGATTCTACCCCATGTCATATGTATTATTCACATGGTATAACCATTACCCTAAGCACCAAATTTCCATATATAATTGTTAACAAAACAAATAAAACGAGTTGTTATATAAAGAAAATCCCATAAGTTTTGAACCTGTAACAACTAAAACTCCAACGACTTCACATTAACTCGCTAACCAACAAGACAATCATCTTGTTGGAATCTCCACCCGAACAAATGCTATTTAATATTTCCATTATGCCTGTGTTGGGGAGAATGACAGTTCATGGAGACTTTATCCTCTAGATAGCCTATGTTTTGTGCAGAGAGAGGAAGAGATTGTTGTGGCTCATGTAAGGTGAATGTGGGCATATTTGTATTTGTTTTCCACCATCTTCATGATTTTGAGTTGTTGGTGCAATCAGATTGTGAATTCGAGCAACAAATTCTCTCCATATCCAACCATTGAGGTATTGATGTATTATTGCCATGTTTTTACCAAGAATTTGTTGAGATTATAGATTGATCTCTCCATTTGAGAAGTCAGTCTAGAGACATGGTCCCCCTTGGATGAACTCCATTATCACATGGTGTCTCTTTTGATGTGTGTTATTTATCTTCCATGTGTGTGGTTCTTCTAATATGGTGCTTATGAGATTTTTTCACATTCTTTTCAAGCAACTTACTTTTAATTCATAGAATACAAAGATCCTGGATCAACACACACTTCTAGGAAATTGACGACGAATGCGTCAAGTCACACCTCCCATCCTCTATCCTACCAAATTTAAAATTCAATCGTGCTTTCATTAATTTCTGAGCTGATGTCTCAACTACCTATTGCACGAGAGCTAATGGGTGGAAAGGATGCAGTCATGGGTTCTCATGGTGACATCTAACAATAAAGGGTTGGATCTCCCACACCCACTCACCTCTCCCTAGTGAATAACATACAACCCCATCATTTCATTTCCCCCCCATATCCAACTTTAGACATTTATATATATGATGTACATATTTACAAGCTTTTACATTCACCATGGCTTACCAGCACATGGTCTATCGACATAATTTACTCGCCTCCATAAATATCCTATTAACTAGAGGGGACTTGGCCTTAAGCTCCATAGTAGGAATTTATTCACCACATTTACACACATTAAAACAATGCATTCCAAGGGTCCAAAATGGGGTGTTACAGCTACACTTATTTTCTAGTTATATTATGCATTTTTTTGTTTCTAACCATGCTATAAGAGTTATTTACCATATGTTGCACAATCAGAGTAATCAATTTTACTCTTAATTTTTTTATGGATAAAATTTATAGGACTATGAAGCATCAATTTTGTTTGTATGCAACGCCATGACCCTGGTTGCAAGGAGAAACAAAATTGATGTTTCTTACTAAAGGTTAGTGTAAAATTTATATTGTGACTACTGAGATAGATTTCCTTTTTCACTATTGATTTCCAATTCAAGGATCTCAATTGTAACATATGTAGCCCACTTGGGAATGTTTTTATGATCACATATTATACTTTTTATAAATTTAATCATTTTTAGTACAAACCCTAATCCACTGCCACATAAATAACAAACATCATTGCCTCCAGAAGTTGTGGAAGAAGCATTTTGTATACTTGGTGAATAGGATGCTAAACGAGAAAAAAAAAGAGAAATGAAGCAACAATTATCTATGTAGCGACGAAAGTCATGAAAAATATCCACAATTGCTAAAAATGATTGTTGGAGTGATGATGAAGTAGAGTCCAATGGTAATGATGTTCATGTCCAACACAATAAGTGGGAAATACCTTATCAACTTCAGGGTTGTTCATCTATGTAGCCTGTTAGAGGCAATGTTCCTTATTTTAATATCGTTGCTATTATCAAAAGAGAAAATGGTTTAGAAGATATCATTATCTTCAAAGTTATTGAGGAGTCTTGTACATGAAATGTAGAGTTGACATGCTTGGATCCTTATGGAAATTATCCAATTCTTTACACTGTTGGTACTAGTACAACATGGACACATAGTATGGAAGATGATTTACCTATTCAAATGGTCTATGCAGATGAAAGTGGTAAGTTTATGCTACACCATCCTTCATTTTATAAAATAAAACCATAGTTATGTTTAAGTGGGTCGGATGAATATCACAAAAAATAGTCCACTACAATCATCAAGCAGGGGATTTACATGGGATCTAGTTCAAATGTGACTCCCTTATTGGGAGATGGTTGTTTTTTCAAGATTGAAAGGAAGAAACTCATTCAAATGGATGGTATTATTGTGCACAACACCAATCCATATTATTTTACCATAAAAGAAGGCATGCATGCTTGTATTTATTATGACAATTTGTTTGGCATGTACGAAGAAGAGTCACTGAAAATTCCATATCCTTTCAAAGTGTTGTATTGTTTTGTAGAGGTTTCCACTGGTGGAACATTCTATTGGGTAAGAATGTTTCAAATTCATGTGGATGTTTTTGTTATAGGCCACCATATTCCCCATGGTGTGAATTTGCATCGACATAAGGTGTTTTACACAAAACAAGTTTCATTGCTACCAACTAAACCATTGATGGTGAGTATACTTTGGTATCTTTTAATATATAAATTTCAATTCATATTTCAAAATTTTCTTTATAATATCTTATGTTATATTTAATTTTATCGTAAGAAATGTTGATGTATTCTTTACTGTGACCTATATTAAAATATGGGGACACTCGAAAGGGTAAATTGTTTTTTGTCGTTTTATTGCTATGAAAGATGATAAGCACACCACTTTCTAACTTCTTGCAACAAAATGTGATGATAAAGTTGTGACTGCTAGATTAGCTACCTCTACAAAATATGGAACAAATAATGCATTACCATCATGTCCTGGAGTAGTGTAGCCACATCGAATCCATCATCACAATACTCATATTCTTTCCTACAAATTCTAGAACCACATAAGGTCTCAGAACATGATACGTAGTGAATCTTATGTGTAAATTCCTTGTTTAGATGAAATTTTCATGGTTACTTTTGAACTTATTGCAATGCATTTTGTATCTCATGGAATTGTGAAGAAGAACAATTCACTATAGTTCACCACAGAAGTCTACATGGATATTAAGGAGCTTGTTTTCTATGCATGTGCAACCTTTCCTAGTATATATCAACCATCTTCGGGATTAAGTGATGATAGTCAACCTCTTGGTAAATGGAGAGTGGGACCAACATTTAGATTTCACTATTTGTATAAACGCATACAACGTCGTGTGCAGGAGCACTTTTCATGGCATTCATACCAATGCGATATTGTCCATCATTGTTATGGATTGGGGATGAGGATTAATGCATCCCATTTGCAGATGTAAAATTAAACTTGTCATAAATATATGTATGATAAATGCTTTATGATAGATTTGTGGTGTAATATCTATGATGAAATTCTTTATGTATGAAAATTTTAATTGTTACATCTAGTCATTTATGTTATGACATATTAATTTTGTGATTTTTATTTCCCAAGGAAAAAATATTGACATTTGATATTTCAAAGTTTGAAATCAAAATATACAAGAGTTACTCTATGGGATCTTGATAAGATACTTCTATTATGTATTTAAACTCTCCTAAAAGCTACTTTACAATGTTCCAAAATTGACAAAACATATGCTATGAGGATCTGCACTTTTGGAAAACATAGATGTAACATATCTTATTCATTTAATTACGATTACACATTCTTGGATTGCATTTTTATGCTTGTGGTTTGCGTTTTACACCAAGTTTTCTATAACAATAGAAAATGTTGAAATTGCACTTTTCATATTAAGGTGTAAAATAGTAATCCACACCATTTTCAACTTAAAACACTCAAACATACCCAATAAATAGGATTGGGCGTGCATTTTACTAAAGTGGGTAAAGATGGGTCCAAGAGAGAAAAAATGTCATTTTGACATATTCATTGTGGACAAATGATGCATAAATTTAAGAATATGAAAGAGATGTTTGCTTCAATCCCACATATTTACTTTCAGTTTAGGACTATGAATTTGGTTTTTGTGAACAATGTAACTAGATTCAAGCCCATGGTGTTAAGTTCAAATTTGTGACCAATGTACAAACTGTGGTGTGCATTTTACTAAGCCCAATTTTGCAAATTTACTCTGTTTTTACATACCAAACTGTATAAGTAGTTCATATCTTGACTCTGAGCCTAAGTTGTTTGAAAAATTGTCATCTTGGCAAATTCATTGTGGGAAAATGATACATCATTTTAGGAATATGAAAGAGGTTTTTGTGAACAATGTAACTAGCTTCAAGCCTATGATTTTTCTTTCAATTATTGACTAATGTATAGACTATGACGTGCATTTTACTAAGTAGCTCATAAATTGACCTTGAGCATAAGTTGTTTTAAAATTTTCCATCTTGGCAGATTCATAGTGGGAAATAACACATAATTTTATGAATACGAAAGAGGTTTTTGTGAACAATTGTGGGCAAATGAAACATAGTTATAGGATTTTGAAAGATTTTTTTGTCGAAAATGTAACTAGCTTTAAGCCCGTGGTTTTACTTTTAAGTGTTGACCAATGCACAGACTATGGTAGGTATTTTACTAAGCCCATTTTTGTAAATTCACACTTTGTTTTTACATAAAAAACTATTTAACCAGTCCATAGCTTGACTATGAGCATAACTTGTTTGTAAAATTGTTATCTTGGGAGATTCGTTGGAGCAAATGATACATCATTTTAGGAACCTGAAAGAGGTTTTTGTGAATAATGTAACTAGATTCAGACCTATGGTTTTACTTTCAATTATTGACCAATGTACAGACTATGGTGTGCATTTTACTAAGTAGTCCATAGGTTGACTCTAAGCATAAGTTGTTTTAAAATTTGTCATCTTGGAAGATTCATTAGATGCAATTAAAACATCATTCTAGGAATATAAAAGAGGTATTTGTCAACAATGTAATTAGCTTCAAGCCCATGGTTTTACTTTTAAGTATTGAACAATGTACAGACTGTGGTGGGAATTTAACTAAGCCCATTTATGCAAATTTACACTTTGTTTTTACATACCAAACTTTATAAGTAGTTAATATCTTGACTTTGAGCATAAGTTTTTTTTTTAAATCATCATGTTGGCATATTCATTGTAGGAAAATGGCACAACATTTATGTTTTAACATACCAAACTGTATAAGTAGTTCGTATCTTGGCTTTGAACATAAGTTGTTTAAAAAATTGTCATCTTGGCAAATTCATTGTGGCAAATGACACATCATTTTAGGAACCTGAAAGAGGTTTTGTGAAAAATGTAACTAGATTCAGTCCTACACTTTCAATTATTGACCAAAGTACAGACTATGACGTGCATTTTGCTAAGCCCATTTTTGCAAAATTACACTTTGTTTGTACTTAACACCTTGTATAAATAGTTTGTAGCTTAGTTGTAAGCATACGAGGTTAGGTTATATAAACATATCATAAGGATATTCTTCTCAATATTTCTAGGTATCCTATATGCAAATCCATTTAATGTAAACATTTAATGGGAGGATTTGGCTTGCATTTTCATTAAACTAGGCAGGCATTTCATAAATACATGACATCCATGAAGAGTTTCTTCAAAGCAAGCGCTTTTTGAACCCAAATTGGAAAAAAGATGTACAAGAAGGTGGAAAATAGTAATCCACACCACTTCTAATCAAAATCACTCAAAAAGTACCAATAATGAGGGTTGGACGTGCATTTTACTGAAGTGGGTAACGAAGGGTCCAAAAAAGAAAAATGATCATCTTGGCAGATTCATAGCAGGCAAATGAAACATCGTTCTAGGAATTTGAAAGAGGTTTTTGTCAACAATGTAACTAGCTTCACGCTTGTGGTTTTACTTTTAAGTATTTACCAATGTAAAGATTGTGGCATGCATTTTACTAAGCATATTTTTGCAAATTTACACTTTGTTTTAACATAGCAAATAGAAAGCAGTCCATAGCTTGACACTGAGCATAAGTTGCTTGAAAAATTGCTATCTTGGGAGATTCAATGGGGGGAAAGGCCACATCGTTTTATGAACCTGAAAGAGCTTTTTGTGAACAATTTTAGAACTGTGGCTTTACTTTCAATTATTTACCAATGTACAGATTGTAGCATGAGTTTTACTAAGTAGTCCATTGCTTGACTTTGAGAATAAGATGGTTTAAAAATTGTCATATTGGCATATTCATTGCAGAAAAATGAAACATCATTCTATGAATATGAAGGAGGGTTTTGTTAACAATGTAACTAGCTTCAAGCCTGTGGTTTTATTGTTAAGTATTGACTCAAGTATAGATTGTGGCAAGCATTTAACTAAGCCCATTTTTGCAAATTTACACTTTGTTTTTGCATACCAATCTGTATAAGTATTTCATATATTTACTTTGAGCATATGTTTTTTGAAAATTTCCATCTTAGTGGATTCATTATGGGAAAATGACACATCATTTTAGGAATATGAAGAAGGGTTTTGTTAAAAATGTAACTAGCTTTAGACTTGTGGTTTTACTTACAATTATTGGTCAATGTACATAATGTGTTGTGCATTTTACTTAGTAGTCCATAACTTAATTCTAAGCATAAGTTGTTTGAAAAATTGCCATCTTGGGAGATTCATGGCAGGAAGATGACACATCATTTTAGCAACTAGAAAGAGGATTTTGTGAACAATGTAACTAGTTTTAGGCATGTGGTTTTACTTTCAATTATCGACCATTGTTTAGAATGTAGCATGCATTTTACTGAGTAGTTCGTAGCTTGCCTCTAAGTATAAGTTGTTTGAAAAATTGCAATCTTGGTAGATTCGTTGTGGGAAAATGACAAATTGTTGTAATCTCACAGATCACAGAGGGTTACCAATAATACACATTGAATCATACAGACATAAAAGATACAAGAGACAAGAACATAGATGTAGAATAACATATTATATTATATCATGAGGGTCCATACATACATAGAACTGAACTGAGTTCTCATCTGGCTCAACAACCTAATATATATGATTTACAAACAATTACATATAACTATCTGTCAGTTTGGTCAATCGACACGACCTTACACGGCCGACCTAATCTCTAATTAGTTGGCTATTCGACTAGTTGGCTCACCAACTAGCTCCTCCAACATCTCCCCCAAGAACAAAATCTTTCTTCGTCCCGAAGAAACAGGGGAGGTACTCAAAAATTTGTACTATCTGAGATAGTTACTTTATTGTTTGTTTTCATGGGCTATGCAGTCAAATGGTTGGTCGTTTTTGTATGCATACTTCAACGATTGCTTCCGCTGTAATGGCCAGTTGATGTTAAAATTCTTCCAAGATCTGTAATACTTTCTAGATGTCGATGGTCAATGTTGTGATGCTTGATAAAGTCAACATTTTCTCCTGGATGTCTAGGTCTGCTAGTCTTTCCATGTCGGGTCCCAAGAATTGATCTTTTTCTTCTGCTGCTTCTAGTAATATTTTCATCTACGAGCAGATGGTATCTAGTTTATCCAAGATTGGGAGTGCTTGTTGCACCCACTGGTGTGCTTGTCTTTCTAGTCTCTGTAGTTTGGCTATCTCCAGTACGATTTGATCTTGTATCTGGTTTCTCAGTGCTTCTTCGGTGCCTTTTCTTCTTTCCAACGCTTGAATCTGTTCTCGAGTCTATCGGGTCTGCTGAAATACTTGTCCGTAATAAGTAGGCTAGTCACAGAGTACCTCTTCTGTAATGACAGATTCTTCCAAGTGGTCTTGCAGCACTTTGTAAGCTTCTGAGAATGCTATGTACTGTTGCTTTAACAATCTAGATGTCTCTTCTTTTTTATATTCTTTTGTATTTTGTATGTGTTCTTGTAGGGTTGCCACCACACTCTCAAATAGTTAATATGATTTTTCTAGTGGCTTGTCAGTTTCGGCTTCCATCGGCCCTAGTATTAAAGTTTGAGCTAAGTTTCTGCATTTTGACAGGAATTCGACTTGGTCATTCTTAATGTCGTCGAGCTCCTTACGTCTGATCTGGCTTCTTGTTTTTTCCTTAGTGGCCAAAGTTTCTAAGAGTTGTCTCAACTCTTTGTCTCTTAGCTTTGTTGTGTCAAATACAGTAGTTGATCCAAGTTGGCTAATGTGGACCATTGTCGACTGTGGTTATTTATGGTGTTCCTTCTTCTTTCTGTCTCTTTTTCTCTTGTGTTTATGATGTTCTGTCTGTTGTTGTGCCTGTGCATCTGCAAGTGGTGGATTATCTTGTGGTTGGTTTTCTGGTTACTGATCTGCAACGGTTGGTGTAACTTCTGGTTGACTTTCTTGGGTGGGATCTGTAGCTGGATGTGTATCTGGAGGATTTGATACAGATGGTTCACAGTTGGGTAAAGGTTCTGGATAAGGAAGTGGTGGTGGAGATGGTGAATGGTTGGGTGTAATTGGTGTAGTGGGGATATTGTTAGACAATAATGGATTGTCGACCTCTGGTGGTGAGTCGTCAAGGTCATCGGAGAAAAAGTTGTCAATGACCTTATTGATTGTTACCATGTCAGCCTGGTTATCTTCTTCCATACCTATGACTAGTTCATTAGCTAGTGGTGGCTGGGGGTTATCTGAGGGTATAATTGATGTGGTGCGACTTGCAACAATTTTGGAAGAGGTGTCAGGATTTCTTACAAAAGTCAACTTAATGGTCGCTATAGTTCTTGGTTTTTGTGGTATCTGGCTAAGTTTTTGTGCTAGATTCGACCAAGGAGAACTTGGTAGAGATTTTCTAGGCTAAAGTAAATAGTTCTAGAAGCCTTTCAATAAATGCTTGGAAGTCGCCATCCTGGTCGAACCTCTCTTTTAGGGTTTCTGGCATAACATTTTTGTAAATGTCGACTGGTATTATGGTGGGTATCTGTGCGGTGTCTTCCTGTGTAATCTGGGTTGAATATGGGGGTGGAGGTGTAGAAACTAGGTCGAAAATGTTTTCATCAACTGAAGGGGTTGTAGTTTTTACCTTTTTCGGCCTCCCCTGTTTTTCTCCTGACTCGACAAAGCGTCTGAACTGCGTCTCGACTGAAACTTTGTTCACTATAGCATATTATATGATGTCGATGGCCATAGTTACTAGTTCGTCTTCATCTTCTGATTCTGAGAGGATAAGCTTTCGCTTCCCCTTTCATTTTGCCTGAGTTGCCTTTTTTCTTGCGACTGCTATTTCCCTTGCTAGTTTTCTGATTTTGTCTTTAGTTATAGCGTATTCTAGGTTGTTAAATTCAATGTCTTCCTCGAGTCCTTCTCCTCCCTCTTGTTGGTGACCAAACTAATACTTTTCTTAGCTAGTTTAGTTACCTGCTGCTTAGTTGGTGTATTTCCTCTTTGGGTCGTTGGTGGTACGATTATTATTTGTAGTCTGTTGGTGTCCTCTACTGTGTCTCTTTCGACATGAAGGTGCTGATATGTAGTCGGAGTTCATAGTCCTCTTCCTTCTCCTGTTCAGTCAGTGGTTCTTCAATTGTTAGGTTTACTTCTTTAGCCTTTGTTGGTATTGACAATTTTGTATTTGATTGTCGAGCTAGCTTTTGGAAAATCTCTTCGATTGTTGGGTAATAGTTGAGAGGTCTTGCTTTTGCTTTCTCTCCCTGCATATACCAGACTATCATGTGGTCTAGTTCTAGTTGGATGTGTGCTATTTTTAGAAGACTTCTTCGGATGTTCTGAGGCACCCTCCATCTGGTCGTCTGGATTTTCAGGTTTTGGAACCAGTTTTCCAATAGTACTTTTTTGTTTGCTAATTCTTTCAATTTTCCATTCTGCACAAATGGCTTGAACCTCCACATGTGGAATTTGTGTGGTTCTTGGAACCGTTTGTCCCCAACTGGGCACAAGTGGTACATCACTATCCAGAGTATTAGAGATGGGAACCTTATAATTCCGGCCAACTCCTGACACTTCTCATAGATAGATTTGAGCATGTCGGCAACATACTGAGCCCATCTGTAAACTTTTCCTATTTCTGCTATTGTGTCTACCGCTTCTAACATATATAGCTTCAGATCACTCCCTCATCCTATAGGGGTGAACCCTGTTGCTATAATTTTGGCCACAATTTGTGGTGTCCAGGCTTGTATTTAACTGATCATTAGCCCTTTTGAGTTTTTTCCTAATGGTGTCCCTGTTAGTTGTTCTACCAGTCCTTCTTTTATACCAATAGGGACTGGGTTGCCTTGGTTTGAGAGACCACTCATCTTGTATATGACTTCACCAGATATTTCTATTGGCCTGTCGAAGTAAAATTCTTCATTGTGGTATCAGCTGATAATGAATTTTACCGCGGTTTCTTTCATTCCTCCAAAACTCACCATGAACGGTGTGTTCATGTAGTTCATAATGGATATGTGGTTTATATTCTCTGCTTCTTGTGTCGGTTTCTTATCGACATAGGCCCATTCCTTGATTTCGGCCCAAGTTTTCGCCCATGAGGTTTCTTGTACCTTGGCATTCTTGATGTTTCTTAGTCGTCGCATGAGTGGAGTTTCTGTTGATTATAGTTCTTTTGTTTTTGCAGCTGCATCTCTGGTTTGCTTCAGGGCCATCTCGTCGATCTCTTCATCAAATTTTCTTATAAGTTCTCATTTCTCAATTTTCTGACTGTTGAATTATTCTATCTCTTCAAAACACGGTAAATGATCTTTTTCTGGCCCGATATTTATAGGTGGAGCGGGTGACATTTCTGTCGATGGATGTATTAATGGCGGAAGTCATGGTCCAACACAATCTCTGGAGTTTGTGTTTATTGCGATTTGATTTTGGCGCTCCTTCTGACCATAGTCATGAAGGCGTGATTTGAACTTTGGGGTCGTCGGTCGATATCAAACATGCGAATGGTCGATGGGTTTGATGTCGGTTGTCGAAGCGCTGGTTATTATATATTTTGAAGTTTCTTGTCATCTTGAGTTATGGGCGTTGGTTCGGTTTTGTTGTTTTTAGTCTTCTTTAAATTTTTATAGTTTTTGTCTGACAATTATGGTCATTATATGTATGCCTCTTTTTTTTTTTTACAACTTGTTTTAATTTTTGTACCATTTTAGTCGAGCACCATTAACAAGTTTCTGAAATATTATGCCTTGTAACGTCCTTAATTGGACTGATCCGTTGGTATAGATATCTTCGACAATGTAAGGTCCCATCCATTTTGTATGTAACTTTTTGGGTTTTCCTTTTACTCGACTGTTGTATAGTAAGGTGGTTCCCCTACCGACAAATTTTTGTTTTTGATATTGCGATCATGCCAAGTCTTCTGCTACTATTTTTGGATTTCTTGATGTTGCAAAGCGAGCAGTCGGTGTTCCTCTAGTTTGCTTAGTTGCATTAGTCAGTCCTTCATGCCTTCTTCGACATCAACATGTAAAATATCTGCTATGACAGGTGTTTGCTGTCGAAAATGTAGTGGAACAACTGCTTCTTGGCGATAGACTAGTCGAAATGGTGTTTGGACGGTTGAACATTTGTATGTTGTTCTGTAAGCCCACAGTATTGCAGGTATCTTTTCGTCCCAATCATCTTTTTCAGTGTTGCATATTTTTGTTAGACCCCTTGTTAATGTTTTGTTGAATGCCTCTATTTCTCCATTCGACTGAGGGTGATAAGTTGTACTATGTTGGTGGTCAATTTTGAACTGGTCTGTTAGTGCTTTGATGGTTTTGTTAATAAAGTGTGAACCTTGGTCATTGATTAGGGTTATTGGGCATCCAAATCTAGTAATTATATTTTCGTAGACAAATTTAGCAGCTATCTCACTGGAACATGTGTCGACTGGTTCTACTTCTGCCCACTTGGTTACATATTCTACTGCGGTTATTATGTACCTTGCACCTATTCTTTTTGCTGGTATCGGGAATGGTCCTATGAATTCGATGGCCCAAATTTTCAAATGTCAAATTTGGGTTTACTGATATCAAGGGAATTTCTGTACTAGGAAGAGGTCGACCCAGTCGTTGAAATCCATCGCATTGGTTCACAAACTTTTTACAATCCTTGTATAGTGTCGAACACCATAGCCCTGACTGTTGGATTTTCTTGGTAGTTGTGTCTACTTGAAAATGTCCTCCGGTCCATAGTGTGCTTCGTACATGATATTATCTCTTTCGTGTTCTAATATGCATCTTCTGAGGTTGTCTTCCAGGCCCATTTTATATAAAATTCCATTTATGAGGCTATATGGTGCATGTTTCATGGCTAAGATTTGTTTCTTTTTAGTGCTCATGCCCTCTGGTGCTTGACAATTTTCTAAGAATTGAGCTATTTCCTCTAATTCCGCTGGAACTGCTTCTATTCAAAATAAGTGTGCATTCGGTAGGTCATCTTTGACTCCTGTCGGCTCCTTTCTTGTGTCGATTCGCGATAAGTGGTCGGGTCTGACATTTAATTTTCCTGGTCTAACAACAACTTCAAATTCGAATTCTTGGAATAGTAGTAGCCATAGACAAATTCTCTGATGGTGTAAGGGTTTGTTTACAAGGTATTTTAATGCTTGGTGGTCGGTATAAAAGATGAAAGGGTTGGATAGTATGTAATGTCGATACTTCTGTAGTGCAAAAACCCTTCCTAATGCTTCTCTCTCAGTTGTCAAATAGTTTTGTTCTGCTTTATTTAGTTTTCTGCAGCTGTAAACTATTTGGTAATCCATTCTGTCGTCCCTTGGTTGTGTTAAGATCACTCCTATCACTAGGCCTGATGCGTCGATGTGTACGTGAAATTTGATCGACCAATTCGGGAACCTTAGAATGGATGCCTCGACTAGCTTCCTTTTTAGTGTTTCAAATGATATGTTACATTCATCTGTCCAGTCGAACTCCTGATCTTCTCTTAATATTTCTTCCAATGGATAGGTCATATCTGAATAGTGTCTCATAAATTTCATGTAATATCCTGTATGACCAAGTAGTACCCTGACTTGTTTTGGGTTTAGTGGTGGTTTTAAGTCGAGGATAATTTTTATTTTTGCAAAGTTGACCTTGATGCCTTCTTTGCATACAATGTGTCCTAATAGTATTCCTATAGGAGTTAGGAATATGCATTTTCTTATGTTCAGGGATAACTAGATCTGTCGGCATCATTCCAACATGAGCCTTAGCCATTTGCAGTGATCTTTCAGCATAGAGTATATTGTCCAATCATCGAAATATACTGCCATTGTTTTGTAGATATATTCTTGAAATTTTTTTACCACAATTCTCAAAAATATTGTAGGTGCGTTTTTTAGACCAAAAGGCATAACTCTGTAAGCAAGTGATCCGAATTCACATACGAATGTTGTCTTTTTATGGTCTTCTTTGGCTATTGGTACTTGGTTGTAACATTAGAATCCATCTGTAAACGAGTAGCATTCATGTCCTATGACTTCATTTAGGATTTCATCTGCATAGGGTGTTTGGAATGGGTCAATGAAGGTGACTTTGTTTAATTCTCTGAAGTCAACATAGATCCTTAGCTTTGTCGGGTCAAGTTTCTTTGGTTGTACAACCATTGGACTTTCCCATTCCAATTGGTCAATAGGGTAGATAATTCCTGTTGCAAGCATATTATCAATCTCTTTCTTGACTATCTCTTTGTATTTATGATCTAATTTATATGGCCTCTTCTTTACAAGTCGGGCATCAGGTTTAAATTCGATCTTCATTTCACCCATTTCATGGACTAGACCTTTGAGATATTTGTAGTCTCTAGCGAATACATCCTGGAATTCTTTTAGTAAGTTTACTATTTCAGTTGTTTGTTCTTCACTCCAGTAATCGCCAATTTTTGCCATTTTTGGTCGATCATCGTTTGAAATCTCAAATTATTTAGTTTTCACTTTGGCATCTAACCATTCTGGTGCTTTGGTTTCATTGATCGGTCGGCTCCATTCTTTGAATTGTGAAAATGTAGCAGGAAAGTATGTTGCAGTCATTCGGTCGGTATATTCTTTGTCGGCTATCGCAACTTTAAGTATTGTGCGAATTGGTTTTGTTGTTTCTAAATGGTATGATTTCCATCAAAAGCTTTTCACTTCCAGATTATTGTTTTCCATTTGTAGTCTTGTTGACTATGGTATTGTCTTGGTTTGTATGTGATTACATGTTATTGTCGGTTGATCATAATTTTGTGTTAGGGTGTTGTTCCCGGTCGGTTCTATAAACGCTTTGATTTGTTTTGCAGTTTCGACTAACTTTTTTGTTTTGTGGTATAAAGCTAAAGTCTTTGATGAAATTCTCTCTAAGTTCATGCCATTGAAATGTTTCACCTCGTGCTTCTTCCATTTTGTACCATTTGTTTGGTAAGTCGGATAGCATCAATGGAAATAGGTGTGGCCATGTACATTCATCTTTATACTCAATTCTTTTCCACTCTCTTTCGCATGTTCTTATGTGTTCTTCTGGGTCCTTCCAGGGCCCTGGATGAACATAGGTATTTGTGCTTTTTTGGTTAGCCTCTTTCCTCCGAATCTTTCTACAAAGTAAGTCAAAGCTATTGTCCATGTCTGCAATCTTTATTGATGGGTATCCCACCATTTAGCAGCTTGTCCTGTGAAGGTTTCTACTAAGCTTTGTAATCAGCCATGTTCACCAATGTTTTTAGATACTTGCTCTATATGCATAATTGGTGATTCTCTCTCTTTGTATCTTGGGATTTGTCTGATACTTATATTTGTTGGTTTTAAAGTAGGGTATTCCTTGCTTTTCTTTTCAAATATTTTTGGGATGATGGAAACTAAGAGACATTGTTGGACTGGTTTCTTCTGCACCGTTTGAATGGTCCAGCAACCTCTTGCTTTTGTCTCATAGTTTTTGACTTCCCAATCATATAATTATCCATCTGAGTTGTATCCTACTGAATCTTGATTTCCTAAGTGAAGTTCGCCATAGAAATTGGGTTCTGTGTAGTCTTCATTATTTTGTATTTGATATAATTGTCGGATGTCGACTTCGTCATCAATAGGTTCTATCCAAGGTTCTCCTTGGGATGGATGGATAGGTACTATAATTTTTTTTCCATTCCCCTTTAGTTTTATCCTTTCTTTGTCTAAAGATATCGATGCTTTCATTTTTCCTTCCCAAGGTCGACCTACTAAAGCTGGGAAAGAACTAGATCCTTCCTTAGGGTCAATAATTTCAAAGTCGACTTTGGTCGATATTCATTTTATTATCATATCGACATTTCTCCAAACTCTGATAAGTTCGATCATACCTTGGTCGGCTAATTTGAGGTATATTCCTGACTCATATAGTCGAGGTCTACCCAATTTTTCCCAAGTGTCGTGAGTCATAATATTTGCTTGTGAGTCGAAGTCAAGTACAACTTGTCGAACATGGTATCCTTCAATTTCTAGGTCGACAAGTGGGTCGGCATCACTTTTGTCCTTTTGGTTTAAACTGCATATGTTTTTTCTTTGTTTTTCTGTATTATTGTTATGCTTCATATTATACAATAATTCAATGAATTGAGATACCTCTTTATCATCTTGTACTAAACGTATTAATTCATTAATTGTGCCTTGTCAACTATCATCAGCTTCTTCTTCTCTAGCAAATTCTTTAAATATATTCATTGTGTCATTATACAATTGTTTTTGTTTAGCTAAGTTAGGATAATCGTTCTTTTCTTTTATTTTACTTATGCGTGGATTATCACTCCCAATTTTTGTCCTTGTTGGGTTACTATATGTAGATTCTTCGTATTGATTACATCATGTTTTTGAACGCACGACAAGACATTAACTTTTTTCTTTTTATTTATTTTATCAAGCATAGTAGGGCAATCCTCTAATGAGTGATCACCAACTCCACAACTAGTACAGAATTTTAAATTGGTTATGTCCTTGTATGGGCAGTCTGCATATCGATGACCTTATTTATAGCATGTAAAACACTAGATGGGCTGACGTGGGTGATTTTCGCGATTCCCAGAGAATCAACCTCAACCTCCATATCCTCCACGACGGTTGTCGAACTGGCTCTCATATCGACGGCCTTCATATCTTTGATTATTCGGTTCATTTTGATCATTGCTTCGCTGGTTGTTATCGTTTTTCTACGCAACTACATTTGTCTGGTAGAATGCTTGGTAGTTTTGTGTTATTTAAGTTTAAGTGGAAGTCGGTTGTTGCATGACTTTTTACTTCACAGATTGCACACCAATATGATTTGTCATTTTTCATGTTATAAGGGCAATCTTTCATTGTGTGTTCTGTATTTTCTTGGCAGATGTCGCAGAAGCACTTTGTCTGAACAAATCGAACGTCCTGTCGACTTATGTCTTGTCGACAATTATCTTTAGCGTGTCCAGCCGTTGAGAATTTTGTGCACCAGACATCTTGATTCTTAAGGTTAAGCTCTTTCAATGATTTCTGCATGATTTCTAGTTGTTCTTCCAGTCTAGTATCTGTGGGATATGCTGGGAAATATTCATCCATCTCCACTTGCAGAGCTTTGGTAAGTGCATCTTCATACGTTTTAAACGTCTCCAAGCTTATGTGTCATCGAATTTTCTGTGATAGACCTGCAAGGAACCACTGAATTAATAGTTGTTCATCAATTACATAATCTAGTTGGCTGAGGAGGTCTTTCCAACGTTTTTCATATTCTCGGACAGACTCTCCTGGTTTTGAGATGTTGTTTTCAACTTTTTGGCTGCCAGATTTTTTGCTTCTAGAGTTTTAAAGAAGGACAAGAATTGTGCTTTAATTTCTGCTTTAGATGCTTGGGGAGTTCTCTCAATATAGGTCATGTACCACATTAGTGCTCTTTTCCTCAAGGCACCAATGAACTGTGTCATATGTTGATCTTCAGCTGTAACCTTATTTGTTTCCCATGTTGACTCATAGATGAACCAATGTCGTATAGGATCTTCGTCACCATCGTATAGAGGGATATGTGCTGATCCGTGACCCATGTCGGAATCACTGTCGCTATCTCCTCCAGGAGGTGGCGGTGGTGGGGGTAGTGGGATGTTGTTCTTGTATCATTGTGTAGAGTTTTTGTCGACAAAACTTTCATTCCCATCATCCATTTTGTTTGTCGTTTCTTCTCTGACAAGCAGTCGGTTCAGGTCGACTTCTCTTGTCGATGTCCAACTACACTGATTTGTCTGCATATTCGACTATTCTGTATTTTCCAAAGCTGTGTTTGGCAGGGGGGTGCTCCTTCATGTGTCAGTTAAAGTGCATACTTCGGTTGGAAGGGTATGCCTAAAGCATGACCCAGTTTCCTTCCTTCGGTCAACAGATCACTAGATGATTATCATCATTTACCTCGTCATCTAGTCGACTCCATATACTAAACTCACCAGCTCTTAGTCTTAGGTATTCTTCGATAATGGCTTGTATCTTGGTACTCGGATTCATTGGAGACAGAGGTCTTATCTCTTGGGGAACTTCTATTTGGAGAGCTTCATGACTGCTCTATGCACAAGTCTTCTTCCATGGGTGATGCTTCTTCATCCATGCCTTCTTCTTGTCGGTCATGACTCGACTCTGGTGGATTTATTTCTTGGTCTGTCACCCTAGTATTCATTCCTCTTTGCAGTGCTATAACTCGTTATCTTCTTTCTTCCCTTCTTTTCTTCTTTCTTCCCTTCTTTTCAACCTCTTCTCTCTCTCTATTTTCTGTAAATCTGTCATACCTTTGTGTGTCACTGTTCGTTCGATTTCCTTTTTAGGTTGACTTTTCATTGCTGGTGATGGTATCTCCTTTTAGCCGACTAGAATCCTCTTCACTTTACCCCGACATACGATCGGTTACCCCCCCATAGCCTACCCGACGATTTAGAAAGCTCGGATAGTTCTGTTTACTTGCTTAGGAAATATTCCCACTCCCTTTCAGCAATGAATTTTTCCCACTTTTTCTATTTCTCCGCCTAGTTAGAATTTGGTGACGGTTCGTGCGGTGACGGCCAAGGTTCTACAATATGACCCACTCCTTTTTCTATCAGAAATTTGAACAGTAGGGTCAATAGGGAGCACAGGAACTGCTCAGTAAGGTATGTATAGAATTTTTTCGGAATGATTTCTACCGAAGTTCTTTCTTCTATGGCTTGCTCCTTGCAGAATTCATCTGTGATCTTTTCAAACCGCTCCAACAGGTTTGGTCATCCCCCTCAAATCAGTTTCTCTAGCAGCTCTTGGTCCTTAGTTGCTTCTGGATTTTTCATCCAGAAGTTTTTTTCAAAAGATGGGGTACCGATTCTACGAACTTCTCATGAGTTTCAGTGAAGAATTTCTCCTTCGCCTGATCAGTGATTAATCTGTTTCTACTCGTGTAATTCTGCAAATAATTTTCTATCTTACGCTCCCACCAGTTCTTAATATCCTGTTCTGATATCATCTGCTTATAGTCATCTCAGATATGTACTACCAACAATGGAACCAATGTTGTAATCTCACAGATCACAGAGGGTTACCAATAATACACATTGAATCATACATACATAACAGATACAAGAGACAAGAACATAGATGTATAATAATAGATTATATTATATCATGAGGGTCCATACATATAGAGAACTAAACCGAATTCTTATCTGGCTCAACAGCCTAATATATATGATTTACAAACAGTTACATATAACTACCTGTCGGTTCGGTCAACCGACACGAACTTACGCGACCGACCTAATCTCTAATTAGTCGGCTATTCGACTAGTTGACTCACCGACTAGCTCCTCCAACACACATCATTTTAGGAATCTGAAAGAGGTCATGAACAATGTAACTAGCTTCAAGCCTGTGGTTTTGTTGTCAGTTATTTACCAATGTGCACACTGTGGCATGCATTTTACTAATCCCATTTTTGTAAATTTACACTTTGTTTTTACATAACAACTTGGGTAAGTAGTTCATATCTTGACTTTGAGCATAAGTTGTTTGAAAAATTGACATCTTAGTAGATTCATTGCAGGAAATTGGAACATAATTTTAGGAATATGGATCACTTTGTTTTTCATAATGCCTTGTATAATTTGTTCATAGTATGTGTTGGTATTAGGGGTAAAAATGTGTTATAGAAAAATTAATAAACCATTTGGCATTAGGCACAAAGCAAGTTAGATTCATTGTGGACAAATGAAACACAATTTTAAGAATATGAAAGAATTTTATGTCAACAATATAACTAGATTCAAGCCCATGGTTTTACTAATCCCATTGTGCAAATTCTCACATTTTTTTTACATAACAACATGTATAAGTAGTTCATAGTATGTGTTGGCATTAGGGAAAAATTTGTTAAAAAAAGTTAAGAAATGATTTGGTATTAGGGGTAAACTAAGTTATAAAATGTACTTTATTTACCAATATACCTAAAACAAATTAAAATAAAATAAACTTCATTTGTATGCATAACCAAACTATTTCATTGTGGGCATAAACTCAAAATTGTAGGGAACAACCTTCTTGTCCATGATTTTAGAACATAACCAAGACAATCATGACCGTAGTTGAAACATGAAAGTCATGTAGCATAGACACAGTTGAAACAAGGGTGTTCTCTACCATGAAAACAATTGAAATATGGGTATCCTCTACCACGACAACAACTGAAACAGGGGGTTCCCAGGTTGTGAGGTTCACCATGAAAAATTTCAAAGAGTGTGCTGATTTATAGAGTGATGCAAACGGGTGGCCAACAAGTATGTTAAATACCCTTTCTAAGAACATGAGTGCATCAATTTATTTTTGGACATTTCAATTTTCAAAATGAGGAGGTAGAGGATACCATCATTAATTATGATCATGATGGCATGGAACTACTTATTTTTTGGAAAAGGGTTTATTTGGGCCCCAAATTGATTGCCAAAGCAACTAAAATTCCATGTAGAGGGGTATTAATGCTTAGCTCAAAAAAAAAACCCAAGCCAAAAAAGATTGAGATGCACAATAAAATATGTGGGAAGAAGGTAATTGTTCTCATGAATGGTTTAAAAATGAAAAATGTTCCCTCGGGACTATACAAAACCTTGATGTAGATTTCCCTTAGGACAATTTTGAATCACCACAGGAATGATATCTCAAGTGAGTATATGAAGCTGGTCATACATTGGTTTGAAGACATGGCCATAGATGTCCCTTATCTATTTTCCAAGAAATTGATGTCCCTCATCTATTGGCCAAGAAATTACATCTTGCATTGCTGGATAGTAAGATGAATAGGGTCATGTTCAATTACCCTGCTACAATTTCAAAAAAATATCAATTTACATCTATCGACCTATTTCTATGCAATCTTTCATTAATAAAACATATATTAGGAGGTCCAAAATGTAGACAAAATGTGGAAGAATGTCATTAGTCTCTGGAGAACAATATGGAAGGAGATGCTATTGCCACAACTTCAAAAGTACCTGAAAAACCTTTGGAGAACGATATGGAAGGTGTGGGAAATGAAAGTGGTTCAAGCAACCCTATAGAAGTTGATGCTATCAAATATTTGAGAGACTTAAAAGGATATGAAAGTGTATATCAGTGGCAGGAATTTTTGAACAATGATATGGAAGCAAGTGATGGTAATATTTCTGCTCCAAAGAATCAAATTTCCTTTGATAGATTTGGTTTAGTATCTCCAACATATTTTTTAATTGTAGAATTGTTTTTTTCTCTATTCAACCAAATGGTGCACTTCAAAGAACAAGATGCCATGTTGGAGATTCCTATATGAAGAATTAAAAAATGCCCAAGGTTAAGGATAACAAGATTGTTGATCTCTTGCATTAAGTTGCATGGTTATAGAAATCAATTTGGAAAATACACAAAAAGCAAAAACAAGCATTGAGAGGAAGGAAAAAATTATTCAAGGATTGTCTTCTCAAATAGACATGGTTATAGCTGATGCAAATAATGATTTGGACATGCTCCTTGAAAAGTATCAGGTTGAAAAGAATAATAATGTAAAACATATACACAGACTTAAAAATGAGTTGAAAAACAAGCATGAGGTTTTGTTGGCAAGGGGTTGGAGGTAAGTGAGTTGTGCATCATCTAGGGGGATATGCATACTCACGCAACACCGCGTAAGACAAAAATAGTGCAATAGGCATAAAATTGTCCACTTTTTATATTTTAATGTCACTTTTTGTACTCATTGACAATTTCTTCAGAATATTGGTCCTTAGTGGTTAAATTAGTTAGAAGTTTGTTAGAAGTTAGTTAGAAGTGGACCTTGAATGTAAAGGTGCAAGCCTATAAATAGAAGAATTATGCATGTAAGAAAATATACTGAGGTACTGATATATAGAGATAGAGAGATAGAGAGTAAATCCATGGATGTGATACAAGACAGTGGGATATAGATCATTGTCTGTTTTTTATCTACAATTTGTTCTGCAGAATTAATATGATGTGATGTGGACTGATTTGAACTCCTGTTGCAATTTTATCTTTTCCTTCTTTACATTGTTGCAATTCTGATGATGAATAATGAATAGATCTGCATATGAATGATAATACAATGCTTTCTGCTTATGGATAATGTCATCTTTTAGATCTATTTTCCCCACTGGTAGATCTGTTGAAGTGATGAATGAATAATGCGATGTGATGAATGGTTCTGTTTCTGAGGAAGCAAGTAGAATACATCTGGAAATTGAGCTGATGAATGTTTGATGCCCGAAACCTCTTCTATACTATAAAAACTTGGTTCCAACAGCTCTCCCTTGAACATCTCGGGTGAGACCTCATATGCTCTGCAGCTGTTGCTGGACAGGGTAAACCTTGTCTGGGCCGATGCTCAGGGATATCGTCAAGTGTTGACCTCGATAGAGTGGAACCCCTGTCGACTGGGTTTTGTTGGTCGAGATTGCACCAACAAATGGTTCTGTTGCTGGGACCTCATTGTGACTGAGAGAAGGGCATGTGGCACTCGACAAATGGTTACCCAACAATGGATGTGGCATCTGACGTGACCAGAACTTCAAGATTGGTTTGATCAAAAGCTACAAGAATTTGTTGAGGCAAAAAATCAGAACCTCAGGATGAAAACAAACAAGTGGTTAGTGAGCTACATCCACGACAGTCCACGCGAATACTTATTCATTGAATTTCCTATGATATTGTACTAGTGGTTGGCATGATTCACATACAAGAAGACATAATTTCAAGGAGGAGAACCTATGTCCTAGACCCCTGAACTAATCCAGGAGCTGCAGGAAACTAACAACAGAGCGTGGCATGCCATCGAGGTCTGGTTGGATAGTATCCTAGAGGGATATATCACCGAGTTCTCTCTCAACACCAATAAATCTTATAGCGAGGCAGAGAGGGAATTCTTCAACAGACACAGAGGTAGGTTCTTACAGTCGCTTCAATTATTGATTAAAATGATGGTTTGTGAAAAGGGTATACTCAAGATGAACCTAGAGTAGTAGCACCCTGGTGTGCGTAGGTTTTGGATACCGCGACCAAGGGGGGAGACGAATGAGGAGGTAAGGGGTAGATGGGTGCAATTTTCGACGAGATTGTGAGAGAAGCCGAGGAATAAAGTGGTTTTACAAGGGGAGGAGAAAGGTTCTAACTAGATAAGAGGCATAGGATAGGGGAAAGTCCTGTTGCGATCGGAACGCAAGACCGTGAAGGACAACCAAACGGGACGAAGAGAACCTATAGTGATTACGAGGACGGCCATGCCCAGGCTACGCCCTGAAAAATGGTAAGATCAAACCCCAACATCAACGTACCCATGCCCCCATGCACTACGCCAAACTCAGGAAAAACTCCAAGTCCCACATCAACTTGTCCGATGTGCCAAAAACAGTCTAGTAGTAGATCAACATCTGTCAAAAGGTGACCCAATATGGAGGGCGACGATATGAAGCTACCCTTGTTCCATGGAAATGGGACCGATGATCCCAAGCAGTACTGGTTTTTATGTGAAGTAGTGTGGACTGTTAGACAGGCCACTGACGATGATGTAAAGAAAGGACAGTTAGCGACTACTCTGAGGGGTTGTGCACTCAAATGGTTTATGAAGTTTATCCAAGTTCCTCAATGGGCTCCAGTGAAGACATTGGATGAGATCTTGATGAGACTAATCGAGGAATTCAGGAAACCGAAGTCGGAAGCACAATACATTACGGAGCTGAAGGAAATCAAGAAATTTCCTAATGAGACTGTTTGGGACTTCGATCAGAGGTTCAAGACACTGATGGCCAGAGTCAATGTTTCTATGAGCGATGTCCAACATAAATAATATTTTATCGCAGCATTGGTGTCTCATATCCGTCAACCATTGATGCAGCAAAATATAGAGACGTAGAGCGAAGCCCTAGAAATTGTGATGAAGCTTGAAGATTCACCTATTAGGGAGAGTGAAGTCAGGATGAATCAAATTCAGGCACATCTAGCGAACCTCACAATCCAACTGCAAGGTATCAAGAAAGGTAAAAAGGAACATGCAGATCTTTGGTGTACTCAGTGTCACGCAGATGGACACACCAAAGATACTTTCCTAGGCTTTAGAAACTATCTGTTATCGGGAGCTATGAACCCGTTGAGTAGAGGTGGTATGCCATGGTGTTGTATGTGCCAATTCTATGGACATCGACATGAGGAATGTAGCTATATGCAAAAGATGGTGTCAAAACCTGCCAACTTATATTGTTCATTCTATCGCTCAGTCGGGCATGAGGATAGATATTGTCGTGCATAGGATTTGCTTCAGGACAGGACATATGATTCATATTTCATGAAGGGAGAGGGTCACTATGCGGTACAACAATGGAAATCATAGCCTTGGGTGGTCAGTTCTCAACCACAACCATAGTACACACCACCATTGTCGATGCAGTTTTTTCCACCACATCCGCAGCCGCAGTTTGCACTGCAACCACAGTTCGCACCATAACAGCCATATAATAAAATTCCGATGGTCCAGGTGAATCCACAATATGTTCAAGTAGTGCACTTTGTTCAGCAACAACTGAATTCCCCACCGCATCAAATAGCTCAGCCGCAACACCCACAACAAGGAGGATTTCACGGAGGATTCTGAGGTAGAGAAGGAGGCTTTGGACGAGGAGGGGGGAGAGGTCATGCATCCGTTCAATGTTATAATTGTGGAGTATTTGGGCATCATCAGAGAGACTAGCCACAATTTTAGTGCTTATGTATGTACTATGTAACGATTGATCATATCGTGGATAACTCCCTGCAATTAATCGCAAGATTGAAAACCGGGAACGTTCTATAGTTACAGAATCAAGCCCAGTTGCAGACTTAGAATCGGATACCATCCCAGAACCAGATATAGAGCCAGGCCCAAAATCAAGTTTTGCTCCAGAACCAGAATATGAATCATCTGATGAACCCACTAGTAAACCAAAATCCACCATTGAATCAGACTCTGCAGATGAACCAGACTCAGGGTCCAACAGTTGCGACGATTTGAACAAAGCCCAAAATGCAGGATGTCAACGTCACCTTTGTCACTCGTGGAGGTGCAATGATAGGATATGATGGACCCTAGCCAAAAGTTCAATTAGCTGGGAAGAAGAAAGTAAAGTTTGATATTGTGACTGAAAAAGAGACATTTTTTGAAACTCGAGACGCGATCAAACAAAATCTTGGTAAGTTGCTTGTCTATGGAATGCCATCCAATTTTGATTTATCCTTAGTAGAAGGACCATCGCAGAAGCATGGTACCTTGCAGCAGTTCTTTGAGAAATGCTTAGCACTCGCACGAGATCCTAAGGCTCTAGTTGAGCTTGAGAGGTTGTTGTACCATCCGGGAAAGGAGCTAAGCGAATCCATAGTGAACTCCTTGCAGAAGAAAAAGTTAGGTAAAGAGATGCGTATGAATATCGAGATAGGTGACTATGAGGTGGAATCATTCATTCTGGTCCTAGGATCAGATGTGAACATCTTGACTAAGCATACCTGGCAAAAAATGGGGATCCCAACATTGGGTTGGTCCCCTGTGCAGCTATGATTGGTGAACCAAGCTAAGGTACAGCCAATTGGAAGGGTAATGGACTTGGTTGTAGATGTTGAAGGCATGAGAAAACACACTGACTTTGATGCGATTGAAGTCATTAAAAATGAAGGATCCTATCTCACATTGCTGGGGATTGGATGGGCTAATGATAGTATGGATGTGGTCAATTTTAAGAAGCGAATGATGACATTTGAAAACCGATACATTTGAGTCATCGCACCCATGGATCCAAACGAGGGTTGGAGATACACTAAACCAGTCAAAGAGGAATTAGTTAGGGGATGGGACCATGCCTACAATATATCAGAAGATTATATTCACCTCACGACAGATGGAGAACTCGGGTGGTGCAGTGCTAGTTCTGCATCTTTTGACTCTGAGGATGCACTGGAAAATTGGCAAAATCGCATGCATGAAGTGTGCTTTAGAAAGTGCGGACTAATCACACAGTCATTATGCCATGTTGTGACTAATATTGTAGAACTACCAGTCTCTGAAGGGTTTCTAGAACTTTCTACGCTCTTAATGGAATTTGAAGAAAATGTCTTAGACCCGCAACAATTGCTAGCACTGGAGGAAGCACTGAAGGCTACTCGAGCACGTTGGTGGGCAACTCACAAAACTCCAATTACTAAATGGGGACAATGTCGATGCTTGATGAGAGTTCATTTCAGCGACAAAGAGATATACCATGCTAAGAGGTATGATGGACATAATGACCCGAATGGTCACCTGAGGGCATGTCAAACATTGTGGGAATCATGACCATGGGATGAATGGATCCATGCCTTTGTTCACACCCTGGATGAAATGACAAGGTCTTGGTACATATCAGTAGAACTGCATAGAGAAATAACTACTTGGGAGGAGCTGACTATTCGCTTTGCACATACCTTTGGCTTTGCAGACGCCAATGCAGAGGTTAACAATGCACTTCAGATCATTTGAGATGTAGTCTTGAAATTTGTGCCAGTCGCATATCCTATGAATCCACATGCGCATTGCCACATGCAATCGATGATGGAATGCTATAACGTGTCTGGTGAGCCAAATGATGATGATGAATTGTGAAATATTAATATTCTAGAGACTGAAGGGAGTTGAGATGCCACAGCACCAAATGTGTCGACCGATCCCATGAATCAGCCACTGAATATTGGGAAAGTTAACAATGGGATGGAAGAGAATCCAAAATTTGCAAGTATTGGGGACTACTGGGATCAGGAGACCATGGAAAAGATCATAGATCTATTGCACGAGTTTCAAGATCTATTCCTGACCAAATTATCAAAAATGAAGGGGCTATTGGGTGACCTGGGAGAAATGAAAATCCCATTAAAGCTAGATGCAAAACCGGTGTGACAAAGGCCATATCACTTGAATCTGCGATATAAATAAAGGGTCAAGACTAAACTTGACCAGATGCTAGATGCTAGGATTATTGAGCCTATTGAAGAATCATAATGGATAAGTCATATGGTGGTCCGGAACAAGAAGACTGGTGAAGTTTGGATCTGTGTTGACCTCAAAAAATTGAATGATGCTTGCATGCATGATCCATTCCTGACACCATTCACAGACAAATTTCTTGAAGGAGTAGGTGGCCAGGAGATGTACTCATTCACAGACGGCTTTTCTGAGTACCACCAGACCATAATTGCAAAAGAAGATCGCCAAAAGACAAAATTTGTTGCGGAATGCGGCTGCTACCAGTATACGGTGATGCCATTTGGATTGAAGAATGCACCTGCCATATTTTCTCGAGTGGTTGTCACGGTGTTCAAGGACTTCATTTAGAATTTCCTCCAGGTATATATGGACAACTAGATAGTGTATGGTCTAGTCAAGGATCACTTGGTCAATCTTCGACTGATGCTAGAAAGGTGTTGATAGCATCAGATCATGCTAAAATATAAGAAATGCATATTTTGCACGCCATTTGTAATATTGCTCGGTCACATCGTGTGCAAATAAGGAATGTTGGTTGATCCCGCAAAGATCGCACTCATTCTGAGCTTCCCTCCACCGACCAATGTCAAGATGCTTCGAGCAACATTGGGGCACACAGGATATTATCACAAATTTATCAGAAGCTATGCTGCGATCATTGCCCCTATGGAGAAATTGTTGAAGAAAGATGTGGTATTTGAATGGAGTCTAGAGTGTCAAAGTAGTTTCGACACGCTAAAGGCCAAGATGGCTTCGACACTAATACTTGTATTCCCAGATTGGAACAAGGAGTTCCACGTTCATGTCGATGCATCTTCTGTTGCGGTAGGAGTAGTTCTCACGTATCCAGGAGACACCAACTTGGATCACCCTATTGCTTTTGTGAGTCGAAAGTTATCATTCTACGAGAATAATTATACAACCACGGAGCGCGATGGGCTAGCTATGGTTTATGCACTGCAAAAATTGGGGCATTATCTTCTAGGAGGTCACTTCAAAATATTACTGACATTTCATCTTTGAAGTATCTAGTTAATAATCTTGTGTTAGGGGGGAATATATGTAGATGGCTACTCCTCTTTCAGGAATTTGATTTTGAAATCATCATGAAGCTGAGCCGCTTGCATGTTGGCCCCGATCATTTGTCAAGAATCGAGACAGGCGAGGAACCTACTAACATTGAAGATGGACTGCCTAATGTGTAGTTGTTTCATGTTCAAATGGCAAATGACCATTATGCTCCAATACTCTAGTTCTTGGCGACCGGAGTCACACTAGAAGAAATTTCCATGAGTCAAAAGAAGCAGTTGGTGGTTAAAGCTTCTGACTTTCAATTGATTGTTGTAAATTTGTATAATATGGGACCTGATGAAATTTTGTGGTGATGTGTCCTCCCGCATGCAAAAGAGAAGATTTTAGAAGAAGCACATGCTGGAGTGGCTGTGGAACACTATGGAGGACAAGAAACCGCACGGAAGGTGCTTCACGTAGGGCTTTGGTGGCCCACTCTTCATAATGGCATGACAGGTTATGCATGGAGCTGTGATGTCTATCAATGCATTGGAAAACCATCACAGCGAGATGAGATGTCGCTTGTACCCCAGATAACTTTGCAACCTTTCAATAAATGGGCTGTAGACTTTGTGAGCCCGATCAACCCACCTAGGAAAATAAATGGTGTGCACTACATAATCACTGCGATGGACTATTTGGTGAGGTGGGCATAGGCTGCACCAGTTGTGGACTGTACTGCTGCGATGGTAGCCAGATTTCTATTTGACAATATTGTGACACGGTTTGGGTGCCCGAGAATATTGATGAGCGACCAGTGTAGCCATTTTATTAACCGCACAGTAAGAGCACTGACGGAGGAATTGCAGGTTTAGCACAAGAAAAGTACACCATACCATCCACGGGTGAATAGGAATGTTGAAGCATTCAACAAGATATTGGAGCATGCACTTACCAAGGCATGCAAAACTAGCTGAGATAACCGGGATCTGAAGATTCCTACAGTGTTGTGGGCCTATCACACCATGTGTAAGAGATTGATGGGGAAAACACCGTTCAAATTGGTCTATGGGAAAGAGGTAGTGAAGCCTATGGAATACATCGTTCCCATCCTGCACATTGCCGTTGCGACCAGATAGGATGATGATGATGCACTAAAGGAGTGCATGGCGCAACTGATATAGTTGGATGAAGACTGTTTCATTGCGAGTTTCCACCAGCGTGTTGAGAAATATTGACAGAAGGCATGCCATGATCACCACATAAAGAACAAATAATTTTATCAAGGAGATTTGGTGCTACTATACGACAACGAATTCTTGAAGCATCCGAGTAAGCTACAAATGCACTGGCTTGGCCCATATCTTATCAATTTTATTACCTCTGTGGGTGGAGTTCAATTACAATAGTTAGATGGCACAGTACTGCCAAAGCTCATGAATGGCAGTGGCTTGAAGCCATATCGAACAGGGGAAGGACCGCGCAACTCCTGAAGCACTGCGCACTAAAAAAAAAAAGGAAGAGAGAGAGATGGGATAGATAACAAAAGGAAGGGTGTGCCCGAGACTAGGGGCCATGCAATATTAGGGGGTAGTCGACTCAGCAATAAGTAGCTAGTTAGCCAAGATGGGGATGCACCAAGAGAAAGGGGCTGTGCCCAAGACCAAAAAAGGTTGCGTGCTAGGATGGGGATGCACTAAGAGGATGGGGCTGTGCTAAGAGAAAGGGGCTACGCCCGAGACCGAAAAAGGTTATGTGCCAATATGGGGCTGCGCTAAGAGGATGGGGCTGCGCCAAGAGAAAGGGGTTGTTCCTGAGACTGAAAAAGGTTGCATGCCAGGATGGGGCTGCACTAACAGGATGGGGTTGCGCCAAGAGATAGGGGCTGCGCCCGAGACCAGAAAAGGTTGCGCGCCAGGATGGGGCTACGCTACATGGATGGGGTTGCGCCAAGAAAAAGGGGCTGTGCCCGAAAAGGGGAGGGGTTGCGCGACAGGAGGTCATCGTAAAAGAGTAAGTGGCTCTCACTGTACGGAGGAAACCATGACGGTGACAAACCATCACATCAATACTCAATAACGGTCATCAGAGAGGTAACCGACGACATGTTTCAATGTCATGTCTAATGATAGAAGATCCAAGAGGTGATATGGAAGAATCGGTAGCGTATTTGGAACATAAATAAGTGATTTAGTCATAATGATGCACCCGAGTTATTCATGATGGCATCTGAAATGGAGATGGTGTTATAAGTCGAGGGCCGACAACCGAGCGAACACCATTAGGCAGTGATGCACTGTGCAAAGTTGCAGGAGGGCTGGGCTAGGTAGTTGCAGGAAAATTCACTGCATAAGGAAGCAGCCATCTAAGGGGAAATGCAGGCTACACTTGATACGGGGCAGACTGTGAGTGAGAATATTGTCTCAGCGGAAGTTGAAGAAGAATTTACAAGTATGTGGGTTAGCTTGCCCGAGATGAAAGTGTCTAGCAATGTCGTCCTTGGTTATATTACTCTCGTTTGGGTTGAGGTGCAAACTAAGATACCCACGAAGAATCCAGTTGGGACTAGATTTCTTCCCCATTTGACTTGGAGGAACAGGGAACCGGTTCAACATTAGGAAGCTCGGGTTGATCCTGAACGCAAGAACAGACAAGGGTACGGAAGTGGGACTGGCTTCATAATTTGCAACTATAGACAATTTTCAGCTAGCAAAACGCTTTCTGAAGAGCGACTACAAATGGAGAATGATGTAGTGTTCATGGATGCAGGAGCATGATGGCACCGCAAGACACAAAATTGCAGAGGTATGCCAAGGTCCGCCACAGTTGACCTTGGAGGAGGTATTTGCAGCCAACTGCATAATTCAACAAGTTCAAAAAAGTCACACGCTATTGCCTATGAGCAGTTTTCTTCCCTTCATGTTGCTTAGTACACCATGTCCAGCTAACGTGGCTCGAGGACGAGCCACAAGACTGTGTTGAGAGCATGTTGGAAAGGGGTTGGAGGTAAGTGAGTTGCACAACATCTAGGATGCTGCGCATACTCATGTGACACCGCACATGCTCACACGACACCATGAAAGAAAAAAATAGTGCAATAGGAGGAAAATAGTCTACTTTTTATATTTTAATGTCACCTTTTGTACTCATTGACCATTTCTTCAAAATATTGGTCCTTAGTGGTTAAACTAGTTAGAAGTTAGTTAGAAGTAGACCTTGAATGTAAAGGCACAAGCCTATAAATAGAATAATTATGCATGCAAGAAGATATACTGAGATACAGAGATAGAGAGTAAATCTGAGGATGTGATACTAGACAGTGGGACATAGATCATTGTCTGTTTTTTATCTACGATTTGTTCTACGGAATTAATATGATGTGATGTGGATTGATATGAAATCCCATTGCACTTTTATCTTTTCCTGATTTACATTGTTGCGATTCTGATGATGAATGATGAATAGATCTGCATATGAATGATAATGCAATGCTTTCTGCTTATGGATACTTTCATCTTTTAGATCTATTTTTCCCACTGGTAGATCTACTGAAGTGATGAATGAATAATGCGACGTGATGAATGGTTTTGTTTATGAGCAAGAAAGTATATTAGATTTGGAAATTGAGTTGATGAATGTCTGATGCCCCAACCCTCCTCTATATTGCGGAAACTTGGTTCCGACAGCTCTCCCTCGAACATCTCAGGTGAGACCTCATCTTCTCTGTGGGTGTTTCTAGATAGGATAAAACCTGTCTGGGCCGATGCTCAGGGAAATCCCCGAGTGTTGACCATCGACAAAGTGGAACCCCTGTCGACTAGGTTTTGTTGGTTGGGATTGCGCCAACATTTTTTCAACATACTCCCACTAAATACTACGGCTGGTTAGGAAGAAGAACTTCAACATCAACTAAAACATTAAAGAGCAATTGTTTGATTGTTTAAAGGTTCATTTTGAACAAAAATACATAGAATAATACTTTAAACATAAAGAGGAGACTACAAAATATGAAAAAAAAGTGGTAAAATGAAGAAGAAAATTGAGGAGTTGAAAGGTGCAAAAACTGAAAGGATTTCTATAACATTGAAGGATAAAAAATGAAAAGGATATGATAGTAAAATGTAGGTTTGGGTCAAGTAAATTAGAAGGAAGATGAAAGTAAGAGTAAATCTGAGTTCGAAGATAAATTCAACAAAGAGTGCATTAATAAAAAACATGAGATTGCAAAATATGAAGATAACATGGAAAAATTGAAGGCTTACATTGATGAGAAAAATGTGTCATTGAGACATATAATATTCTCACATAATTGCTGTAATGGTTAACACTAGAATACTTATAAGGGAAAAAAAATCTCACAACAAAAAACACAGTAAGGGTAAGGTAAAGAAGGAGGAATAATAAATTAACATTGGAGTTGGTGAAGGTGAGAGCAAATATTTGGATATAACAAAACATAAATAAAATATTGCAAACTAGAATTCCTTTTTTGAGTACAGTAATTCATTAGAAATACAAGAGAATAACTTGTAGGAAGTGCTTGTAGCAATGAATGCTGGAGGTGATGTTTTTTCCTTATCCTCAATACATGGATCATTGAAGAAGAAACTAGCAAAGAAGGAAAACATTATCATAGAGCGCAAACATAATATATCAGAGAATAGAAAATTTAAAAAAATGGGATGCAATAGTGAAATTGAAATACTAAAATCCCAAATTGCCTCTTTACAACATAAATCCATTCTTTAGCCATCATCACTTTTGTATACTCCAGATGAAAAGGATTTGAGGGCACAACAATTTGAGCAGGAGGTATATAATCTCACGATCAGATTGGCTAAAGTTCAATCTCAAGTAGAATCTATAAAGAATGTTCTTCAACAAAAGGAAAAGGAACACTTGGATAAGTTTAAGAATACCGTGGATTTGTCGAATAAGTATGCATATGAAAAAATTAAATTGCAAACCAATTTGCAAACATATGTAAAGAAAGTGAAAGACCTCGAAGAAAAATCACAAGAAGTGTATGTTGCAGCTTCTGAAGAAATAGAGGCTTCTACAAAAGGAAAGAGAGACTATACCCAAATTTATTCTTCTTAAGAGGAGTGCTTGTAGAATCCTCTTAATAATCCTAGAGTTCTAGAATAGTATTGTGTGTATGTGTCTCAACAATATATATATTTTAGATGCAATTAATGTGATTTATAATTATTTTTTACCTTAGAAAAATATTGTATCATAAATGTAACCACATGTAATATAAATGAGACCACAATAAAAATGTTTTTCATTATGAAAAGATTATTAGAATTCTTATTACACCATAAGATTCTTACACCATTTTGCATGCAATGTTGCATTCCGATCATTTAGGACTTTTCTTTCTTGATTGTCTCATACTTCTTATAATGACACTAGTTTTTACAGGATTCTCAACTTCCAGATTTTTTAAATCAACTATTTCCCCTTATATTTATTTTGTTTCGTGACTCTTCCCCGCACCATTTATCAATGACGGAACAAGAACTTTATTGTGATTCATAGCCTCCATCACTGACATATCAACAATAGTTGTTTCATACAATTCTTGTGTTTCACTCATTTTCCCTGCATCAATTCTTGAGGATAAAACATCATTTTTACTGTGATTTTCATATGCCATATTAGTTATGTCAACAACAACTACCCCATCCATTTATTGTGTTTCATCAGCTTGAGATTCTCTTTTCCTCTTGGATGAAACACATGTTGCTCTATTTTTATTATCATCAAATAGCATTGACATATCCGCAATGGATGAAACACATGTTGCTCTATTGCTCTATTTGCAATAAATGACTGAATCTCAACTGAAGGAGATCAAACACATGTCATAGCAAGCCAACCATCAAGTGCTAGTGCTCCATGACTTCAATGAATCCCGATGAGGTTAACTGAAGCTGAACTGACCATCAGAAGTTGGTGGAGGTGCCTTGTTTACTCCAGATCATTAAATAATATCAAATAATCATTAAATAATATATTTAATGATTGGAGGCACCTTAACTGACTGGTTGAACTGATTGTAACCATCAGTTAGAAATTAGGTGCATTAATGTCACTCAGATCACCCCCGGAGTGCTCCAGTTAGCCTCCTTGACTGTAGGAGAAGGCTAAGTTAGCCTCCTTGACTGTAGGTAGGCGTGGGTGTGACTGGATGATGGAAATTAATGCTCCACTGATGTCAATTAATGTCAATTATACTTAGAATAGTGGTTTAACTAGGCCAATTTGACCGAAAGAGTGTTTATGATGGTAAATGTCTCCAGCACCCCCCCTTAAGCTATACTCAGGAAGAGTTAGAAAACATAGATGCATAAAATGCTAGGGCCCTGGAAATTAAGGCCATAGGTCACCCTGTACAATGTTGAAACTGAAAAAATGCTCAAAACAAACTAAGTAGGAAAAGAGGGAAACCCCCCCACTCAAGCTGAACACTGAAAGTAGTAAGGATCACCCTGATGAACCCACCCCCAAAATTGAACAGAGGTAAGTGAACTTCTTTTCTAAAAATATCTTGGTGAAGATGTCTGCAATATGCTCATCAGTCGAGCAGTATTGCATAATGATGGTCCTGTCGCGCACTAGCTCCCTGATGTAGTGCATGTGAATCTCTACATGCTTGGTCCTCTGCCTGGTAACTGGATCCGTGGATATCTTAATAGCACTTTGTTTTTCACAAAAGAGGACAGTGGACAAAGTACTACCAAGATCAAACTCTGAAAGAATGCCTTGCAACCAAACTGCTTGGATGCAAGCATTCACCGCTCCTCGATACTCGGCCTTTGCTGAAGATAGTGCTATGGCATCCTGCTTTTTTATTGACCAGCAAATAGGGCCACCACCAAACATGAATACATATCCAGAAGTTGACTTCCAATCAATAGAATCACCCGCCCAATCGGAATCTATGTATCCAACCAGCTCTAGCTCAGAGTCTGCAACATAGTGAATGCCATAGGTCCTAGTTCCCTGAATGTACTGGAGGATCCTCTTGGCTGACCTTTAATGAAGATCATGAGGCTGCTGCATGTATATTGATACAACATTCATGGCATAACAAATACCAGGCCTAGAATGTGTCAAGTACAACAAGATACCAATCAGCTGTCGATAGATAGTGCAGTCCATGGGAGGTGTGTGTTTTCCTTCTTCAAGGCTGATCCCTGAAAGGAAAGGGAATGGTGCAGGCCTACATTCAGCCATGTTAAACTTTAATAACAGGTCTTAAATTTATTTGGACTGAGTGACCATTATCCCATCAGAATTTTTCTCGATTTCAAGCCCCAAATCACTCATTTCAAAGGCATTGTGAAGAGCAGTTTTGATGGCTGAAATGGAGGAAATTGTGCTACCTGTGATCAGTAAGTCATCAACATATAAAACAATGATAATTATATGACCATAATGCTACTGTAAATACACATTTGGATCTGATCTACATCTCTGAAAGTTTTGCAAGAGAAGCAAGGCATCCATCTTGGAATACCACTCTCTTGGGGCCTGTTTTAACCCGTATAGTGACTTCTTTAGCTTGCAAACAAAAGATGGATCAGTGATGTAGCCATCAGGATGCTTCATGTATATCTCCTCATGAATATCTCCATGTATAAAGGATGACTTAACATCCATGTGATGCACCTCCCAGTGCTTGGATGCGGAAATAACCAAAACAAGGCGGATGGAGTCCATTTTTGCAACCGGTGCAAAGGTCTCATGGTAGTCCACTCCTTGGACCTAAGAGAAACCTTTTTCTACCAGCGTTGCCTTATATTTTTAGGTGCTTCCATCAGCATCAACATTTTTCTGAAACACCCACTTGCATTGAACCAATTTCCTTCCCGGAGGAAGAGAAACTAGCTCCCAAGTAGTGTTTTTCTGAAGAGAATTCATCTCTTCATCCATGGAAACTTGCCATATCGGATCATTCCGAGCATGGTAGTAGGATTTTGGATCTGAACTAATAATCAAATAGCAATTTTTGGACAGCAAATTATCATAACAAGAGATCGCAATACCTGCTCTTTGGAAATTAGACCGGGTTCTCCTTGGATCATCCGGATTTCCAATGTTGTCTCCTGCGGAGGAGAGTGTCTTTTGGACCCATGTAGGAAGATGATTTTGCACTTCAGTTTCTGATTCCGTATCTAATTATTGCTGCACACTAATATCAGAAATCATAGGATCCAAATCAGGGTCATCACCCCCAATTTCATCATCCAAATATTCAGTGGAATAGGAAGGAAATTCAGCAGTTTTCTCCTTCACTAGTTCCACCTCCTGAAGAGGCTCATCGAACTTGACACTTCTCTTGATGATGATCTGTTTGGTATTGATATACAACAGCTTGAATCCTTTATATTCATCAGGATACCCAATAAACAGACATTCTATGCTCTGCAGTTGCAAAGCCCTTATTTTATCAAGCGGAATCTGGGCCCATGCAGTGGACCCAAACACCCGTAGGTTCGACACATCTGGTTTGTGTCCGAAGTATGCTTCGGAAGGAGTATTTCCTTTCACTGATGAATGTGGCACCATGTTCTGAATTTATGCTACAGAATGCATGGCTTCATCCCACAAATTTGCAGCAAGCTTCTTTGACTCAAACATACAGGTGGTCATCTCTTTGAGAGACCGGTTCTTCCTTTCCGCTACTCCGTTCTGCTGGGGAGTGTAGGGAATTGAATGTTGGACCTGAATACCAATTTGGGAGAAAATGTACAGCAAATAATTACTGACATACTCCCCTCCATTATTATATCTCAATATCTTGATCTTAAGCCCAGAGGCATTTTCGATCAAGGCCTTCAATTCAGAAAAATTTTCACATACTTCTGATTTCTTTTTGAGAAATAAAACCCATGTATACCTTGAAAAATGATCAATAAAAGTAAGGATGTACCTTGATCCATTCATGGATGTGATAGGAATTGGACCACTGATATCAGAATGCATCAGCCCCAATATGCTTGTAGCTCAGTTTTCCTTCCCCCAATCAAACTTGTGCTCAGGGTGTTTTCCAATCTCACAGCCCTTGCAGAATCCCGTGGTTTCCTTAATGACCGGGAGGCCTTCAACCATGGAGTTTTTCTGTAATTGCTGCAAATATTTGAAATTAAGATGGACAAACCTCTCATGCCATAGCCTACTAACCTCATTTCCATGAGTTAGCAGAGCGGTGGGCTTTGCATCTACAACAAAGTGAGAGAACTCATAGGCTTTTGCATGATGATTTGCAAGGCCTTTTGCAATGAGTTTCCCAGATGCAATTTTTGTTATCTCAACATCATTTGGGCTGAAAGAGACTCTATTAGGCATTCATGTATGTGTCATCTGATAGACACTTAGGAGATTTGCTGCTAGAGACAGTACATACAAAACTTTAGAAAAAAAACCATTTTCTAGATCTACAGTACCTTGTCCTTCAGAAATGATGGTGGAGTCATCTCCCATGTGGATGGGGATGGATTTGCCAGTCTCCAAGGATGAAAAGGAGTATTTTTCATCCATCATGTGATTTGAAGCTCCACTGTCAATCAGCAGTGCTTTGGAATTCGAAGTGCTTGCCATGAGGGCATGACCTTTCTCATGCTGTGGTTCCCAATCTTGATGATCTCTCCTCTGAAAGCTCTCCGGAAGATTGATGTGATTCCTCTCAAGGAGAGAGGTTGCTTCATCAAGATTTTTATTCATGTAGGCATGTTCAGGGTGAAAACCCTTCCTGCAGTAAGAACACCTGACTTTTTCTTTCCCATTGTTCCCTTTTCCTTTGTTCTTCCTTGAGCTGGAAGATTCATAATGCTGCTGATTTTCAACTCTAGGCTTGGGAGCATCAAATTTAGTTTTCTGGTTTTTTTGTTGCTTTCCTTTACCCTTCAGATCTTTGGTCCCCGAGACATGGAGGGCTTGATCACGGGAATATCGGATGATCCCCATCTAGACAAGCTTTTCATGTTCATTAGTTAGGCACTCAATGAAGGCATTGAGTGTAGGCATCTTCTATCCGGGGGTTGTGAGCTTCCCCGCACAGAATGTAGAAACAAAAACTGAATAATCAGCCCTGAGTTTGGAGAGGATGGCTAGGATGAGCTAATCATCCTCCTTCTCCACTTTGCATTGCTTCA
Organism: Pseudotsuga menziesii; assembly: GCA_001517045.1. NCBI lineage: Eukaryota > Viridiplantae > Streptophyta > Pinopsida > Pinales > Pinaceae > Pseudotsuga > Pseudotsuga menziesii. Next base: position 240,300 of record LPNX010105575.1, on the reverse strand, counting down.
AGAGGAAAATAGTATGCTTGAACTTTCTAAATAAATCATTCAGAGTCTCGAAATTGGAAGGTTGGAGAGACATGAGTTCATTTTCGAGTTGGTAAACTCTCAAGTCACCATGATTTCCATATAGAGATTCCAATTTGTCCCATATTTGTTTCGGTGTCTTCAGATCCGTAAGATGGAAGAGAAGGTCATCGAAAATAGAGAGGCACAAGAAACCGAAGGCTTCATCCTTCTTGTTCAAGAATCTTGATTTTTCTATGGTGAATCCAGGCTCAACTTCAGTGTCCATGGTGACTCTATAGAGTCCTTTGGAATATAGCTGAATCTCCATTTTACTTTTCCATGTGTGGAAATTGTATGAAGTCAACAGGGGTACTGAGGAGGCCATTCTAGATATGCTGTAGCGAATGCTTCACCTGTAGAAACCTGAAAATCAAAATAGAAAGGGAAAAATAAGGTTGGACAGCCTGCACATTCTAGGCTTTCATCACACCCAGCATAGTCAATCAAGCAAGCTTGATCAACAAGTTCTTTACTTGGGATATTGAGTGGTAAGCCTTGGCTTCTGGTGCAATGTTGGAATTTTGAGCTATTGCTCACTTTTCATGGAGAAATTTGTCAAAAAGCTTGTTTTTGAGAGATAGATCTTCAGCCTGCCATATGCTCTGATACCATATTAATTCTTGCACATGATCTAGGAACTAAGAATCAATCTCATTAAAGAATAATCAACAAATACTCATGAAATGGTGTTAATTGGAACCGAAATTGGTTTCCTCTCTGTATATTTAATAAACAATGAATGGTTACAATACCAATGTTAAGAAATAGCTTAACTCCGTGAATAATTTGAATACCAAAGGAGACAATTCGAATTCAGTGAGTGAGTCTAGCTTAACTTACTCTCAACCATTGGTTCACACTCAGTTAACCACTTGACCAAAACCCTAATTAACTCACCAAACCCTAACTGAAGTTGAAGTGCAATAAATGACTGAATCTCAACTGAAGGAGATCAAACACATGTCATAGCAAGCCAACCATCAAGTGCCAGTGCTCCATGACTTCAATGAACCCCGATGAGGTTAACTGAAGCTGAACTGACCATCAGAAGTTGGTGGAGGCGCCTTGTTGACTCTAGATCATTATATAATAACAAATAATCATTAAATAATATATTTAATGACTGGAGGCGCCTTAACTAACTGGTTGAACTAATTGTAACCACCAGTTAGCAATTAGGTGCATTAATGTCACTCAGATCACCCCCAGAGTGCTCCAGTTAGCCTCCTTGACTGTAGGAGAAGGCTAAGTTAGCCTCCTTGACTGTAGGTAGGCATGGGTGTGACTGGATGATGGCAATTAATGCTCCACTGATGTCAATTAATGTCAATTATACTTAGGATAGTGGTTTAACTAGGCCAATTTGACCGAAAGAGTGTGTATGATGGTAAATGTCTCCAACACCCCTTTCATTTGTTGTGTTTGATTAGTCTCACTATCCCATTTCCTGAATTCAACAAGATTGACAATGTCATAGTGCAAGTAAAAGATCTACTTTACACAAACAAGTTATATGGGAAAAGTCATAATTGCAATGCATAAAACTAACAAGTGGACGGAAAGCCACATTGTTTAGTTTTTGTTTGAACATTATTTTTTTACACACGCTTTTCAAAGCGACGTAACTCACGACGAGCCTCTTCATCATATTTGCTTATTGGACTTGATATTGGAAGATGACTAGTGAATTTAAAGGACATATTAATCATAATTAAACACACATATTATGAGCACTCACACTAGAAAATGAAACTGGACTTGCATATCATATAAAATTAGGACATACTTACTATTGGTGGTGCAAGCAATGATTTCTTAGATTGTTTTACCCATGACCCCAAAAATTGTTTTACTTGCTAGTAAGTGACAGCAGGGACACAAGACTCCAACTATGATGCAATTTCCTCATTTAGTTGACTTTTTGAATTTTTCATATTCAACACAAAGTTGACTTCTAATATTCAAAGGCAATAATCTGATTTCTTTAAAATTTTAGAAAGTACCTTCTGACCTCATAACCAAATTGAAAAATTATGATTGCATCTCAATTACAGGACACATTATGTCATGTTCAAATGTGTTTATATAATCCATAACAACTCCTCTTCCTCCTCCTTAGCTATTATTCAAAATTTTCATTTATGTATACTTACACTCCATCACTTCATTCCTTAACCATCCTAAAGTACACAGATGAATAGCTCTAGTCATCTGAATACCATGGTCCCCTTGGACATGCATATAAGGAAACCTCCCATCTTCTAAACAACATGAACACAACCAAAGCCACTCATTGGAAAGGAAGCCAATCCTGCAATGATAGTAGATTGAACTTTTTATCCCGATAGAAATAATATCACTATGCTTAATACATAATACTATGAAATTAATAGAAATTGGCGTACCTTTCCTCATATGCATAATTATCATCCCCTATACACCCTTGCAATTGCAACATGTTGAATGCTTTATAACACTTCCACATCCTCACTAACTTTTTGTACTTTTCTTCATCTAGTAGGCCTTCAATAACCTATATTCACAACATTTCAGTGTAAATAATTAGTTACTTGATTTAAAATTGCATAAAACAAAGACCCAATTTCACTATTATGCCATCATAAAATCATCAGTTATGATGATTAGTCAAGACTAAAAAAACACATTAAAAATATCGGATATTCTAACATAGTTATTAACCCTTTTAAATCCCCTCATGCCAAATGAGGATCTTGTTTGATGTTGATCCATATGATGCCCATAATTAATATCATTGTAGTAATCTGGGATGTTATGATGGTATGGTTCCCCAAACTTACATATAACCCCAATTTTATCCATCTCCTTCCAAATTTAAACAATTTTTGTCTTCTCAAGCCCTCTAATTGAATGAACCTTGTCATAATATTGTGAAATTATTAAGTTGAGTTTCACGAAACATCTTCAAAACAATTTTATTTCTAGCATGGTGAGCACAATATACAATATTGTACATTGATCTAGGATTCAACTATAATTGGAAACACTTGTTTCATAGTGTGCACAAATTAGTTAAATAATAAGAATATTAATTTATAATTAATAATGAATTATGAAATCATGTACATTTTAATCATTTGTTCTATTCGTGGGATACTTCTTGATAATATTGAATTTTCCAATAGATAAGGTTGGCTAAATGTTCGTAATATGCTCGCCCAACTTTTATTCCCATCCTTCACTTTGCTCCAAAGCATGATTCAACTCCCAATGTTTTAAAACAAAGTAAGATCAAGAAAGTAATGGAAATATATCTACATAAATTAAACTTTTAATAAATTTGTATAGCTTACTAGGAGCAAGTTTGGCGGCATTGCATAGAACTTGAAAATACTACGAATAATATCCCCATGTTGGATTTTGATTTCCTTTGTAACGATGTGTATAACCCTTTTATGGAATAAGCACCAACGTCAAAAACTATTTCCCATTGGACAAACATTATTATTGCATACTAAACTGCATATGGCCACTAGATCATGACATAAACAAATTCACTTTCACTACCCTTCCATATTCCATTAGGATTCCATCTTGTGAAATCCAAATTTAACTACTTCATTAAGTTATCCTCATTTATATGATTAATAACATGTGATAAAACCCGTTTATATTCTTCCTTTCTATCTCATTTTCCAAGTATTACACAAGATATCAAGCCACTATCTTTTAGTAACTCAAATAATATCTCACATACTTTCACACTTCTTGTGGAGTATTTCCCCCACTAGTAGGTGAAATATCCCTTGGATTGAGACTCCTTCAATCCAACACAAAAATAAAACTAGTGGACACTAACATCTCCCTAGACCTAAATCATACATTAGAAATCAAAGTAGGAGGAAAAGAAAAGGAAGTAGATGACCTACCTCTCTTTCATGTGGTTGTTCTTATTTCTCCTAGTTGATCCAACTCCTAGTCTTGAGATCAGAGATTTAAGATGCAAATAGAAAACACCATAGAACAAAGAACAACTCCTTTCCCAAAAAACAATTGTATTACACATAGATATAACTATAAAATCATAGACATATTCATAAATCCAACATAAAACACATGAATTGAGGAGAATATGCCAAGTTTGTAGTAATGGAAAGCAAGTTAAGAAGCACCTACAACCATAAATATGACATAGAAACAACTCCTCCAATCTCTCCTTCCATCCCCTTAAGGTGTCTTAATATCATAAGTGTGATTCTCTCACCTTTCATCACGCCTTTCAAAGGAGAATGGCTCTCATCATATAGGTTTTGGAGGCATAACAATAATGGAGAGAAGATTGGATCAAGAGAGGATTTGTTGGATCAAGTAAGATTAATCTTACTCAAGATATAAGGATAAGAGTGACTCAAATACCTGACCCAACCAACTAAATCCTCACAAATATAGATCCTACATTTATGATTGAATATTTGAACCAATGTATCTCTCCCCCAACACTAGGCACAAAGGGGTAAAGTGGGTCTTCATCTCTCTTCTATAACACAACATGGGGAGATCATAGGACTTCATATCTCCCTACATAAGGAAGGGGGATACAATGCTAAAAAAGGGCTCAAATCAAGGTGAAATGATAAGATTTTGATCTCCAAATGATATATTACCCTTCCCGACATGTCCAGGGACTGTAACAAACACTTGGTTTTCCCCTCAAATACATCTAGGGAGAAAGACAAACAATTTCCCATGGTGGTGAAACTAAGTATAACAAATGCCCCCTAAAGTGTGAGGCCAAAAAGAAAACTGGTGGACAAAACACTTTACCAAAATATGGGTTAAAGGGTGTTGGAATAGGAGAGTCGAGCGGAAGCTACAAGTGAACTTCAAACAATATATATGTATCATCCTCTAGGTACGTATAACCATGCTCAAAATAAACTGAACCAACGCATAATACACTAACCAATACACTACGGATCCATGAAAGAAATGACTAAGGATATGGACACCCAAAAAAATGTGGATCCATACCTCCATGACTTAATCAGGTTGTATCCATGAAAAAATACAATAAAGACAACCATGAACCAATACAAAGTGGATAAGTTTGATGGTATGCATATCAGTGAGACTGTTAGCATGATGACCATACTAGAATATGCCAAGTACTCAAATAATCTCCATTGCAACCTGAGTGAAGCAAATAACAAAGGTAGGTGCCAAAAAGGGTTCCCAAAGTCTTCATCTTGATCTTGAAATGGTACGATTTTATCCATGCTAATAAAGTGTTGAATTTGAACATGGTAGAAACCACTTGATTATTGGTCATTGATGTATGTTGTTAACAAGTGCGGAAATCACCAATGATGGGAACGACTCCCAAGGTATCCTATTACATTCCAACAAATGTGAATAAATGAGTTGAAGTTGAACATTCACGGAATAATTCAATTAGAGGCCAATGATGTAAACCTATTGTTGAAAATTAGGAGACCTGCCATTGAGGCATGCAAGCTTCAAGGTATTAACTAGTTTATAAGTATGATTCCTAGATAATGAGTTGAAGTACACAAGAACAAACTTATTGAAGGAGATCCATGATGAATCCCCCATCCTCGACATGAAACCAATACGAGAAAGTGATGTAAGATAATGGATCAAATGAGCAGATATTGACATAAGGATGAGAGCTGGTAATAATGTAGAGTGATTTATTTAGGCTCAAGATTCCCGTGAACATTATGAGGCATGAAAAATGTCTTGACAACATTGTATCAACAATATATGGACCAAAACATAGTGTGATGATAACCATGACACTCTACAGATGAGCATAAGAATCACAATGACTCGTAGCATTGGTGTAACGTAGAGACAAGCAAATTACCAAACTTTAAGACAAGATGCAAACATGTGCCATGTTCAACGGTGACAACAAATAAATTCCATAATTCTTTGCAAAAACTAACCTACTCCCCCCAATTTTTTCCCCAACCATGACCAGAGAGTACCTCTTTGTTTTTAATGAGCTTGAGGAGGATGACATATGCTTGGTATGGCTCATCTTCGATGAGTGCCTCATCATATTTTTAACTAACCTGAAGAAGGAGGGGTTTGATCCCATATGGTTTCTTCAATGTATATTTTTATGAGTCCAAAGAATATAAACTCGATGGCCTTTTCATATTTAGACAATATGAAAATAAATCAAAGAAGAAACTAGGGTTGTTCTTTTTCATAATTTTAGTCTCCTACACTGGAAAAAGCCTAAAACAATACGAGGGAGAACTCTTCTAGTAAAGGTTGAATAGAGTATTTTTTTTTACAATTATTCCATGTGGCCTAGAAAAGGGATAAAATTTACACTGAATGGATTTCCTTTCATACCTTGTAACGAGCGTGAAATAAAAAATATCTCTCAACAATATTTTCATATTTAGGGACACAAAAATGAGCTTAAAGGAGACTCCATAGAGTTTCTTTTTCATAATTAGTCTCACGAGGTCAAAAAAGGGATAACGATCACTTGAAGACAAATATTTATTGTTTTAAGGAGCTTGACAAGATGAAGTATGCTCTGATAGACAAGGTCACTAGAACAGAGAAATCCCACCCTCCTAAAGTCCTGTACAAAATAACCATGCTTGATGAAAACCACATTAGAAATCCTCATAAATCTCATTAAAGAGCATTTAATTTATAAATCTCATTGACGAAAAATAATGTGAACATGGTAAAATAACTAGTTCAAGTGGGTTAAAATATTAATGAGTGAAAATGCTTACTAATTTTTACCTCACAATATTACCTTGGTGGAGTTTTTCCCTCTTTTGGAGCAGAGTTTGATCAAGTGCCAATTTTGGGAGATCCAGGAGACCATTTGACGAACTGTCTGAACTAGGTTGGTATCCTCATCACACTCTTTCATTTCATGTCCTTAATTTCTCATTTCATGTAAGTCTTAGGTTGATTTGATCGGATCTATGACTTTGATGGTGCCTCCCAACTTCATCGCTCCCCTGCTAAATCACATAGGGTGATAAAGTGGGGCTTTATTGCCTTTTAAAAATTGGAGGAGGGAATTTATTTCCCTATAACCCCTTGGGGGAGGGTGATAAGCATAAGTTTTTTTTTTTGCAAATAGATCATAAAAAATACCAAGATTTTGGTTCAAATTTTGACCAATTACTTATTTTGTGATGTAAAGGAGATTCCTGGGCAACATGATTGAGTGGAAAGAGTGTGAACATGAGGCCAAATATATGGCCAATTTACATGATCAAAACACCATGGAAGCATTGAGAGACTGTGGGTTTCTCAAAATTTTCAAGACTTAGAGCATTAGGAAGCAAGTTCTTCTGTTGAACCATCTGATCAACATGCGGAATGCAAATTACCAGTATTTTAATGTGGATCCTTGTACACTTGATATAGAGTTGGATGCCATTTATTTCTTAATAGGTATCTCCAAGCGGGGGGAACCAATTACTTTGGTTGGTCATCGGGGCATGTAATAGTCTACTAAGGAATATATATCCCAATATTGTAGGGTGGGGGCCCAAAAAAATAGTAGGAAGATTCCAAATAAAGATGTTACTAATTTCCCAGTACACATGATTTTGTTTACCATCACAAAATTCACGAGCATTACAAGGCTGCATATTGATTCGAAAGGACAAATGCCATATTCCATTGAGTGCCTTAACCCTGAATTTTTCAACTAGTGTGAAGGTGTTTTGGTGAACATGAAAGATCAAATCACCAAGTGTAGGTTAGGAAAGCAAAAACAATTTGGGTATGGATCTCTTGTAGTGTCATTCTTCATGGAGTGGGTACCTTTGATGTGTCTGTATATAGATATTCCCATTCAACCTCCATCTAAGCCACAGATGGAACGATGGACCAATCACGCATCTCGGTTGGGTGATCCTCGAGTTTTTTCATTTGATGTTGGTTTCTTTTCATGGTGGAGGAACCAAATTCTTATGATCAAGTATTTTTCATATGTAAGGATGTATTTTTGAGGTGACAAGGATTTGATGCTTCCTAAGGTAGAATGGTGTGATGCAATAGGTATTATTCCAAAGAATATATATTCGATTCATTTTTTGTTTTTTATTTGTTAATGATTTTGTTGTACAAATTGGATCTAAATATGTACACATTCTATTTCACTGATCAAAGAGTGAAGTGGCTGGCTGGTATGTCATCGTTGCACCAACGTAGTGATACACATTAGGTGGAGGAGGATGTGATCATAAGGATTCATGATGTGTAGAGGAACCTTAAGGGACTTTCTATGAGTCCCCTCCCATGTGGTTGCAAGAAATTCGCTACCATCTTCAGATGCACGTTGTGGGAGTGCCTGAGAGTACCCGTCATTTCTTACGGTGAGTGACCCGAGTAGTCATGTGTTATCAATAACACAATGTGCTACATGATGACAAATAGAGTGTGATGTTCTCATGTTGTCCTAGTTTTGTGATAGGATATATAATGTATGGGTGATGTAGCCAAAAAATTTCCCCTATGTACTTTTTGGACTTATGACATGAAAAAATATTGCTTATATATATATATATATATATATATATATATATATATAGGGATATTGTTTTGGTTGGTTATTCATAAGTGTTTTATATATATGGATCTTATTTTAGTTGGTTATTACTAAGCATTTTAAACAAATTGTGATTTCCATCATTTACACTCTTTACATGCTATGTGATTATGGAGTTTTTATGTATATTTTTTAGGTGCCATTCTAACATAAAATTAGTTGAATCGTCAAGAGTGTTAAACTGCCTTAATATGTATTGATATTTAATGTAATCAAATAATATTTCAAGGAGCCAGATCCTTCGGTAAAGACGAAGCAATTTAGGATCATGGATGACATATATGAGGTTTAGTTGATAAATCATGAGTTGTGAGTCGAGATTAAAAATCAAGTGAGATATGTCTAAATAGGAATCCTTGGTTAAAATCCCAATCATGGCATGATACTCTACCACATTATTTGTCACAAGGCCAAGGGAAATCCCTCCTGAAATGACTAACTCATTAGTGGGGGAATATATGACCCATGTTGCAGAATTAAGGTTTCAGATATGCCTACTAACGTCGTCTTCAAATCAAAAGTACACCGAAAAGGATGTCGACATCTGCAAATTTAAGCATAAAGTAGGATAAGCAGCCATATGTGAAAAAATACTTCACATGCTAAAGAAAAAAACACATCACACCAAAATACACCAAATATATGATACAATAGTATACAAAGTACAAATGTAGGATAACCCTAGGCATAGTGCATTTTTAGGTAGATCCCATTTTGAGGATTTGCTAATGGATTTCCATCATAATCTACCAACTCATACACACCCTTTTATAGTAATATTTACAATGTACGGACCATACCACATGGGTTCGAACTTACCTACCCCTAGTTCATCGTTGTCTTGATTGTAGACTGAGACTATCTCATATTTGTTGAAGGTACATGGTAAGACACATTTTTTGTATTGGGTCTTGATGCATTTCTTATGTGCCTCTTTGGAAAGTGCTACGAACATAATAGTAAATAATTAATAATAAACATAATTAATTGTACTTAAAGATGAAAGGGTATGACCTTTCATTCACAATTCCCAAGACCTATTTAATAGGCGGGTTATCAATGGCATTGTCATCATCTTTTATCTATTCTATCATTAATATATATATTATTATAATGGATTATTTAGTTTACCAAGTCTTTTTGTGAACATTATTGTTTGAGCGAATAATTATTTTCTTCATTTGGTATCAAAGCCTCTCGGCCATCCGTGATCCGACCCTTTGTCACCCACTTCAGAGTTTCTTTGAGCACTTGGTCTTTGACAAGTCTTGGATTTTGGCCATTTTCAGATTTCAATTGAAAGAAAGAAGATTCACAATTCACCTGGCTTCTCCTCACATCTCCTTCTCGCATCCCACACGTCATTCCTTCACTCCCGCAGCCATTCATCCCATGTTCCTCTAATATACTCTCAGCCCTCATTACCACATCCTCTTGGACACATTCCACACCTCTGTTCTAAACTCCCATACAATCGCATCTCCCCTCCTCTAACCTTCCCATCTGCACGACCATCCATCCCGCGCACTACGTCCTCCTTCCCCCTTATTTTCCCCTGGGGCTCCATACTCCTAGATCTTCTCTTTTTTCCCACCTCCCTTCCAACATTCCCTTCTTCCTTGTATTCCCTCCCCTCCCAACTCTACGCATCCACCCTTCCTCACATCCCTTCTCCATGTCCCTGCCATCTCCTCGCTCTCCCTATCCTATGTGTCCCTCCCTTCTTTGCGTCTATTGATCTCGTCGTGATTATGCCATCCCTCTCGCTTGCTCACATTCCCTCCTTCCTGCATAGCCCTACACAGCTTCCTCGCGCAGCCCCTCCAGCTGTTGCGCCCTCTCCACGCCCCTACCCCCTACTCCCTCGTCTACACTACTCCCCATCCTCCTCACACCGCCAACTCCACCTCCATCCACCTTGCCACCGCCAAGCCATGACGTTGGCCCTTCCTCCGCGCTTCCGCCACCACCGCCTCCTCCACCACAAACCAAAACAAAAAAAATTATATATATTTTTAATATAATATTATATTATTATATTAAAAAGTATATAAATATAGTAGTTATTATATTTTGATAATATTACTATTATTATTATATATAATAATTTATTATATATATATATATATATATATATATATATATATATTATTGTTCTTAATAATTATTATTATTTAAATTTTTTTAATTAATATAATATAATATTACTATATTAAAAATTATATTATAATATATATATATAGTTATTATATTTTAATAATATTACTATTATTAATATACATAATAATTTTCTATTATATATTATATATATAATATTATTATTATTCTTCTTAATAATTATTATTATTTAAATTTAAAAAAAAAGACTTATTTTTGGAAAAAAAAAGAGGAGCAAAAATAAAAGTAAAAAAGAGTCAAAGTAAAACAAAACAAAAAATTATTATTATTATTTTATTAAAATAATTTTATTTTTGGGAAAAAATAGAAAATAAAAAAATGTTATTTAATCTAATACAAAGAGAACAAAATCGAAGAAAATCAAAGACCATATATAGTCCAAACGACCATCTAGTGTCGAGGAAATCAGAGATCATGGGAATCTGGTTTGCGACTACAAATAGACAAATTAGAAGGAAAGTTAAAGCACTATCGAAAGGACAATGAATAATTACAAGACATGAATACGAAATCGGAAGTCATTATTAAACTACATGAGATACGAGACTAGTTCAATGAACAAAAAAAATCCGACCAGAAAAATCATATAGAACAATTGTGTGCAAAGTTGAGGAATTAAAAGACGAAAGTGATTTCATTCATAGACAAAAAAATCAAGATATAAAGAAAGAAATAAACGATTACGAAGCAGAAATAATACTCTTGAACAAAATCGTTAGCAACAAGGATGAATAACAGACGCAGATACGAAAGAAATTAGAAGATCAAGAATCAGTGGTTGGCTAGTATCAACAACAAATAAAAGTTCTTCAACAACAAAAATGACGACTCTAAAAAGACACATAAGTCGAAGATTGCAAAGAGTAATAAAGCACCATCGAACAATTCCGAAGAAATTTTCTGATTAAGAAATCATAACAAGACACTAGTCACAAAAATTTAAAAAGTTGAAAAATCGTCGAAAGACTGAACAATCTACGGAAGACATTGAAGTAAAACTTCTAGATAAACAAGAAGAAAATAGTTGCATCAGAAGCCATAATGAAGATCTTAAGGAACAACTTATGAAGTCTGAAGTTGACAGAAAATCGCAAGTAGAATTGATTAAGAAGTTTCAAAATGATAACATGCAGTTAGAAAACAAGTTGGAAAAGATACATAATGAAACCTTAAAACCTCAAGGGATGGAAATACAAATTACATATCATATCAATGCTCAAAATACAACACTCGTAAGAGAAAATGACATTGTAAAAATTCCCTATCGACACCCCAACCATAACCATCAATATTGTAAAAAGTGGGAACTGTCGACGCATAATGATACTAATACGATCAAAGCTCTCGATGACAGATCAGTAGGGAATCCCAACAGTCCACAACAAATCAATTTGGGATGGATCGATCCGTCAACATATCAGAAGTTATGCTCTACACTTAGTAGTTTGTATCGACATGTTTCATCAGCTACGACGTTACAAGGAATGATGCAACAACATTATAAGGCTTTGAGGACAAAGCCTTTCCAAGAGAGTGGCAATGCTATGAACATAATAGTAAATAATTAATAACAAACAAAATTAATTGTATTTAAATATGAAATGGCATGACCTTTCATTCCTTATTTAATATGCGAGTTATCAACCACTGCAATCATCTTTTATNTATATATATATATATATATATATATATATATATATATATATATTATAATGGCTTATTTGGTTTACCAAGTCTTTGGTGAATATTATTGTATGATAGAATAATTATTTGCTTCATTTTAATTATTTACTATTATGTTCGTAGCAGAAAGAGCAGTAACACGACGAGTCTCATCAATTTTTTCCAAGTATAAGAACCACTCTTGGGCCAGTGGAGTTGTCAAATTTTGTTGTGGAATATTTCCCTTGCGGACAAGTGAAATCTCTCTTGGATTCAGATTCCTTCAATCCAAGACAAAAATAAAACAAGTGGACACTAACATCTCCATATACCTAACTCATACACATGCAATCAAAGTAGGAGGAAAAGAAAAGGAATTATATGACCTACCTCTCTTTTGGATGGTTTTCCTCATTGCTCCTGGTTTATCCAGCTCCTAGTCTCTAGATCTGAGCTTTGAGATGCAAATAGAATCCTGCACAAAACATAGAACAACTCCTTTCCAACAAAACAAGTGTATTAATCATATATCTAACTATCAAATGATAGACACATTCATAAATCCAACATAAAATATGTGAATTTGGGAGAATAAGCCAAGTTTGTATTAATGGAAAGAAAAGTAAGAAGCACTTACAACCATAAATATGACATAGTAGAAACTCCTCCAACCTCTCCTTCTATCCCCTTAAGGTGTCTTAATATCATAATTGTGATGCTCTCACCTTTCATCATGCCTTTCAAAGGAAAATGACCCTCATTATATAGTGTTTGGAGGCATAACAATCATGGAGAGAATATTGGATCAAAAGAGGATTTGTTGGATCAAGTAAGATTTATATTACTTACCATAGGATGATAGGAGTGGCTCGAATCCCTTCACCAACCAAACAAATCCTCATAAATATAGATCCTATATCTAATCTTGACTAGTTGAACCAACTTTATCTCCCCCCCAACATTAGGCATAGAGGGATAAAGTGGGACTTCCTTGCTCCTCTATAACAGGGAAGGGGGAGATAATGAGACTTCATCTCTCCCTACATAAGGAAAGGGGGTGATAATGCTAAAAAATGGCTCAAATCAAGGTGAAATGATAGGGTTTTCACCTCCTTATGATAGATTTCTATTCCCAACATGTCTAGGGACTATAAAAAAAACTTGGTTTTCCTCTCAAACACATATAGAGAGGAAGATAAACACTTTCCCATGGGGATGAAACTAAGTGTGAAAAAATGCAGAACACCACCTTGATCATAATGTACATGAGAATCAATACCAAGTTTGAAATAAACGTCAATGACTCTACTTCTATTCATATTTTTGTATGACTCAACCATAAAGGAAGCATATGACTTTACTTGCTTCAATCTAATTCCATATGTGAAACCATTAGTTCTCTTCGAACCCATATCAATATCCTCAACTTATTTTCTCCACTTTTTCGATTTCCTTGGAAGTTGAAGTTGGATTAACCCCCTTCAATACACCATGACTTTCAATCCGCTTTAGACATTACAAAGCCTTATGGCTCATGCTTGATTCACTAAATACTGAAGGCATGTTCCTAGGCATAAAATCACAATTCATGGATCTTTGGCACAACAATTGTTTGAATATTATTAAGCACTCCATCTAAGTATTCAAGAACATCTTCAATTTTAGACTCTTCACTATAGTTTTTTCTCAGGAAGTACCCAATTCCAACAATAATTTTATTTTCATCTACATCTTGACAGTGACTTCCTAGAAAACTATCTACCAATTTTCTTAAAAAAATTCCCCCCCTCATTTAGTCTACAGCTATACTATCCTGACCACTTCTTAAGACCAAATATCGATGTCCTTAGGCAGTTAAGCATTCGTAGTTTCATCTATTGAATACCCTTTAGGCATTTCTAATGAATCTTGAACATCTGTATAATTTTTTTTTTGTAGGTGGGTTTCTATCCATTTTTTCATCAAATACAGTTCTTTCAATTGTTTCATGATTTATTACATGTGCATTTCTATCCCTTTGTTCCTGGAAGATAGTTTTTTCAATTGCTTCATGACTTCTAGTTGCATCCAATTTCTTAGGGGATGCATGTTCAATTTTTTGTCCTCTGGTTAGGACTACATTTTCATTCCCTTCAACTATAATTGGAGACAAAGGCTACTTAGGTTTTTGAGAAATGAAATCTTATATAGTTTGAGTAGAGTTATTTGTAATTGCGACAACATTAACAATTGATATTTTAGGGACAATTGGGACCACAATTTGTGAAATAGAGTTAAACTTATGGTAAGGATTCCTAAGTGGAATATACCATTCACTTCAACTGAAATTGGAGAAAAAGGATGCCCATGTTATTGAGAAACACAACCTTCTATACATTGATAACAACTACATGTAATGGAAGAAACATCAACAATTGATCTTTGAGTGAAATTTGGGACCACATTTTGTGAAATAGAGTTGAAATTAGAGAAAAGGGCTTCCTAGGTTGTTGAGCAACACAACTTTCTATACATTGATAACAATTACCTGTAATGGAAACAACATCAACAACTGATATTTAAGGGACATTTGGGGCCACATTATGTGAAATAGAGTTATTTTTTTGGTAAAGAATCTTATCTTGTACATTACCAGTCCCTTCAACGTAATTGGGGACAAAGGCTACATATGTTGTTGAGAAACATTGTCATTTGTCACACATTACTTACATATTAGACATTGATTTTCAACAAATGCTACATGACTGCTTGTTGTTTGAGGGAAATGCACAGTATCATTTTGTGGTATGGAGTTTTGATATCAAAATACTTGATGTTTTTGATGGGTAGCACAGATAACAACTTTTTTACCTCTAGCAGGCATGAGTTGAATGATAATGTTATGTGGTTCCAAAATTGGAACATTACACAAATATAATTCTTTCTGTTGACCTATTTTTCAATGAATATTTCTTAATATGGTTGGTTTGAGCGATTCATTAATGAGAGAATATGCAAAATCAACAGAAAAATCAACATTGGCATTAAAAAAGAGATTAAATTTCTCAATTTTAAAAACTTCTAATTTATCATAACTGTGTATATAAAAACTTAAGAAATGTATTCCAGGCATTGTAAATTCATGCCTAAAATGTTTTGACCTATGTCTATCATGTCATGTAACATTAAGCATCCTCATACGTGTTCATGTCATTCATTCAATATTTATAATGTTGTGTTAAGATCTAACACACAAATTGTATTAACGAGGTTAATTATGAAAAAATAACACTTGGAGTTTACATTCCAAAGCTATAGTGTATGTTGCTCATATTATTTGTGCTATAGTTTCAAGTTAAATGGATTGCATTCAAATAATAATAGTAGCAAGTGCTTTATTATTTGAAAAATTAATGCCCCTTTCAATGATTTCCTTAGGCTCTTGTTTAAGAGCTTCTAGGGATTCGTGTTCATACTTATTCGACCCCTCAAGATCTAAAGCAAACATTGCTTCAACACCTTTCCTACCAAATTTAATCCTAGATGCAATAAGGTAATTATGTTAGTTTAGAATGAATATAGGATCACTAAAACACATCCAGATGACCATCAAGTGCATACACAAAATATTCAACAAATATAACAATAGTGCAATCCATGGATAGAGTTTATAGATACAACACTCACTTCTACTTCCACAACCTCAATTCCAACATTATCAATTCTAATCATTTAGCTCTTTAATCTCCTCTCTAGTGAATATTATAGAAGGCTTGGTTTTGTATAGTTGTAGTATTTGGGTTGAAGGAAAGTTCTTGTAATTAGTGGTTGGTCCTTTAAGTTCCTTTTCACTAGCCTAAAATTATTTTCTTTAGGTTCTTGACATATTCAAGGCCATTGTCATGCTTTTGAAGTTTAAAGAAATAAGTTCATAAAAATGTTTTATTCTCACACCAAGTTTACTAGACGTCCTTGGTTGAATTTATCTTTTATAATTGTTACACTTTTAATAAATTTAAATATATAAAAATAATGTGAAAATATAAAAAAATAGAACCCAATAATCCACCCAAAAGATTCCCTACCAGAGCAATATGCTTTTCTCCGCTAATTTTGTAAATTTGTAACTAAAAATTGAAATAGGGTTAGGCAATAAAAGTGCTTTCGACTTTTCATATGAGTGTCACAATCCCTTTTACTAAAATACTTCAAACATAATAAACAAGTCCCTATAATAGTATTACTTTATTAGGCTAATTGTTGACTATGTTTCTTGCATTTGTACTTGTTGGATTCCAAGCGAGGCTTAGTAGTCATGGACATTTCCATGGTTGCAAGCTTGATTATTTTTTAATCAATATAGGCCTAGAGTGTTCTGAACCACTCAATAAATAGTTTAATGTAGATCATACCTTCAAAAATGGGAACAATATGATTAATCTTCACCTCGATGGGTTGTCACCCAATTTAGCAAATGCTATAGGTGCAACTTGAAGCATAATTTTGTTCAATAGTTTTGCACATTAATTGTAAATTTCCTTCTAAATTTTCTTAAGAGCTTCATTAATCATCCATTGTATTGTGCTTGCATCAAAGTTGGAAACACTAGTGGAATTGGTGTTATGTTTCCCACCATATCAAAGTGTGATAAGTAGGTCTAAAGGTTGGTATGGGGAAATGCATTAATTATGCATCTAATACCTACATCTTGATCAAATTAGAATTCAACTTCAATGGTTCTATGGAACTTGGTTCGAATCACTTGCAATGACAAATGGAGTTGTAGAACATATTGTTTTTCTCTAATACCATTGATCCATATTAATGATATCAATTTACAATATATTTAAGCTTTTAAGCTCAAACAACAAATTATTATCAAGGTCGTTGCACTGAGAGTAGCGAGGTGTTGTACAACCCAGTATGGAGGAGATGTTATCACATAATGTAGAATTATGTTATGTTATAAAAAAAATAATTAAAATAATCACGTCGGATCATAAAATAAAAATTAAAACCAAATAAAAATAATTAAAAAATTCCACGTCGGCTCATAAAATAAAATAAATTCAAACCAAATAAAAAGGAATTTAAAAAATCCATGTTCACTCATGAAAAAAAATCAACATAGATCCATCTTAAACCTATATGTATCAAGCATAGAGAGGGATCCAAAGATCTTTCTATACATGTAAAAAAAAAAGATAAAAAAAATTACACATCAAGAAATTGGATCCCTCTTGGTGCTTGATATATTTGGGTTTAAGATGGATTTATGTTGGTGATAAGTAATGCGTTGAATAACTTTAACCTATGTTACAATTCACTACAAAGGATTGGTGCTTTGTAGGAAATATTTATATGGTTAGTTGCATCATAGGAGGAGGATAGATAATTCAAAGCTTGATTAGCTCGGGAATAGAAGCACACACTATCTTTTATGGTGAGAATACAAAATAAATCCAAGGGGAGTTACAAGGGAATCATCAAATGCCATTTCTCTCTTTTCTCTAAGAAAATAGGGATTTTCATTTTTATCAAAAGGCATCTCTATTTAGATAGAGTAGTCTCAATATATGAAGTTCAATTGCTACACATTGGGCTCGGAATGCAATCCCCTCTTGAGTGAAATATCCTATCTGAATCCAACAAGAAATCTTATAAGATATTATAATTAGGT
This sequence comes from Pseudotsuga menziesii, assembly GCA_001517045.1. Taxonomy (NCBI): domain Eukaryota; kingdom Viridiplantae; phylum Streptophyta; class Pinopsida; order Pinales; family Pinaceae; genus Pseudotsuga; species Pseudotsuga menziesii. The sequence continues at coordinate 222,139 of LPNX010105575.1, read as the reverse complement.
GAATTTGAAAGGAGGAGGGAGAATTCAAATCTTGATTATCTTAGCAATAGAAGCAAACTATTATTTTATGGTGAGAATCCAAAATAAATCCAGGGGGAGTCATAAGGGCATCATTAAATGTCATTTTCCTCTTTTCTCTAAGAAAATAGGGATTGTTATTTTAATCCAAAGGAATCTCTATTTAGACAATTTAGTCCCTATATATGAATTTCAATTGCTACACATTGGGATTGGAATGCAATCTCCTTTCCATTGATATATCCTATCTCAAGCCAATAAGAAACATTACAGGAAAATATTATAATTTGGTAAACTTGATGCAAACATGCCAGTTCTTAATAACACAAGTACACCTTACCTTAATTTGCTACACATTGGGATTGGAATGCAATCTCCTTTCCATTGATATATCCTATCTCAAGCCAATAAGAAACATTACATGAAAATATTATAATTTGGTAAACTTGATGCAAACATGCCAGTTCTCAATAACACAAGTACACCTTACCTAATATGTAGTCATGAGCATGCGAGATGGAGGAAGTGCTTTTCCAGGACTCATACCTACACACAAATAAAACAAATAGTATTACATCATATATTGCACAATTAGATAAATACAACATAAATCAATAAACAACAACAACAAAACATCCATCTAAAAATCATAAGCATAAAGAAAATGCATAAATATTTTACTCACCAAAGTCATTGGATTTACCGATTGTTATTAATTGCATTTATGTTGTGCGTGAATACTTGCAAAAATCAAGATGGAATAATAAGTTTATATATATAATTAAATGATAAATAAATATGCAAATCAAAATGTATCATACTCTAAAAATACCAAAGGGGAATACTTGTATGAGCTTATTTGTTTTGATAAAAAAAATCTCTATTGAACATGGTCGACCATGTTAAGGTGGAAAGTAAGGAAAATGAGTATTGTCCACTGCAAAAATGCATAGCTACATGCATTGTTCCTCATTACTGACAGAAATGTTATTGCTCCAAGAGACCTACACCCAACAATTTATACGTTAACATGAACAAATCAAATAAAATGAGCATAAAAACTATTTACAAAATCTACTAAAATGAACATAAAGACATATTTTAGGCTAACACATGATCACAAAAAACTATAAATGCAAATATGTATGCATATAAAATATGATCGCAAAAATCTATAAATGTTAAACATGGGTACACAAATATTAAGATCGGAATATAAAGTTCCAGACTCTCTCAAAAAAATGCGTATAATACAATATTGTATACAATAAATGTGCCTTCCATACATAGTGGTAAATATCTACTACCCTACTTCTTTCATGTTTTTTTTCCAAAAAGTCCACAATTTTGACATCGACATCAACTTCCTCATTCTCTTCTCGACCTGTTTCTTCTTGTACTAGATCGAGATTACACCAAAAAGGTACGTATCCTTGTAGGTGTTGGAACCTAAGGTCTTGATGGTTCATCACACCTCTGTATATTCTAGAGACAATCAGTCGTTAGACAATAGGAGAATAGCGAAACAATCAACTAGAGGACTGACCAAGCAAATCGTCAGAATGACTGAATAGTTGGTTGAACATATGACTAAACTTTGGGATGTTGTGTATTCTACATAAACAATTTGGACCAAAGACCCCTATTTGTGGACTAGATATTCCTTACTTTTAGGTAGTTGGTTAGATATAAAAACTATAAATAGGAGACCCTATGGGTTGTTTAGTGTGTGGATTTGAGATATATTTCATTCTCTTTATGCATTATCATGTTATGTTCATGATGCGATGTGCTTAAGTGTTGTAATAGTGTATGTATATACCACCTCTTATCTTGGAATATCATTCCCTTGTTTTCTATTCATTCTATTCAATATTTTGTGGCTAATAGGATCCCCAACATGGTATCAAAGCTCATGGTTTTGACCTAACCCTATTGTCTGCAAATCATGTTGATTTGGATCTAGGGTTGATTGAATCCAAGAGAAATATTTGTCGATGTATACCTCTACCTGAATTTTGATAAGATATGTTTGATAACAAGGGTGACTTCCAAGATAGAACATGTTGTTCTCATTGGATATAATTATGCTATATGGGGTGACGAATATGGATACCTTGCTAAAGAGAAAAGTATTGTGGCAGTTCATGAAGACTACTATTGCTAACTTGATGGATCTTGATGCTAATATTTCCATTGATGTCAAGAAGGAAGAAGTTATGGGTGTTATCATGACTTAGATTTCGAGGGAAATTCACTCTCATACAAGTGGGATCGACTACCCTCATGTCGTCTAGACCAATCTGAAGTCTCTATTAAAAAATATAAATGAAGGTGAAGTAATGCAGATAGATATTAAAGAGTTGATCTCTTTGGAACCTCTTTCCTTCGTTCCAATTGAGGATTATTTAACTCGTTTCAAGGAGCTACAACTAAAATTGGGTGAATGTGACAAGGATTTTTTGAAGAAGTATGGACAACTCATTGATCTGGTTTTGATGAATTTGAAGACAACATATGATGTCTTTTGTTCCTCCTTTCGAGCTAATTGGATGTCACGCAAGAAATATGGTAAGGATTTTACCTTTGATACTTTATGTGATTTGCTTATCAAATATCAACAAACGTTGCTTGAAGAAGGGAAGCTTGGTGGAAAAAACTAGGTCCATTTGTTAGAAAGCAAGGTCAATACAAACCTTAAAAAATGTGGTCAGCAACATCATTGACCATAATGTATTGACCAAACTACAAAAGGAAATACCAAAGATTTGTCATTGATGAAGAAGGAGCATAAGAAGAAGACTTGTCGGTATTGCGCAAAGGTGGGACATGTTGAGAAAAATTGTTAGAAGAAGATGAAGGACTTAGAAGGAAAGTTCAAGCACCAAGAAGGAAGTGCATCGACTGGTCAATCAACCAATCGACCTCCTAAAAACTATACTATCTATGTTGACACTTCCTAGGAATTACATGCCCACACCAATTAGATTGAATGGATATTGGATTATGGATGTACTCATCATATGGAAAATGATGCGTCTTTGTTCACTTCCTTAAGTGGCGATATTGAAGAGAAGAATGATGTCATTGATAATTACACTCTCATTGTTGCTAGCAATGGTGATGCTGAATTCCAACATGGTCACATATCCAACATCTATATGTACCGAGTTTGAGTGAAAACTTGATGTCGGTTGATCAATTGATGAAGACCAAGAAGACTATTGAGTTTTGGTCAAATCAATTTATCATAAAGGATTTGATGCATGGAGGGTCAACTATTACTTCAAGTATTTTTTATCCCAAAGAAAAACTTTATAAGTTATGTGATCCTCTCGTAAATGTTTCCTGGACAAATGGGCCAACTACACTCGTCGCTCAAATTGATGACATGGGTAAAATGTGGCATGAATGACTTGGCCATATAAACTTTTGAAAAATGAAGATGATGTTAACCCACAATATGGTTATTGGTATCCCAAATAATGTTCCACTTGATGGATTTTGTAAAGGATGCATGCTTGTAAAACATCATTAAGAACCCTTTGATTCAGGGAAAGCACGGTGTGCACATGACCAAATGAAGCATGTTCAAAGTGATCTTTGTTGCATGAATAAAACTTCATTGGCAGGTGCGAAGAATATTTTAACATTTATTGATTATTTATCTCAATTTACATGGGTTTATTTCTTGAAGAATAAGAGTCATTTATTTGAAAGATTCAAGGAATTTAGAGCAATGGTTGAGAATCAATGTAGTCTACCCATTAAATGTTTGAGATCAAACAACTGTGGTGAATATGTGAGCCGATTGTTTGAAGAATACCTCTTGTAAAATGGCATCTGTTGTAAAATATCTATCCCTCACACCCCTCAACAAAACGATGTCGCAAAGAGAAAGACTCATACTTTGGTAGAAATGGCTAGGTTCCTACTACATACGAAATACATCCCAACAAAATTTTGGGCGGAATCTGTGGACTCATTAAATTATCTCCTGAATTTTGTACCAACTAGAGAAGTCATTGAAACTATTTGAATTGATAAGTGTAATGGTAAGAACCCTCTATTGGACATCTCAGAAAATTTGGATGTGTTGCTTGAGTGCATATCAATGATAACTGCAAAAAGAAACTGGATGCAAAGAGACATGCTTGCATCATAACGGGATAATCCAATGTTTTTCTCAATTTAGATTGGTTTATTTCTTAAAGATTAAGAGTTAATTCTGTGAAATATTCAAGGAATTTAGAGCACTGATTGAGAATCAATGTAGTCAACCCATTAAATGTTTGAGATCAAACAACAATAGTGAATATGTGAGCTAACAGTTTGAATAATATCTCTTGAAAAATGGTATCTCTTGGAAAATATATGTACCTCACACCCCTCAACAAAACGGTGTCACAAAGAGGAAGAATTAGAATTTGGTAGAAATGGATAGGTTCCTACTACAGAACAAAGACATCCCAACGAAATTTTGGCCAGAATCTGTCTACTGCTTAAATTATCTCCTGGATCTTGTACCAACTAGAGCAGTCATTGACACGACTCCAATTGATAAGTGTAATAGTAGGAACCCTCTATTGGACATCTCAAAAAATTTAGATGTGTTTCCTGAGCGCATATCAGTGATAATTGTAGAAAAAAAAATTGGATGCAAAGAGCCATGCTTGCATCATGATGGGATACTCCAATGTGTCAAAATCCTTTAGAGTGTTTGATATTGTCAAACAACAGATCATATTGATTGATAGTGTAATATTTGATGAGACCAATTCAAGAAATAAGGTGTTGAATTCTACTCCAATAAACAATGATCCATTTGACATTCTTGATGAATCCAGATCGAATGTACCCATATGTGGATTCTCGACTAGATCGATGAATTCTCCTCCTGATTCAACTGGTAGTAAGTTAACTATGACTGTTGAAGTTGGTAGTCTAACTTCCTTGACTTACACAACTGATGATAACTGACCTACATAACCAATGACTTGCTTACCTCGGTGGGTTGTTAAGACAATTGAAGTTGTTGGATCGGATGCTGGAAATATTAGTATTGGTCGACAAACTCGCAGTCAGATTCAATGTCAAAGTCCTACCTTAATGGCATGTTCTTGACACCTATTATCCGGATACATATGTTGATGCTCAGGGTCTACTAGAATGGGAAACTGCTATGTCTACTGAAATCGATTCCTTAAATAAGAATCAGACATAGGCAATTGTTCCCCGACCACAAGGAAATAATGTCATGAAATGTCGATAGGTTTATAAGACCAAGTTTACCTTCGATGATGTTGTTGAATGCCACAAGGCTTGTTTGGTCACCAGGGGATTCTCTCAAAAAGAAGTCATTGACTACATTGAAACCTTTCCCTTGTTGTGAAGATGAATTATGTTTGACTAATCCTTTCTATTGCTGTTCGTTTTGGCTGGGAGCTTCATCAAATGGATGTTAAAAGTGCCTTTATTCATGGATATTTGACGGAATAAATCTATATGGATCAACCTCTTGGTTTTGTGACAGATTATAGTTTTGTTTGTTCACTAAAGAAGTCATTGTATGGTTTAAAATATACACCCTATGATTGGTACAAGAAGATTGATCGGTTCTTTGTCAATCTTGGCTTCAAATGTTGTGAATTTGATCACATTATTTATGTATTACATGTTCATGGTGATATTTTAATTGTGGCATTGTACGTTGATGATTAAATCATAACTAGAAATAATGTCAATCTAATTTTGGGTTTGAAGAAGGAACTTGCAAATACCTTTGAAATGACTGACCTTGGACTTTGGATTTATTTATTGGCATTCAAGTTTTACAAATGCATTATGTTATCTTTCTTTCTCAACCTAAATATGCATTAGATATTTTGAAACGATTCAAGTGAGACGACTATAAGTCTTGTGCTACACCTTATCAGTCAAGAGTGAGGTTTTCAAAATACCATGGCTCTCCACGAGTTGACACCACTCTTTATTGAAAGTTGGTCAGTGGTTTGATTTATATGATGCAAGGTCAATTAGATCTATCCTTTGTTGTAAGTGTGGTTTCCCGATTCATGTAGGATCCTCACAAAATCCATTGGAAATATGAAAAGAGGATTGTTCATTACATTAAAGGTACTTATTAGTTTGGTATTAAGTATTGTCAAATATTTGACCCATTAGTCATGTACACTGATTCCGAATTGGGTGGTGACATTAACGACTAAAAGTCTAATTCTAGCTATATTTTTTGACTAAGTTCTACACCCCTGGTCTGGTCATATACGAAATAGAAGGTAGTCTCTATTTCAACTATATAAGCCAAGTATCATGGTGTTATCAATGTAGGAATAGAGGAATTTTGGGTCCATCAACTTCTCGTCAATATTGGCTTTCCTGTTCAGGACTCTACTATTATTTACTATGATAATCAGAGTGTTATTCAAGTTGTTGATAATACTATTTATCATAACAATATGAAGCATGTTGAACTCAGTATTTATTAGTTGATATAGTTGGTACATGAGAATATTGTGTCACTTCTTTATTGCAGAATAAGTGATTAGGTCACTGATTTTATTACGAAGACTTTACCAAAATCTAGGTTTGTGAAACTTTGGGCTATGCTTGGACTTCATGAAGCTACAATTATGGAGGGATATTCATAGAAAGTAATTTCACCTCATGAATCTCTAGAGAGTTGTGTTGATGAGGGGGTGTTGGTACCTAAGGTATCGATGGCTCATCACACTTATGGATATGCTGGAGTCATTCAATTGTTATATGGCATGCGAATAGTAGAGCAGTCTACTGGAGGAATGACCAAGAAAGTTGGTGGAATGATTGAATAGTTGGTTGAACAACTGATTAAACTTTGGGATGTTGTGTATTCTATGGAAACATTTTGTACCAAATACCACTATTTTTGGACCATATCTTCCTTACTTTCAGGTAGTTTCTTAGATCTTGAAACTATAAATAGGAAACCCTATGGGTTTTCTTGTGTGTGAATTTGAGATAAATTTCATTTTTGTTATGCATTATGATGTTCTGATCATGATACGATGTGATTAATTGATGTAATGGTGTCTTTAGACACTGCCTCTTATCCTAGAATAGTGTTCCCTTCTTTTCTTTTCATTATGTTCAATAGTTCTTGGTTGGGAGGTTCACCAACAGTAGGATACCTAGTACTAGGATCGACGTCAACTACAAGTAAAACAAAACATTTATTAACTAACACATTTATACTATACATAAACCTGGAGAAATATCAATTTCTATTCAACTTGTTCATGGCACCTACGGGTGCAGTAGGGATAACCTTTGGTTGAGAAGTACCTTCGGTCTCTAAAATTGGCTCCTGCAGAATACCTAAATATTCTTGCACTACCTACTTTTGTCATTGTTGTAGAAGCACACAATCTCAATTTGTACTTTATAATTAAGTATTCGATCAAAATGCATTGAATTCATATACATCCTCATTGACAATAGAATTGTTAGTTGGATTGGCTTTTCTCATTTCAACCAGGGCATTATACCCTCCTTTAAAGGAAAAATTGAGCTTTTCTACCATTGGCATGAATCCAAAGTTTGCGGACTACATATCGTAACATAACACATTTTGGTAAGGAAAGTGTCTAAAACACAATTGAAAATGCAATAAAAACAATTTTTAAATATTAATACTTACATATCTCACCTTCACTTTAACATAACTCCATGGGCCAAGTTTGAGTTGGTCAATATTCCTAGGTCTATCCTATGTAGCCTTTGTGGTGTACTTAAGCCTCCAGAAATGGTCAAGTACATTTTTATGAGATTTAAAAATTATGGTCAAATGCAATATACAATATATTTTTATTATTTGTTACATTATTTTATCTACCTTGGTGGTTCTCCTGCACTTGGATGCAAGGATATCTCTTTTCCCATCTTCTTCTCATTGGCATCTTCTATTAGTGCATCCCACTCCCATTCTGGAATTAGTCAAGGATTCTCATAATTGGGGTGTCAACCAATATTAGTGTGGTAATTGTCCTGCACATATTTCAAATATTTCAGTTTGTAGATTTCTGCGGTAAGATAAGTTGTTGTAGGGTTCTTACGGACAATCCGCAGTAGACATTTTTAGGTCAAAATGTCTACTGCGGATTGTCCGGAAGAACCCTACAATATTTCAAATACTTTTCTTCCATGGTTTGAACCAACTTTTGGTTGAATATAGGACCAAACAATATGGTCATGTGTTTCATTGACTTCTTTTTCAAGTCATTTCTCTTATATTTATAACTCAATCTAATTGTTGGTGCAAATAGAGAAAATGCATTTTCATACAACTGTTGGTAGAACAAGTCATTTCCTACATTGCAATAAAATATTTCGATTAGATAGTAGAATGAATATAAAAGTATTCATCATTGTATAAAATCAAAGTATTCCAATGGATTAGACTTAATTTCCATGGAATATTAATCCCTTCACTAGCACCAATTCATGTTCCATCGTAAAGAAATTGATAATTTCCCAGTGCTCTTGACAAGTAAGGTTGGGGTTTGGGACTCATATCAACCTTTTATAAATGAGGCACATGAGTGATAGACCCATGTGTCATATATATAGATGGGGCCTTAGAATTCCCTACACCAACACTAGGTGTACAATCAAGGGGAAAATGTAGCAATATTAGGAGTCAAGAAATTAGTAGTAGGTGCAACAGGATCAGAGGGTACAATCATAAATGTATGTATGCTAAATTCCTTTCTCAAGAATTCTTGCAAAAATACAATTCACTGAGTCAAGCACTTGGATTCCTTTAAAAAAATATGTCATATTCTTTAAAGTAATTATTGTAATACAATTAAAAAAAATGTGTTGTACTTCATGATGCTTGCCATCAAGAATTGGATTCTTCTTTCAATATCAGGAGTCTCTTCAACACCCACCAACTTTGCAATTTCTTCAAATAATTTATTAACCTTTTTTTCGAATAGTTACAAGAGGGTTGAGAGATATTGAGATGTCTACATCATCTTGATCAAGACGAGGCGATGGCATGGGATCCTACAAAGAATCATGTCATATAAGTTTGATAAACTACATAACAATAATCATTGCACTAGGATAAAAGAAAACAATGCAGAATATAATAATGAGCATATAAATGGCCATATAGTATTTCAGTTGCACGTGGTCTATGTCGTCCCCCCCAATCAACCTATAACATAAATGATAATTTGTTAACCATATATCCAAACATGGGTATAAGTTATTAATTCCCTTCATCAACATTATGATGTAACACCCTGGTTTTGACCCCATTGCATTAGATGTATATGTTGTATATATTGTAAATAATCATGGTGCGGAGCTAAAGGCCAAGGCCCCACCATCGATTGGTTATGCTATGTTTCAGATTGAAATTGTCACCGATGGTATATCGGGGCATGCGGCATACATATTAAGTTTCGTAATCATGTAAATATACATATTTAATTAAATAAACCAAACCAACTATGCTCACTGCAACCATGATGAAAAGGGCATGATTCTCATAAGGATAAGGGTGGGGAATGTCAAAATTTGGGCTGTGGGGGGGGGAATCCATGTGTCACCACCCTGTTTGATTTTCCCATCTTTCCTTTTCTTATCCAACTACCACTTTAATGTTTTGCTGAGTAGTTGAGGCAGTTATGGCTGGGAGTGGAGTGTAGCAGGACTATCAGTCCTTGCCCACACGCACACTCCACCAGCGGATTGAACCTCATGACGGGAAAAAGAATGACTACGCCCCTCATTCCACTCTCTCCACTACGCCATTCTTTCCCTTGTCTGTTCATCCTCATGCGGGGACGGTAGTCTGAGGATTTCCACGCACAATATTATGTTTCGTTTTGGTCTCATGCAGCCAGGAAGGGGGAGCTGTTTCAGATGTCATTCACGTTTCCACAAAGTGGTATCTAGCATGTTTTCCATCTGAATTCTGTAGGTCTAATGTAAATTTCCCTCATGCACAGGTTGGGAGTCTATATTCTTCTTCCCCAGTGTGGTCTGCGTAAGTTTTCCCCGGTGGATTCATTGTTCAGGATGGACTGTTGTTTTCCCCACATTGTGAACTGTGTTGCTGATACATTTTAGGGACTGCTGTAGGTTATTTGGATTCATTTTGGCCATGATAGGGCCAAGAACGACTCAAGAGTTGTTTTCCTTAACCAAGCTGTGAATCGCTTGTGTGACTGCATGTATGCAGTGGTTGGTCTTCAAACTGTGTTGGAAGCAGGGATGGGGGCTTGGTTTGCTTGATAAACCTGGCGTGTTTGGAAACCACACAGACAGAGATAGAGGGCTAGCTTTCTTCTCCACAACCCATAAATAGCACTGGAAGGGAAGTCAGGGCCTGAGGGACTGTGTAGCAGAGAAGGGACTGATTCCTTGTGTTGGGTGTGTGTGGGTGTCTTAGAAGTCAGGCTAGTTCTGGTGTAGGTGTTCCTAGCTCTGTAATGGGCTCACCAGCTTAGCATTTAGCCTTTCCCAGCTCCTTGATGGCCTGATAAACCTGACCCTGTTGACTTGGTTGTCTTGTTGATGGCCTGATAAACCCAACTGTGTTGGCTTGGTTGTGTTTTGGTGTACCCTTGGCTATGTGTAAGCCTGCTTGTTCCTTATTCCTTGGGGAATCATGCCCAGCTCGAGGGTGGCAGCATTGCTGAGAGATTTAGCAGCATGCTAGCCTATGGTTGGGTGGAACGTTGCAGCGACGTAGCTGGTTACGGAACAAGTTCTTTATGAGATAAGTAATCTTGTCTGTTTTACTTCTGCAATCATATTACTATTAATGAATATGATGAACATGTTGAATGCTTGTATGAATGTATGTTGCTTCCACTGTGTATGATAAATAATTATGTATCTATGTATGTTCTACTTCAATGCATTTTGTTTCAACATTTTATGAATTCACATGTTCATGGGGTTGGTTTCCCGGATGGTTAAGGCCATGGTAGCGTCCTCTTCGCCGGTCGGAGGGTCGGGGACGCTACAGTGTGGTATCAGAGCTTGCAGGTTGCAGCATGGACCTCTATGGGCCATGAAGAACCAGTTAGCAGAGACATGTTTCCTTCTGCCTAAAAGAAATCAGTGAATGACTGGGAAATTCACAAAAATTGTCTAAGTGTCTGAACTGTCGGTTCATCGTAACACTTAGTGGGAAGAAATTCTGATGCAGTGGAGAGCTAGGTGGAAGCACACCCGATGGAGGATAGTTGGAAGGAAAATTGCGGGAAAAAAAATTCTAAGTGTTCGTTGTCCATCGACGGAAAATAGATGTTGGGTTCGTCGACACCGCGAAATAATTTAGCGGTTTGTCAGTCCGTCGTTGCAGTTGCTGATGGAACTATTTCGCCAACGAAAAGAAGAGAATTGAGTCGATCAAGCGGCGAAAAGGAAGACTAAAGGAAAAATTTTGAAAATTTCTCCAATTCCTAGAGTCGTCGTCCATCAGCGATGGTTAGTGGAACACATTGCCGACACCTAGTCAATTTGGTTGTCGATGAGCTACAATGGATGAAGTTAGTGGATTGAACGTACGTCATTGCAGTGAGCTAGTGAACTATCCTTTCGACAGATAGAGGCTTCAACCATCGATGCCACAGTGATTAGTACTTCCGACAGCCGATGAGAAGAAAATTTGAAAATTTTGTTTAAGTATAAGGTCGTCGGAAAGTTATTGAGGATCGAATCGTCGATCGGGTATGTTAAAGGTTTGAGAATCCGCCGTTGCAGCTGCTTAGTCAACTAGCCCTTGGACACTGCAGCAACTAGTGCTTCCGACCGCCAATAGAATTACAGATGCAGAAGACTTAAGGAAATTGTTGGCCACCGTTGCGGAAAGTTGGGCGACTAACAAGTTATGCTATTTCCGATCAGACGCGGGATAATAGACCATTGCAGGCCGATGCAGCAGAAGGAAATAGGTGAAAGGACCTTCGCATCGCCAATGCAGATCGGAAGTTTGGCGATTTTCCCGCCGAAACGCCAGAAAATTTGTGCGGAAGAGACCCGATGAAGAGAAGGAAACTTTGGGTTTTTTCAAAAGAATTTCTCAGTAGTTTTTCGAGCACTTTTCGACTGTCTTCAGTCAATTTTCAGCAGATTTCAGCAAACTGTCCGTAGTCACAGAGTTGAATATGAAATAGAAAAGAATTCAGTGTTTTAGCATAATTATTGTTTTATGAATTTCCAGAAGAAAAGTTAAGTAATTTGGATTTATATTAATATTGTGCATCTAATAGTTTGCTAAGAACACATTTGCAGAACTTTAGATAACTTCCAAGAGCTACAGAAGTGTGGTAAAGCCAGAGGTGGTTCAGTCATGAGAACCCATGATGGGTATGATGCTTAGGATTCTTACGAGCGAGCAGAAGATTCCATGGGAGAAAATGTCCGTAATGGAAATGATGACATAGAGTCTAATGGAAGGAGATTCTAGGGGACACCATCCGAGGTTGCAACCACCGTGAGAATCTTGGTTAAAACCTAGGAAGAGCAGCATTAGTTGAATGCTGCCATATTGCAGAGTTTGACAGATTTACAGAAAAAGATAGATTCTGGACGGGGTACATCAAGGCCAGAAGGCAGTAAGACCAGCACTAGGAGAAGAAGAAGGACTTCTAGTGGATCATCTGATTCTGAAGTATCCAGCGGAGATACAAGTTCATCTCCTCATAAGAAAAGAAGAAGGCACCATAGGGATCGCTCTCGAGATGAATTTAGGAAAGCTAAACCTCCAACATTTGATGGTGAGGTAAATACTAGACAAGAAGCTGAAGCTTGGCTTCTTGGGATAAAGAAGTACCTTCAAGTGCATGATTATTCAGGAAACATGAAGGCAAGAGTTGCCATATTCAATTTGAATGGAAGAGCATCCATTTGGTGGGAACACTTCAAGAAAGTAAAGAGGATCAGTGAAAGGAGACTTAAGTGGAAACAGTTCAAGAAGTATTTCAAGAAGAAATACCTCTCTGACAGGTATTATGATGACAAGATTAAGGAGTTCCATGAGCTGAGATTGGGACAGCGGACCATGGAAGAGTATGCAAATAAGTTTTTGGAGTTGTTGAGGTATGTCTGGTACATCAGAGATGAAAAAGTGAAGGTCCAGCATTTTCTGAGTGGATTACCTCAGTATTACAAAGATAGAATTGAGTTTTATGAACCTAGAACTCTTGAGGAAGCAATAAGGAAGGCTAAGTATTGCTATGAGCAAAACAAAGGTAAACCGGATTACCATAAGGCATGGAAGGACAAGAAGAATGAGAAGTTTGACCAAAGAAAGAAAGGTTTCAAACCTTCTAACTTCCGGAATCAACAGAAGCAGCCATCCCAAGTTGCGAGCAAGCCAGTTGGAGTGACAGGAGAAAAGCCTAAGGATCCACAATAGAATAGAGGGCCACTCCAATGTTGGAAATGTGGAGGACCCCACATGCGCAGAAATTGTCCACTCGAGAATGAGGGTGCAATACTGGCTTATAACATTCAAGAAGAAAAAACAATGGGTAAAGTAGCAAGGGCAGTCCCTAGGATTTATGCAGCACTGGAGGACGGTCAGGAAGATCACCATTCAGCTGTGGTTGAAGTGGCAGGTAAGATTGTTGAGCAATCTGTTTCTATTTTGATTGACCCTGGTTCTACGCATAGTTACATTACTCCTAGAGTAGTGGAGATTTGTGCTTTTAAGAAAGTAAAGCATAGGAAGTCTTGGTTAGTTCAGCTAGCCACTAGAACTAAGAGAAAGGTTAGTGAAATGATAAACAAATGTCCATTGGTCATGAATGGACTGGTCACTTGTGTAGATCTAAACGTTCTACCACTTGGTTCCTATGATGTTCTCATTGGAACGGATTGGTTAGAAGCTCACAGGGTGAAGCTTGACTGCTACAATAAGAATTTTGAATGCATGAATGAAGAAGGGAACCTAGTGGTTGTGAAGGGTATTCCAAAGGTGATTTCAGTAAGGCAAGTTTTAGCAATGCAGTTAAAGAAGTTCTGTAGGAAGGGTTTCCAGTTGTATGCAGCTCATATTTTGGAAACATCAGGAGATGAAACTCCTAGGTTGGAGGACTATCAGGTGTTACAAGAATTCAAGGACGTGTTTCTTGATGAGATTCCAGGGCTTCCTCCAAAGCGGGACATTGATTTCACAATTGAACTTATACCAGGAGCAGCACTAGTGTCCAAGGCACCCTACAGGATGAGTACACCGGAGATGCTAGAATTGAAGATGCAACTGCAAGAGTTGTTGGAAAAGAAGTATATCTGACCGAGTGTGTCTCCTTGGGGAGCACCTGTTCTGTTTGTAAAGAAGAAAGATGGTACACTCAGGTTATGTATTGATTACAGACAGTTGAACAAGGTTACTGTGAAGAATAAATATCCTTTGCCTAGGATTGATGACCTCTTTGATCAAATGAGGGGAGCAAGGGTATTTTCCAAGATCGACTTGAGGTCTGGTTACCATCAGGTGAGAATCAAGGATGAAGACATTCATAAGACATCCTTCAGGACAAGGTATGGACATTATGAGTTTGTAGTGGTACCATTTGGTCTCACAAATGCACCAACTACATTTATTTGCCTTATGAATAGTGTCTTCAGCAAATATTTGGACAAGTTTTTTCTTGTTTTCCTTGATGACATTCTTGTTTATTCTAAAAATGAGGAAGAACATGAAGAGCATTTGATATTGACATTGAAATTGCTCAGGGAGCATCAACTGTATGCAAAACTGAGCAAGTGTGACTTCTATAGAGATAGAATTCAGTATTTGGGTCACATTATCTCATAGGAGGGTATATCTGTGGACCCTGAAAAGATTGAAGCCATTATGAATTGGCCTACTCCGATAAATGTGACAGATGTAAGATCTTTTATGGGACTTGCTGGATACTACTGGAGGTTTATTGAGGGATTCTCCAGAGTTGCACATGCCGTCACTTCTTTGCAAAATAAGGGGATGAAGTTCGAATGGACATCGAGGTGTGAAGAAACTTTCTAGTGATTGAAGAATATTCTCACCAGTGCACCTGTATTGAAAGTTCCAGACCTAGAGAAAGATTTTGTGGTGTGTACCGATGCATGCGAACAAGGGCTTGGAGGAGTCCTTATGCAGGACAACCACGTGATATGTTATGAGTCAAGAAAGTTGAAGGAGCATGAGAAGAACTATGCCACTCATGATCTAGAGCTTGCAGCCATAGTACATGCCCTCAAGATGTGGAGGCATTACTTGATGGGTAGAATATTTGAGCTCAGAACAGACCATTTTGGTCTGAAGTATTTGTTTGATCAGCCTACTCTGAATGCTAGGCAAGCAAGATGGTTGGATTTTTTATGTGAGTTTGATTTTGAAATCAAGCACATAAAAGGAAAGGAAAATAAGGTAGCCGATGCACTCAGTAGGAAGGTACAGGAAATGCATGTGGCATCTCTTAGTATTTTCCAGTCGGATTTGAGGTAGCAGATTGTTAATCATGTTGTCGGAGATGAATTGTATGAGCAGGTAAAAGACAAATTGCAGCAACAAAGTCTTGAGAAGAGGTATGAGGGATATAAATTGGAAGAAGATGGACTTCTCACTTATAAAGGTGGAATTTATATTCCGAATGTAGTAGATTTGAGGAGAGTTGTTATGGATGAAATCCATCAAACTCCGTATTCTGGTCACCCAGGATACCAAAGGACAATTGCTACAGCTAGAAGGCAGTACTTTTGACCAGGAATGAAAAAGGATATGGCTAAGTACATTTCGAGGTGTATGAAATGTCAATAGGTAAAGGTTGAGCATCAACATCTAGCAAGTTTGTTGCATCCCTTGCCAGTTCTGGAATGGAAATGGGAAGTTATTTCCATGGATTTCATTACAGGATTTCCGATGACTTGGAGACAACATGATTCCATCATGGTTGTGGTAGACAAGTTGACTAAGGCAGCGCATTTTATACCGGTTAAGTCTACACATAAGACTGATGATATTGCAAAGATCTTCATGAAGGAGATTTTTAGATTGCATGGATTGCTGAAGGAAATAGTCTCTGACAGAGATGTCAAGTTCACTTCCAATTTTTGGAAGGGGTTGTTTGCAGATTTGGGTACAAAGCTAAACTTCAGCACTGCATACCATCCTCAGACAGATGGGTAGACAGAGAGAGTTAATCAGGTGCTTGAAGACATGCTTTGCATGTACATGATTAACAAACCAATCAAGTGGGAAGATTATTTGCACTTGGTAGAGTTTGCTTATAACAATGGACGGAAGACATCCTTGGGAATGAGTCCATATGAAGCTTTGTATGGGAGAAGGTGTAGGACACCTGTGACTTGGGACAATCCAGTGAACAGGATTGTGATTGGACCAGAATTGCTCAAGGAGATGGAGTAAGAGGTTATAAAGATCAGGCAGAATCTGAAAGCAGCACAGGACATACAAAAAATCTATGCAGATAAGCATAGGGTGAACAGGGAGTTCAATGTTGGGGATCATGTTTACCTCAGAGTGAGGGAAAGGAAGAGTTCCTTGAAGCTTGGGAGTTGTGCCAAGCTGTCACCTAGATACTGTGGGCCATTTGAAGTGCTTGAAAGAATAGGACCAGTTGCATATAGACTTGCATTGCCTGCTAGCACTAGGGCTCATAATGTTTTTCATGTTTCGTTGCTTAAGAGATATGCACATGATCCTAACCATGTGATAAATTGGGATGTGATTCAGGTGGAACCCAAGGGAGAGTTCCGAATTGAGCCAATGCACATCCTCGACAGGAAGGTCACAATGCTCCAGAACTAGGCCATAGGTCAAGTAAAGGTGCAATGGGAGAACTACAAACCTGAAGAGGCTACATGGGAGCTGGAGGATGCCATGCGATTGGCACATCCATTTTTGTTCAATTCTACGGAACACTGAGGCGATACCAGTGTAGCATTTTGTTCAAATTTTGTAAAGCACTGAGGACAATGCTATTGAAGGGGGAGGGGAATGTAACACCCTAGTTTTGACCCCATTGCATTAGATGTATATGATGTATATATTGTAAATAATCATGGTGTAGAGCTAAATGCCAAGGCCCCATCATCGATTGGTTATGTTATGTTTCAGATTGAAATTGTCATCGATGGTATATCGGGGCATGCAGCATACATATTAAGTTTCGTAATCATGTAAATATACATCTTTAATTAAATAAACCCAACCAGCTATGCTCACTGCAACCATGATGAAAAGGGCATGATTCTCATAAGGATAAGGGTGGGGAATGTCAAACTTTGGGCTATGGGGGGGGAAATCCATGTGTCACCACCCTGTTTGATTTTCCCATCTTTCCTTGTCTTATCCAACTACCACTCTAATGTTTTGCTGAGTAGTTGAGGCAGTTATGGCTGGGAGTGGAGTCTGGCAGGACTGGCAGTCCTTTCCCACATGCACACTCCACCAGTGGATTGAACCTCATGATGGGTAGAGGAATGACTACGCCCCTCATTCCACTCTCTCCACTATGCCATTCTTTCCATTGTACGTTCATCCTCATGCGGGGACGGTAGTCTGAGGATTTCCACGCACAAGCTTCTGTTTCGTTTTGGTCTCACACAGCCAGGAAGGGGGAGTCATTTCGGATGTCATTCACGTGTCCACAGAGTGGTATCTAGCATGTTTTCCATCTGAATTCCACAGGTCTAATGTAAATTTCCCTCATGCACAGGTTGGGAGTCTATATTCTTCTTCCCCAGTGTGGTCTGCGTAAGTTTTCCCCAGTGGCTTCGTTGTCCAGAACGGACTGTTGTTTTCCCCACATTGTGAACTGTGTTGCTGATATGTTTTGGGGATTGTTGTAGGTTGTTTGGATTCATTTTGGCCATGATAGGGCCAAGAACGACTCAGGAGTTGTTTTCCTTAACCAAGCTGTGAATCGCTTATGTGACTGCGTGTATGCAGTGGTTGGTATTCGGACTATGTTGGAAGCAGGGATGGGGGCTTGGTTTGCTTGATAAACCTGGTGTGTTTGGAAACCACACAGACAGAGCTAGATGGTTGGATTTCTTCTCCACAACCCCTGAATAGCACTAGAAGGGAAGTCAGGACCTGAGGGACTGTGTAGTAGAGAAGGGACTGATTCCTTGTGTTGGGTGTGTGTGGGTGTCTTAGAAGTCAGGCTAGTTCTGGTGTAGGTGTTCCTAGCTCTGTAATGGGCTCACCAGCTTAGCATTTAGCCTTTCCCAGCTCCTTGATGGCCTGATAAACCTGACCCTGTTGGCTTGGTTGTCTTGTTGATGGCCTGATAAACCCAACTGTGTTGGCTTGGCTGTGTTTTGGTGTACCCTTGGCTATGTGTAAACCTGGTTGTTCCTTATTCCTTGGGGAATCATGCCCAGCTCGGGGGTGGCAGCATTGCTGAGAGATTTAGGAGCATGCTAGCCTATGGTTGGGTGGAACGTTGCAGCAACGTAGCTGGTTGTGGAACGAGTTCTTTATGAGATAAGTAATCTTGTCTATTTTACTTCTGCAATCATATTACTGTTAATCAATATGATGAACATGTTGAATGCTTGTATGAATGTATGTTGCTTCTGCTATGTATAATAAATAATTATGTATCTGTGTATGTTCTACTTCAATGCATTTTGTTTTAGCATTTTATGAATTCACATGTTCATGGGGCTGGTTGCCCAGATGGTTAAGGCCATGGTAGCGTCCTCTTCGTCAATCGAAGGGTCGGGGACGCTACATATGACATAAAGTTTATGTAATGACAAATAATGAATATATCATATACATTTTTTTTAGTAAATTGTCAACATGAGTGTTAAACTATAGTTACATGATTTTGTAGATCCTATTCAAATGATAATTGATCAACAACTCCTTCCCCATGGGTATTGATTTTATTGCAATGACCACAACTCTGTTTCCATCACGCTCCTCAAACACACAATTGGGTACTTTGTTTGTACTTATAGGATGATTATTGTTTATAAACCCACCAACATTTCTAGAAGGTTTGGGCCTCCCATCGATATATATGGAATATCCTTTATCTTGCTGGTTTTATTTCATTTTATTATAATTTGCACAAACTTCGTATATGTGCATACCACTTAGATATATTTTTATCCAACCCCAATGTTGGTAATTGTATGTTAGGCCAACATAATCCATCAGTTCCACTTCACAGTTGTATTGAACATTCACACCATTGATTGTAAAGAGCCCTGGACCATGTAAACTAGATGGAGAAATTTGATATGTTCTCCCATTAATATAAAAAATCAATGTTTATTTCAGGAAGTGGGTTCAGATCCCAATTACTCAAATAGTGTATGTATCTTAATGGAACTTCCTCATATCCAATGGTCTCATTGTCATAAGAGTATGACCCTCCTTCAACCAGAAATAAATCCATACATTTTTTAAATTTTCTTCTTATGTTACTACCTCTAGTTGATATTGCATACTACTTGGCACTTCCCCTTCTCTAATAAAAACAACCATCACTATATGAAGATAGATCTGATAGATATCTACTTTGTTGTGCATGTAATTAATTTCAAACAACAACGATCAATCATATTATTCAAATAGAAAAAGTAGCAATTAAATGTGGGTAGTCTTCGATAAAACAATGTATATAAATGATGCATTAATGTTTTTGCATAACTGTGCTAATTCAATTGATAAGTATTTGCATTGCATGGTAAATTTTTTAAAACTATAATTTGAGCTAAAATCCATGCATTACTCTCTAGAATAATCATATATTAAGGCTTCCAACAAAGGTGCATAAGTCATACCCAAAACATATTTATCATCTTAATAATAAATCAGACATGGAACTTGGTTTAGAATACGATTAACTAATTCATTTCAATGATTAAATAAAGTCTCTTAGAGCTCTTCATATTCATGGGTGGCAAACACTTTGATGAAGACCCTAGTATAGGGGAAGTTCAAGACCCCTATCTTCTCTAGTTTTTTGTCTAGATTGTAATTGGTTTTATAAATTGATTTTCAATCAACCAGATTCTCACACTTGATTAAGTGGACTAAGTCCCATGTCTAATATTTCATTAGGGCATCATATTTGGTAGCCATAGCATCCTTCCATTTTGGAAAGTATTTTGTTTGAACATAAGTAGTAGAATCTGCATCATCCTTAGAGACAAAGTCTGTGAAACAAGGGGCTTTCATTGTTGTACTAATTCTCTTTCAATAGAAAGGAGTGGAATGACATTCCAAAGAATAGATATAACCCACTTAAGCCTTGGTCATGACCCAAAGAGAGGAAGGGTGGATGCATAGTGATCTTTAGTAACATTGTTATGGGGTTTTTAAGTTGGTAAGAGATCATATCAAGAAAACAAAGTAGAAGATTGTTCAAGAGACAAGTTATCATGTGTAGTTGACTATAATCAATGTGGTGGTGGTGTTGTAAGATCTTAGAAGAGGAAAGTCGTCATATTGTTGTAAAAGGGAGGAATCCATTGAGACAGTGAGAGATGAATCTTTTGCATTAAGTATGGGGTAGGATATTGACACTAAGAACCCCAAGTATTCCTTGCTATGTTGAATGTCAAAGCTTAAAATGTCATACTTAGTGGAATGCCATTGTTAGAACACCTAGGTAGGATAATGTGTTTTTTCATATTTTTTAAGTATTTTCTTTGGCATATGTTAGTTGTCTCACTATGAAGGCGGATTGAAATTATGGCATTTCTCTTTGCATATAAAATTTTATGTGCATTGTAATTGTTGGATTGATTTCCTCATTATATGAGATATGTTTTTATATGTCTATATTGTTGGAAGACGTTGTCATTGATGTCAATGGGGTCAAGAGATATATGTAAATGATATTACATCATGAGCTTATCATATTATTGAGTGATCTTGTCATTGATTTCAAAGGGGCAGTGATGATGATGGCGTGGAAATGGTGATGATGTTGTGACAATGATGATGATGATGTGGTAGTGATAAACAAAGATTGTTTGAGCAATGTTGATAAATCCTTGAAGAGCCTTGAAGGATCCTTGACATAAGTGTATAAAAATCCAAAGTGGTCCCCTTATGGTGTAGTGATTATGCATGACCTCACTGGAAGACACTTTGATTCGTACACAAATAGAGCCAACCCTTAAATAAGTTCTTAAGTTTTCTATAAAGTAATATTGGTGTAAAGTGTGAAGAAACCCTTAAAATAATGGTGTTGGGTCCACATGACCAGGATGATTGGTCCATATGACCATGAGAAGAAACCCCTGAAGTAATAAGTATTTGTCCATAAGACCATGATGGTGTGAAATATGAAGAAACCCCCAGAGTAATGGCGATTCGGTCCACATAACCCCAAAAATAATGGTGTTGGGTCCACATGACCCCAAAAGGAATAAAGAGTTGTCCACTTAAGTCTGATGAGGAGGATATGGACCCAAACCCCATTGATGATATTTTTGAATGATATAGAAGGAAAGATGAAGTTCCATGTTAAAATTCTAAAATTGGTCCATGCAGTTGGAATTGATTCATTAAAGTTCTCCTCAAAATATGGAGATCCTAGTTTTAAGGAGAAGTAAAATATTTTCCTTAAAATAAGTTAAAAGCATCTTAGAGAACATAAATAAGACTTGAAACTTCTCACTTTATCACTACTAAAGTCTTTCTTTTATAATTCACAACTTATAGGAGAAAAGTGATAAATCTTGAGGAGAAGGATAAAAGTTCAAAATAAGAAGAGCGATGTTTTGAGGAGGATCAAGTAGTTTCACAAAAACTTGCATAACTTTCTCATACATTATCAAAATTACAAACTTTTTGGCTAAAGTTTGGCTCGTTGGAAATATTGTTGTAAGGGACATATGATGAAATGATATAGAGTTTCTTTTGGTGAAGTGTTTATTTCTTGGTTCATCATCTTCGAAAATGTATGGTTCTTACTTATGGGCTTCTCTTGTGATAATACATGTCTCTCATAGACTAGGGTCCATCTTGTTATCTTGACAATGGTATATATGAATATTGACATATACTAGAGATTCTCTTTTGGTGAATATTGTTGAATACCTTGCATAGAGTATTGTGAACTTGCGTAGATTAATATGATACTTGCATAGATTATGGCAATGATCTTGGTATAAGTCATGGTGATGACATAGATCAAGATGATGTTATTGGCATATATCATGGTGATGATATTGGTATAGATCATGGTGATGACATAGATCATGATGATGCTATTTTCATATAGTACGATGATGATATTGCATAGATTATAGTGAACTTGATATGCTATGGTGATTATGGTGATGATCTTGGCATATATCATAATGATTATCTTGGCATAGTTTATGGTGATATTGGCATGGATTAGTGTGATGTTATTGGCGTGATATAGGGTTCCTCTCTTGGAATGACCTAGGGTTTGAAGATGATAATGATGTTAAAGGTTTGAAGAAGCAAACAAATGAAGTTAATGAGTGATCGTTTATGGGATTTGATTACACTCTTTGGAGGAATCTTTTTGGTTCTATTCAAGAAAGTTTTGTTGTAAATTTGAAGACTGTCTTGAAAGAAGTCGCTTGCATATTTGGAGCATGTACACATTGATATGGTGATAATGATAGTGACAATGATTGTGGACATGGCAGTTATAGATTCAGTGATACATGAATAGGGACACGGAGACAATGACACAGGTACAAGTTGACAGAGACAGTGACAGGAACAAGGACACATAGACAATGGAAGAGATAGGTTGACACTGTTATTCATATCAGGGTGGTAGGAGGACTCAAGGACAAGAGATCGTAGTATCCTTAATGTTGGTGTATGGGAAGTGTGAGTTGGAGCTCACTGATACATATCATGGTGGCAGGACAAGGAAAGGGCAGGAGATCATAGTCTCCTTCAAGTTGGTGCCTGAGAAGTGTGATTTGGAGATCATTAAGGATTGAAGTCCTCTCTACAGGTTGGAGCATGTGGATCAAGGGGTTGTAGCCTCCTTCTAGTTGGTGCTAGAAAATCAGGGAGTGGGTGATTCCTTCTTGTTGGTACTAGTAAATCAATTGAATGTAAACTTTATATTATATAAGAAAAGCATTTTGTGGTTTTCTCCAATTTGGGTTTCCATGTAAAATCTCTTGTGCAATGTGTATGGTTTATGTGATGATGAATGGTTAATGCTTACATGATATAATTAATGTTTGAAATGGTAAAAAGTACTCAATATTGAATCACCCCGCTCTTAGTATTAGTGAATATTCCAACATATATACATTAGTTCATTAACTATCTTGATCAACCACTCATTAGTTGAAAGCATGTAGAGTTGTTGATTGGTGGCTGGACGTAGGTGGATAGATTGGTTGGTTGATAGTTGATGTCTCATGATATGGTGTTTTGATAAATTAATATGAGTTTAAATTGACATATTTTAATTTTGAGAGTACCCAAACATATTTTTAAATTTTTTATATGTACATACATATAGAATGACTTAGGGAGGCCTTGTAACTATTAAATTACAAACTTCTTTGACACAAGCTTATCTAAAAAGATCAGGAATGTAGAAGGGTCCTTCCTAAATCAATCACTAGTGGGGAAGAATATGAAACAATATAATGCTAGAAGCATTGATAAAGTTTACCTATTAATAATACATGCTTAAAACAGTTATAGTAACTAAAAATTAAAGTAGAAAATGGATAGATTGTGTTTCTTAAACGATGTTAAAACCTTGGCATGTTCTCCCTACAATTATAACACTGAGAATAGTTTTAATGTTGATTTGATTTTATGAAACCATAAAAATTTACTCTAATGGGTATATTTCTGAAGGTAATCATTTTGATTGTAATATGATTATGTTTATTAATGGTAGAAACTTATTTGCAGAAAGTCTGGAGGCGTGGTTTGAAAGTTGTAGTTACAATAATCCCCAAAAATATTTTTTTTTAAGTAAGCACCCATGGGGGATTTGAACTCATGACCTTCTATTTACAACTTATCATCTCAATTACTCGTTACCAATTCCTCTAACCCCCGTGGGCAATAATCCCCAAAACTATTGATAATGATATTATAGTACAAATTAAACCAAATTCTATGTTTATTTTCCTTCAAAATTGACAAACCATATAAGATAGAGGATGATTGTTATTTACTTCCTTTAGTGGAAACATATTTTTTTCCCGAAAGACACTGCACCTTATACTAATGATTGATATTTTCTAATATTTTTTTCATTCAAGCATCTAATTGATATTAATGAACTTTGGGTTTTGTATTGTATGTTTTAGTTCATCAACAAGTCTTTTGGTTCTTACACAATTGTAGAGGAGGCAAACATGATATAAATGCAACACATATAGAAGCAGAGAGTGTTAAGAATTTCATAGTCCTTGTCAAGCTTATGGTTTGCTATAGTGTTCTGTGTAGGGGGGTCCTTAATTTTTCTTACCTAATGTGAGAAGTTCTAAGGAATATTTTCATATATGCTCTCTTGGATTTTGTTTTGGATTTTGTTTTGGATTTTCTAATACAATATCTTATGTATTTTGATAAGAACCTTAGAATAAGTTTAACTGTATATATAGATAAATTGTTTTCCATGTCAATGATAGTCTTTATTATGATTATGTTTTATCATTTTTGTTTATGTATTTTCCCATTATTTTCAATTAATATGTCACGCTAGTTGGAATGTTTGTCTCATATGTTATCACTTCTTGGGTAGGGTATGATGCAATGTATGCCACACTTGCATGTTGGGATGTGGTAAGGCCTTGATTTTCCATTCAAATCTCTTAGTCATGTCTAAGAAAATTATTGAGTTACGAATTTGACATCTTTTCTTGATTTCCATCTAAATCTCTTTGTATTGTCTAAGTAGGTATTTGAGTTACCAATATGACATCTTCTTTGTATGAATCCAATCAGATCAGGTAAACTAGAGAATCTTGTTTTTGGTAGAATTGGTATGTGGATGTTTGGTCCCTTAATACCCCCCCCCCCACCCACTAGTGTAGTTTTGATTTATTTCTGAGTTGAGTTGAAGTAAAACAACATATTACAAATTATGACACATGGTGGTAGCACTCCCTTGGAAATTTCTTATGCCAACATGGTACTAATTGGATGTATTTGGTTGCACTTGATGGACACCTAATACTCTTTCCTCCACCAATACATGCATTTTACAATAAGTACAATATTTGTTAGATTGCTTTGCAATACTAGCAAAAGAAGGAGAATGAGAAGTATAAGCTAGTTTTCATGTTAATCGTGGTTATATTGAGACTTCCTTAAATGTAGCCTTATTGTTCTTTTTAACCTTGTTTAGTGTTATCTTGATACATATGAATTCATAAATTAGATATTATCCTTATAAGGTTATGCTTGATTACAAATTTATCCTCTAAAAATTTACCTTTGCATATAGATAGGGAAGGAGGCCACTTCAAACATAAGGAAGAGATCAACAAATTCAACATCAATATGAAGTTTTATTTATAGTTTGTTGAACTCTAGGATGTTCTCTTGTACATTTTATTCAACCATTGCCAAAGTTGCAACTAATTGATGTGCAAAGCATGTATGATCATGGGGAGATAAGTGTAGTCTTATTGACATTATGAGGTCATCTTAAGTCAGAATTGCGGTATGATCTTGCTCCCTACAAGCTTTAATCTGGAAATGTTAACTTTTGAATCTCATATTTTTTGTCATAATCAAAATAAGTCTCCATGTGTATGACTCTTGATATTTATAGGATCATGACTAACAATCATAATTCCAAACCTTCAATTTGATGTCGAACTTGACATCGGACGAAAATTAGGGAGGGTGGTTATTGATCTAGTTCTTAAGAGAATTCGTTATTCCCAAAAATTTCTACATGGTTTTTGCTAGTTTTGAACCTTTTAACTTTTCCATGTGAGGTCTAATGTGTCTGATCCTAAAATGTGCAACCCACTTTTAAATTTTAAAACTAACAATTACTAAAACTAAAATATAAGTCATTCTGGACAACATCACTAAGTTTAAGGTGGGCAATTCGACAATAAATCAAATTAGATTTCTTAGGGGTGGTTTCTTCTTTCTTTGATTTTTTAAGGATCACTAGGTTGCAGGTAGGTTTCCTATATAATGTATTGGGACCTCTTAATAGCCTACCAGTTGATTGATTCACATTGAATTGATTGGTTCAAAGTATGAACCAACAATTGGATGAACCAAAAAAATATCTCCAAGGAGAAAAATGGATGTATTTTTAGCTCTTAAAGCATTAAAACAATCATCAGAAAATAGGATGCAAATGATAAGGGTAGAGTTGTCCACCATCGATTCTCTCTCAAATATGGAGTACATTTTCTTTAGAGTATTTTATTACATACAAAGCCAAGTTAAGTGTATTATATCTATCAAATAAAGAGTTAAAATATCAACTAAACTTAGAGCTCAATCTGCAACCATGGATTTTTGGTCATCATCCGATACATAGCATTCAAATTTGGATATGGTAAGGAGTTAGCAATCAATATTTAGTTTCATTATCAAATTGCATCAAAATTGACCTCTTCACAAACTATCACCAATTCAAGACTAGTTAGTAGTCTAAACAATAGTCCAAGTATTACATTGTGATCTCAACCTTTTGAGAAATTCATACTCTGTTTTGCAACCATTAAAAGAGAACATGGCCATTTTGATTAGCAAATTAGGGTGATCTTTTTTAGAGTTAACCTTCTCAAAGTTTTGTGTCTCTAAAACCCTATTTTTCCAATTAAGTATGTAATTATTTCAACATGATAAAGTCCAGTGAGGACAAGGAAGGTCTCCTCCTTCACCGGTGGTGCATTGAGGAAAGAGAAACATGGTTTATCATCTGTTAAAGGATATAATTTTATAACCCGAATGTCAACAGCAACAACCATTGTATCAACATTTGGTTCACTTGGTCAAGGATTGCCACTACCAAAAATAGACATTTTGTAATTATAAGAACACAAAATTGAAGCTACGAGTTTATGGGGAATGAAGATAAAGAGATGTTAAGGCTTATTTCTTTGCCATAGAAGACAATTACCTATATGTTCGAGTAATAAATGGAATAGGGTCTCACAACAATAATCAGTATGACCTTGAAAGTCTTATTAGAAATTACTCATGGATTTTGAGAATTTTGTGAAGCCCTAACATGGAGTGGAAAGCCAAGGAACTCAGCTGTTTTAGGTTGAATTTCTTTATCCTAGAAAATCAATGTTTTCCCCTCTATAAGGGCCTATTTTTTACCTAGTTTATATAGACATGCCTCAACTATGATGACAATCTCTTTGGTGATGGATATCATCCAGTTGGGTATGGGCTCGGGGTGGTCATAGAAGTAGAGAATTGGTAATGAAATATTGTGAGAAGAGTCACAGTCACACTTATTGAATAATCCCTAAATTGACATTGCCATCGATCTCAAAGGAATAAGAGATATATCACTCAGATTTTTGGAGGCATCCACCTTCTTGATCCATGGTCTCTCCCTCCTTGCTCTTTGGTGTGGTATATGTTGGTCTCATTGCTAGTATACAAGTTTTATGATGAGCGGGAGGAACAGAGGAAAGGGTAAGTGAGTTCACTTGAAATTTTGGTCAACTCAACGCATTAGAGTAGTGAGGTAAGTTTACTTTTTTGCTTTTTTTTTAATATGTTTATTTATTTATTTTAGTATGTATAAAAAAATAAAATAAAATTTAACATTTAACATTTAATGACGATGTCAGTGATGATGTTGATGATGAAGTCAGTGATAAATGATGGTGTTAGTAATTATGATTATGATGATCATGATGTTGAATACTACATCGTTGTCCTCTTCGTCATCATCATGGCCATCATTGTTGTCATAGAGATGGTAGTCATTTCCATCATCATCATAAACAACAACATCATCATCAACATCAATAGCATCATCATCACCGCCACCATCCTTCCAATAGTTATATCGTCTCCCCAAATTATTGAATCTTGAATACTTAGAAACTTGTTGGCCAATTTCTACTAGACTTCAGTCTACACAAACTAGATACTTCTAGCCTTGTGACATTGCTTAAACTTAGACAAGAAGATAATGAATTTAAATCTTGTTTCATTTACTAATGGTGCATATATCTACATGATGTCATGATCTATATTGATAATGCATATATACTCCCTGTGTTTTTCCATGATCTTTGTTGTGAGAACAAAGAGTCAAAGGTTTACATTGAAAACCATTATCTAAATTGAAAATGCACATAATAAATCCTACATGGGTGAATCTAAGACTATATATTTTATACCTCAAACTTCAATTGGTAATGTAATTAGCGATGGGGTGATGAAGCTTCCCCACTGAAAACTGAAACTCAAATCGTCCTTCACACTAAAAAAAAAGAGCAATAGGATTCATCAAATTATAAGTTTGGTAAGTGGTGTATATTATACTACAATATTTTATTACCAACTTTGATTATACATAGGAGCTAAGGATAAAGTGGGATGAAGAGGCTTTCTCTTAAACCATGTTATTAACATGAGGTTGGAAGAGGCTTGTAGAAGAGTGGTACCACATTCTATGCTAATATTTGACATTTTCTATATAGTGGTGGCTAGATCTAGTTCCTATAATGTGGTATATTCACCTATAATAGGTTAGGTTTAGGATTATCCCTAAAGGATTAATGTAGTTTTGAATACATGCATCAAGGAAGAAGATAGTGGGATTAGACTATTGCATTGACCATCATGAAAAGAAAGTTGAACAAGGAAGAAAATAAATAATTTTGAGACATAAGAAAAGAAAAGAAAAAAACATTAGATCACTCACAAAACTATTGAATCTAAGGATCCATCCCTTCTTCCTTATACTCGTTCACAATTTGAAGGGGACCCAAATAATGATTCCATTAACTAGCAATTGGTGGCGTTTGAAAATTGTGAAATTATTGACGAAATTAACACCAAAATATCAAATGTATGGTATGTTTTCATGTGTCCCTATTAGGGAGTGATTGAGTAGGAATGAGGGGTTAATATACCCATTATTTTATTCTTTCTCATCATGGGTCCCATGCCACGTAGTGTCCATTGATCGAACACCTTTTTTTAACCCTAGGTTTCCTTTATCCGTGGTCTTCCAACTAGGCCATTAGTGGGTCTTGGATAGTTCTATAAGCAAGGGAAAATGATGGTATGTGGGGTCATTGGGAGCAAGGGTGGGAATGGGTTTTACTCTACACCCCACAATACACATCCATAATTGGTTAATTGTGGTAGGTAGATGAAGTGATGGTAGAAGGTGGTGTGTGGTTTGTTGACAAGAAGTGTATGAAACAATGAATCAAGGGGTATTCCCATGTGGAGTGTTTGGTGTAGAAATAAGAAGTGTGAGATGCGAGGTGAGGGTAGGAGTGAAGAAAAAGGGGAAATGGGTATTTGAACTTTACCTACACCACATTGTTATTGGATAAATTGCCAATTCTCCGTCCCTAACAACAGTTGCATGACGACACTTCAAATGTCAACTGTCTCTCACACAAAAGGACACTATGGATTGAAGAAACTTGATTTGGTGTTTGATACATCGGTCTCAGTCATTGAGAGATTCAATGGTAGTTTTTGTTGGATAATAGGTTGGCATTGATGTCAAGGATGTGATTTTGGAACAAGTATGAATGTACAAAAGTGAAAAGAATGATTGTGTATGTCTCAATTTGATAATTGTAAGTATCAAACGGTATTGACATTAACTTGATATGTGTTGATAAATGTTGACACATTTAGTTGTCAACATTGAAAAAGACGAGATCACTAGATCGAGACCAAAAACATCAAAAAGTATACAAAATTTAATAGTTGGATAAATATTAGCAATACAAACATCTAGACATGATTAGACGAATGATAGTAAAATTAAACATGACAAAAAAATAGAAATCCTTGAATTTATTCTATGAGTGACCTATCAATGGATAAATAAATCCATCTAATATCATGCAATAATCGATATTTTAATACTTGTAGGAAGACCATAAACCTCAACATAGTTACAACAATGGAGATAGAATGGTTCAGATAGATTGAATAAAAGATCAATGGTCGAGAACCATTTCAAAGTGGAAAGATGCCCAGAATTTAGAGTGGATTTGACAATAGTAGAAGAGGAGGAAAAGTTGATGGTAAAGATTGTGTCAAAGGTGATCAAATGATTCAAGATGAATTCGTTGATCAAAATAACCCGAATGTTAAAATTTTAGAATGAACCCATAAATTTTATAAAATCCAACTTACCTCTCACTGTCGATCTTGGAGTATCCAATCCAATGGATCACAAGAATTTTGTTGTGTTAAAAATCATAGATTTTAAAGCTCATAATGGACCCGAAATATGTATGGAATATCGTTTAGCACTTGTTGGATTCCATCGTTTATTTGGTGGGTTAATATCGAACGAAAATTGCCTATTTTGTTGTGTTAAACTGCACAAACATTAACGCTTAAGAGTAGATGTGAAATCATTATGTAATTAGACTAGTGCTAGTTGGAAATCCTAATTTGTGTCATTGTTTGGAAAAATGGTTAGCATAATCGATAGATTTGGTGGCGACCACCAATTTTAAAGACACATATTTGGTAGAGGTGTTAAGGTTGCAATTTGGCGATGCTATAAATGTTATTGATTTCATATTATTGGACATATCCCACAAAGTCCAACTGTTGTAACATTTGGAAAAGATGCAACACTTGGAGGTGACTGCCAAACTTTGAAGACTGGATAAATCTGTGGCAAGTTAAAGGTTGGAAGTCTTAGCCAGATTTCAATAATCATAACCAAAATTTAAATACTAGTTAAATCTATGATTGCCTACATTAAGAGACTATCTGTATATATATATATATATATATGCCAAAATAATTAACATATACAATGATATTTTTGTTAGTACATGAAACAATGTTTGTTAAATCGAAGATACATGATGTTTTTAAAAGAGACACAATGATTCAAATAACAAGTGTTTTGAAATGATATATAACCATATAGTGAAATGTATGAAGAATTTCCTTTGTAGTTTTCAAATGAAGATCAAAAGCATTATAGAGGCCAGAGAAAGCATTCGAAGGAAAAAAGTAGATCTTGTAGAAGCCCTCGAAGACCTAAAAATTAAAATAAGGGCAACAGGGTGGTGCTAGGGAAGGTTGTATCCTGCTAAGGGTGTTGTAACATCCCATCAGTTGTAGCTAACAAAATTAGGGTGTGCGTGCATCCTTCAGTTGTAGATGAGAAATTGGGGATTGGTGTCTCCAACAAGTAGCATCTTGAAAAAACATTATAAATAAATTTTGTTGTTAATAAAACAAGTTGTGGTTGTTCCCAATTGGGTTTTCCATGATACAAATCTGTGTATTATGCTCCTTGTTGATCACATGTTTAAATTTGATAAACATTAATAATTAAAAGTGTTTAAAATTAGAAAAAGAAAATATCAATATTGATTCACCCCCCCTCTTAGTATTGTCCAATATTCTAACAATTAGTATTAAATCTAGATGCTTCACTACAATATAAATAACTGGAAGGAATATCTTAATAAAAACAACAATGGATCAACAAGAAAGGATAACTGTTGACATAGCTCCATTATTTACAAGAGTTAACTATGCATTCTGGAGTGTAAGAACAAAATGCCATCTAATTTCTCTTGTATACAATGTTTGGAATTCTATTGGAAAAGGGTATTAAATACTAGACATCCTGCATATAGATAAAGATGGAAAATATCGATAGGAATCCAATGCAAAAGCTTTAAATGCAATCTTGGTTGGATTAGCAAATCTAGTGTTTGTTAAAGTCATGCACTGTAAGACATCCAAAGAGACTTGGGATAAATTAAAAACTATATATGAAGGAGATACCAAAGTCAAACAATCAAAACTTCAAACATACAAAGAGTAGTTTGAAATTCTGAAGATGAAATAAGAAGAAAATATTGTAGAATATCTTCTAAGAGTAGATGAAATTGTCAATGCTATTAGAGGTCTGGGAGGAGAATAGATGAGAAGGAAATCATTCAAAAAGTACTAAGAACTCTGCCAATGAGGTATGAATCAAAAGTTTCTACTGTGAAAGATTGAGATGATCTTGAATTTCTGACAGTGAATGAACTACATGGGATTTTCACTGCCTATGAGATGAGAACAGGGAAAGACAGATCATCAAGGAATGAATAAACATTTAAGGCCTCAATAGAGACAAAGAAACAAAAACATGTATCAAAAGAAAATCATTCAGAAGAGTCATATGAAGAAGAAACAAAATTTATTAGGAAACTGAAGAAGGGGTTAAGCAATACAAAGGGAAGTTACCATTTGAATGCTTTAACTGTGGAAAAATTGGTCGCTTTGCTTAAAATTCCCTTATCCCAAAAAGGAAGACAACGATGACGAAGATACAAATAAAAATAAAGAACACAAAAAGGGAAAATCTCATTATAATAATTTTTTTTACAAGAATAAGAAAAATTTATACTCTAAGGAAGATAGCATCTCATCTAACCTAAGTGAATATGAAGATACATAAGTATTCTTCCTAGGAATAGAGACTCAAACTGACATCACTAAAAAAATTCCCAAAATAGAAGTTGAAGTGAACATCGAAGGAGAACTTATCGGTGCTCTCGAAGATCTAAGAATCTATAGAAAAATAACAAATATTTGAAAAGATGACTCACAAAATATCAAGAAGAACATAAATCAAGAGAGGAAAAAGTTTCAAGAAATCTAAAATAAACAAAACCAAACTATTAATAACCTAGAAACCCAGTTACAAGAAGCAAGAAGAATTGAAGAATTCCTAAAAGAGAAACTTAGTGACAAAGAACAAACATATAAAACAATGGAAGTTGAAAGTATTCTTATTAGAAATAAATTTGATGAAGACTTTGCTCAAACAAAATTCAAAGCTGGTTCAAAATTTTTGAAGAACATCCTTGACAGTCAAAGGTCATCCAATAACACAATATAACTTGGGTATGATCAAGAGAAAATTAAATCTTCGTCTCCTGCAATACAAGAAATAAAGCAAGGACAAAAACCTTGTGCAACTACATCTCATAACGCACTAAAGAAAGAAGAGAACAAAACAAAAACTTTGGATACTAGAAGGCAGGTAGTATCAAGAAGACCTCCTCTAAAAGGATACCAAAATATATTTCTCGAATATTGTTACTCTTTCCATAACTTTGGACATAAAGCAATAAATTGTAAAGCTTACAAAATAAATAATCAAAAAACTACTCAAGAATACAATAACAAGTATATCAAAAATCAAAAGGATAGAAACTATAATCCATTTACTCCTCTACTAGACTACAATATAGAATTTTATAATTGTAGAAATTAGGGTCACAAGGCTAGTAATTGCAGATTGATATAAACTAACATGGAATCAAATACTT
The DNA here is from genome assembly GCA_001517045.1 of Pseudotsuga menziesii. NCBI lineage: Eukaryota > Viridiplantae > Streptophyta > Pinopsida > Pinales > Pinaceae > Pseudotsuga > Pseudotsuga menziesii. Next base: position 188,590 of record LPNX010105575.1, on the reverse strand, counting down.
AAAATATACCAAAAGGAAAATCTAAGAAGGTATGGAAGGAAAAACAAATAACTGAAGAAAAGGAAGAATGTAATGTTGCATTATATTCTAAGAATAAAAAACATCAATGGTATGTAGATAGTGGATGTTCAAAACGCATGAAAGGAGATCTAGATAACTTTCTCAACCTAAAGAAAAAAGGATAAAGGAAATGTTACCTTTGGAGATGTAACGTCCCCGACCTTCTGACCGACGAAGAGGACGCTACCATGCTATTTACGATCCAGGCAACCAGCCCCATGAACATGTGCATTCATAAAAATTGAATAAAATGCATTGAAGTAGAACATGCACAGATACATAATTATTTATCATACATAGTGGAAGCAAACATACATTCATTCATTCAACATGTTCATCATAATTTATTAACAGTAAATATAATTGCAGAAGTAAAATAGACAATATTACTTATCTTATAAAGAAATCGTCCCGCAACCAGCTACGTCGTTGCAACGTTCCACCCAACCATAGGCCAGCATGCTCCTTAATCTCTCAGCAACGCTGCCACCCCCGAGCTGGGCATGATTCCCCAAGGAATAAGGAACAAGTAGGCTTACACATAGCCAAGGATACACAAAACATAGCCAAACCAACACAATTGGGTTTATCAGGCCATCCAGGATTTGGGAAAGGCTAAATGCTAAGCTGGTGAGCTCATTACATAGCTAGGGACACCTACACTAGAGATAGCTTGACTTCTAAGACACCCACACACACCCAACACAAGGAATCATTCCCTTCTCTGCTATACAGTCCCTCAGGCCCTGACTTCCCTTCCAGTGCTATTCAGGGGTTGTCGAGAAGAAAGCCAACCCTCTAGCTCTGTCTGTGTGGTTCCCAAACGCACCAGGTTTATCAAGCAAACCAAGCCCTCATCCCTAATCCAACACAGTCCGAAGACCAACCACTGCATACACGCAGTCAAACAAGTGATTCATAGCTTGGATAGGGAAAACAATTCCTGAGCCGTTCTTGGCCCTATCATGGCCAAAACGACTCCCAAAACAACCTACAGCAGCCCCCAAAATGTAAAGGCATACACAGCCAACCAATGTGGGAAAACAAGAGCCTGTTCTCAACAATGAAGCCACCAGGGAAAATTACACAGTCCGAAGAGGGAAGAGGAAAGCTAGGTTCTCAGCTGGGCAGGGGAAAAACATATACACGTGCCACAAATCGGTAAGGAAAACATACACACAGCAAAAAAACATGAATGTCCCTTCACAGGGAAATCGTGGGTGATAGAACACGGCTCCCAGCTCGCTGCGTGAGTAAAAACCAGGAAGAATCCTGTGCGTGAGAATGAGCAAGACAATGGAGTATGGCGGTTGTCTCCCTGCGTGAGGAAAATGATAGTGAATCCCAATCGGCGCGTGAGGATGAGCAAGAATGGAGTGAATCCTGTCATGGTTTTTTTTGGCCTACGTGAAGATGGAAAGTCTACTGGTGGAGCGGGCATGTGGGCAAGGACTAACAGTCCTGCCACCCACCACTTCCCAGCAATAACTGCCCTCAACTAACATCAGCAGTTTTAAATGGGTGATTGACACATGGCCTTTTTTTCCCATTGGTTCAAGGTTTAACAATTCCCCCCCCCCTTATCCTTAGGAAAATCATGCCCTTTTCAATATGGTTGTAGTGACATAGCTGGTTGGGGTTCATTTAATAATAAAAAATTCATATTTACATGATGCCAAAATTAATATGAGCCGTATCTCGCAATATACCATCGGCAATGATTCCAATCGCCTAAACATAACACAACCAAATCAATGGTGGGGCCTTTGCCTTTAGCTCCACACCACAATTCATTACAATATATACATCACATACATTTAATGCAAACGGGGTCAAAACCGGGGTGTTATAGGAGATGATGCATCTGCCAAAATACTTGGAAGAGGCATAGTTAGTTTGGGGAACAACAAAGACATAACAGAAAATGTCTTACTAGTTGAAAATTTGAAGCATAATCTCCTGAGCGTAAGTCAGATATGTGATCAAGGGCTTATCCACATATTTGACTCTCAAAAATGTGATATTAGAAAAAAGGACTCAGGAAAATTAGTGGTTGTTGCACCAAGAACTTCATGTAATGTTTATGTACTAAACACAAATGTTGAAGAGAAAAGTTGCATCAGTCAAGTAGGTGAGAGTTGGTTGTGGATTAGAAGACTGGGACACATAAACTTTGGCAATTTAATAAAAGTGTGCAGAAATAAGTTGTAAGAGACTTACCTGAAATTTCAAAACCTCCCAATATTGTTTGTAGGCACAATCAACATGGGAAATAAACAAAAGTTAGTTTCAAAACTAAGTATTCCACCTCAAAACCACTAGAATTATTCACAATGATATATGTGGACCAACAAGGACTACAAGTATACGAGGATATTACTATTTCATGTTATTTATTGATGACTTTACAGGAATGACTTGGGTATTCTTTTTCAGAGAAAATTTTGAATCATTTGAAAAATTCAAAATATTCAAAGCACATGTTGAAAATGAGACTGATCTAACAATCAAAACTCTAAGATCAGATAATGGAGGGGAATTCACCCCAAATGAGTTCACTACCTTATGTGAAGACAATGGAATTAAAATACATTTTTCATACCCAAGAACTCCTCAACAAAATGGTGTTGCAGAAAGAAAAAATAGAATTGTTCAAGAAGCAACTAGAACCATGTTGAATGTATCCAAAATTTCAAACATTTAATCGAGAGAAGCAGTATATACAGTTGTATGCATATTAAACATACTACAAATTAGATTCAACCATAACAAAACACCATATGAATTATGGTTTGGAAGGCCAACCTTTGTTAAACATTTCAAAGTGTTTGGAAGCAAGTGTTATATAAAAAGAGATGATGATAATATAGGAATATTTGACTCTAGATATGATGAAGGCATATTCCTTGGTTACTCATAAAAAAAGGCATACAAGTGCTACAATCTGAAGCTAAATAAAATTGTGGAAAGTACTAATGTAAAGTGGATGACTTGAAAGGGAACAACACTCAAACTAGCCTAATAAATAATGAAATACTAAGAAATGAAGATGATGAAGAAATTACAAGGGAAGAGATGCAAAATGAAGAAGACAAAGAAAAGGAGGAATAAGAGAAAGAACAATAAGAAGAACTCTTTCAGGAAGAAAATGAAGAATCACCAAGGAAAGACATAAAAGCTTCATAAAAAAGAAAACAACTAAACCATCGAGAGAGTCTAATAATTGGAGATAAATATGTTGGAATCAAACTGGAAGAAAATTAAGAATGGATTCAGAACAAGCATTGTTATCACTCATAGAGCCTAAAACAGTTGCAAAAGCCAGCATAGATAAAAAATGGATTAAAGCCATGAATGAAGAACTGGACCAAATAGAGAAAAATCAAACATGGGAACTAGTTCCAAGACCAAAGAATAAGAATGTATTTGGTACAAAATGGGTCTTTAAAAACAAACTTCATGAAAATGGACAAATAGTTATAAATAAAGCAAGACTAGTATGTAAAGTATATGCTCAAATGGAAGGCATTGATTTTGAAGAAATATTTTCCCTAGTGGACAAATTAGAAGCAATAAGGATGTTTCTAGCATTTACAAGTTATAAGAATATCCGAGTATACCAAATGGATGTCAAATCAACATTTCTCAATGGAAATATAAAGGAAGAATTCTATATAGAGAAACCTAATGGATTTATCCTATCATATGAACACGATTATGTTTGTAAACTGAAGAAAGAACTATATGGCCTCAAACAAGCCCCTAGAGCATGGTTTTAAAGACTTGATGAAATCTTTCAACAACAGGCTTATAAAAGAGGAATGAGGGACAAAAATTTGTATATAAAAACATAAAATCAGAACATGACAATTGTTGTAGTGTACGTAGATTGAATTATCTTTGGAAGTACTCTAAATTCCCTAAGTAAACAATTTGCTACAAAAAAACAGAAATAATTCGAAATGTCAATGCTTGAAGAATTGAAATTCTTCCTAGGATTGCAAGTGTCACAATCATACAGAGGAATTTTATGTCTCAAACTAAGTATATCAAAGAAATGTTAATGAAGTTTAAAATGGAGGACTTCAATGCTGTTAGCACCCCTATGGTCACTGGATGCAAATTGAGTAAGGATGATGAGTCATTGGATGTTGATCATACTATGTATAGGTCATTTATTGGAAGCATGTTGTATGTGATAGACACAAGACCATATGTGATACAAGTTGTAGGAGTAGTGGCAAGATTTCAATCTGCTCCAAAAGAAACACTTGTAATTGCAGCCAAAAGAATTCTCATATATTTAAAAGGAACCATTGACTTTGGATTGTGGTATCCTAAAGGATAAAATTTTCATTAGATGAAATTTGAGGTAAAAGATGGGCCTCCTAAGGAAAATGATAAAACAATAGTTATTAATTTTGGAGGAAGAATGAAAAAAACTACTTTTTTTTATTCGTATTTTCGACATATCTCCCTGTGTTTTTACTCAAATTTCAGGAGGGATAGCTCATTGGATGTGGAATTTAATTCCGCATCCAATGAGTACCCACACTGCATACTTTTGACAGACCCCGCTACCCCAAAAATAATAAATACCTGAAAAAATGTGATGATGATGTCATCATCACGTTTTTTCAGGTATTTCTTATTTTTGGGGTAGCGCGGTCTATCAAAAGTATGCAGTATGGGTACTCGTTGGATGCAAATTAAATTCCACATCCAACGAGCTCTCTCACCTGAAATTTGAGTAAACACACAGGGAGATATGTCGAAAATACGAACAAAAAAAGTAGTTTTCTTTTATGACAAATATGTCAATTCAACCATTATGGTTGACTCATTTTATTGAAATTCTATTGGTTCTTGAATTCGAACTCACAAAATTTATTGTTGGCGCGTTTTCTTATAAGGCCCATTTTAGACCCCAAATTTCCTCTAATGACACTAACTGCATACACTGATATTGATTGGTTTGGAAGCATTCATGACAAAAAAAACACAAGTGGGGAAACATTCGTTTTAGGAGACTATCCTGTGTCATGGTTGAGAAAAAAACAAACCTTTATTTCATTATCTACAATAGAGGCTAAATACATTGTTGCTACATCATGTTGTACTCAAATCATATGGATGAAGCATACATTAGAATATTTACATGTGAAGTATGATCATCCAGTTGTAATAAATTGCGACAATACTAGTGCCACAAATATATCCAAAAATCTTGTCATGCTCTCCAAGACAAAACATATTCCAATAAAATACCATTTTCTAAAGGATCAAGTATCACAAAAATTCGTCAAGCTAGAATATGTGGATACTAAAGAGAAAATAACATACATTTTTACTAATCCACTGCCTAAAGAAGCATTTGAACATCTTAGGCAAAATATGGGAGCAATCTCCTTACAATAAATATAAAAAAGGGGGAAAGGAATGATGACAGGGGAATTTTTCAAAGAGAAGACTGGGGGAACACTCTGTCGTCACTAGGAAAATTCCATCAAGAAAATAGTATCAAGATTGTTACAATTGTATAAGAAAAGGATTTTTTTTTTGAGTTTACACAGTTAGTTAATTCAAAAATCTAAGAACTAACAGAACAAAGTTTATATAGATAATGGAAAATCAACAATTGGTATCTACACTAATGTATATGCTAAGGGGGGGTATTTTAATTGGTTACAATGAATGATTATCAAGGAAACTAATAATAAACAAGCATAAAATATCAAACAGAGAAGAAGAAGGTCGGGAAACATCCAATTTAAAAAGTGAGGGTCAATATTTAAATGTGTTATCATTACTTGCAAAGATAAAAAATATTTATAAAAAAAAATCAGGCAGTGTAGGTTACCCTTTGTCATTGATGTTAAAGGGGGAGAATGTTAATGTCGCCATCAATGCCAAAGGGAGAGAATGTTGGATAATAGGTTGGCATTGATGTCAAGGATATGCTTTTGGAACAAGTATGAATGTACAAAAGTGAAAAGAATGATTGTCTATGTCTTTGTTTGATAACTGCAAGTATAAAACAATATTGACATTAACTTGCTATGTGTTGAGCAATGTTGAAACCTTTAGTTGTCAACATTGAAAAATATGAGATCACCAGCCTCAGACCAAAAACCAGCAAAAAGTATACAAAAGTTAATAGTTGGATAAAGATTAGCAATATAAACATATGGACATGATCATACAAATGATAGTAAAATTAAACATGACAGAAAAATAACAATCCCCGAAGTTATTCTATGAGTGACCTATCAATGGATAATTAACTTTGTACGATATCATGAAATAATTGACAGTCGAATACTTGCAAGAAGATGGAAAACCTCAACATAGTTACAATGATATAAATAGAATAAAGAAAAGATTGATGGTTGAGAACCATTTCGAAGCAGAAATATGCCCATAATTTAGAGTGGATCAGACAATAGCAGAAGAGGAGGAAGAGTTGACGGTCGAGATCAAGTCACAAGTGATCCACCGATTCAAGGTGAATTCGTTGATCAAAACAACCCAGAGGTTAAAAGTTTAGAATGGACCCGTAAGTTTTATAAAATCCAACTTATTTATCATCATAGATCTAGGAGGAGCCAATCCAATGGATCACAAGAATTTGGTTGTGTTAAAAAGCATGGAGTTTAAAGCTCATAATGAACCCAAAATATATATGGAATCCATTTTACCACTTGTTGGAGTGCGTCGTTGATTTGGTTGAGTAATATCGGATGGCCGTTGCCTATTTCGTTGTGTTAAACTACACAAAGGTTAATGTTTAAGAGTGGATGTGACACCATTATGCAATTAGACTTAACACCAGTTGGAAATCCTCATTTGTATCATTATTTGGAAAAAGGGTTAGCATAATTGCTAGATTTGGTGGCAACCACCAATATTAAAGACACATATTTGGTAGAGGTGTTAAGCTTATAATTTGGCGATGTTATGAACATTATTGAGTTCATATTATTGGACATAGCCCACAAATTCCGAGAGTTGAAATCCTCATGTTGTAACATTTGTAAAAGCTGTGAAACTTGGAGGTGACTGCCAAACTTTGAAAACTGGCTAAATCTATGGCAACTTAAAGGTTGGAAGTCTTAGCCAGATCTGGCCAAGAGCCAGAACCAAAATTTAAATATTGGTTAAATCTATGATCACTTGCATTAAGCCACTATATGTGTGTCTGTGTGTGTGTGTGTGGAAAGAATTAACATATACGATGATATTTTTGTTAATAATCGAAACAAGGTTTGTTAAATCGAAGAGACATGATGTTTTTAAAAGCGACACAATGCTTCAAATAACAAGTCTTTTGGAATGATATATAACCATATAGTCATATGTATGAAGAAGTGTCTGTGGATTTTTCAAATGAAGATCAGAAGTATTACAAAGGCCAGAGAAAGCATTTGAAGGACAAAAGCATATCTTGTATAAGTCCTCGAAGACCTAAAAATTAAAATAAGGGCGACAGGGTGGTGTTAGGGCAAGTTGTATCTTGCTAAGGGTGTTATAACATCCTATCAATTGTATCTAACAAAAATAGGGTGTGGGTGCATCCTTCGGTTGTAGCTAAGAAATTGGGGATTGGTGTCTCCAACAAGTAACAACTTGCAAAAACATTGTAAACATATTTTTTGTTAATAAAATGATTTTGTGGTTGTTCCAAATTGGGTTTTCCACTATAAAAATATGTGTACTTTGCATCTTGTTCATTACATGTTTTAATTTGATAAACATTAATAATTAAAAGTGGTTTAAATTGGAAAAAAAAATATCAGAATTCATTCACCCCCCCTCTCAGTATTGTGCAATATTCTAATAGTTTTGACCCTTGTAACTAAGTTTTAAGCTTTGTAATGGAGTATTTAGACAAAATCACTCCTAATGAACTAACGACAAGCTATTTTTTGTTGAAGTATCTCATTTCCTTCACATTGCAAAAAATTGTCCCTAAAAATCCCATATATATATATATATATCAATTTTCGGGGAAGTTTGGGTGGTTTTGGAACTACGCCATCAGTTACAACTTCTCTCATTTGACTATATCGATCTCCATCTACTATATAAACAAGGTAGGTAGGACATGAGGGAGACTCTTACCCTAAAGCATGGTTATGCCCGAGGAATCATCACTCTCTCCCTTGTCATTTCTACCCTAGTTTCCCTCATGGCCTGCCTCCCTTGTTTATAGTAGATGGAGACAGACATAGTCCAATGAGAGAAGTTGTAACTGATGGGGTGGTTCCAAAACCATCTAAACTTCCCTGAAAATTGAATTTTATATATTTTTGGGAATTTTTAGGGAAAATTGCTTGCAATGTGAAGGAAAGGAGCGATTTCAACAAAAAATAGATTGTTGTCTATTCTAGCGATTTTGTCCTAATACTTATTTACAAAGCTTAAAACTCAGTTACAAGGGTCAAAACTACTAGGTAATCTCTGAATGACTAAGGCCAATGCATCAAACAAAAAATCAAGGCTCTTCCATCCATAGTGTCCTTTTGTGTAAGCAACAAGCAACATTTGAAGTGTCGTCATGCAACTGTCGTCGCAAATAGAGAAGTTCCAAGTTGGCCATAACACACCTTCACAAGAAAATTTAATGTGGTGTGTGGGACACGATGAGAAGGAAAAGTGTCAATTGCACCCAAATATTCATGGAAAGAAGTGGGAGGTTACCACACCCCATGTCACCTTAGATCACTAACTCTTAATTTGGAAAGCGGGTTGCAAGGACCCAAAAGCTTCAAGGAAAGAAATAATAGAGGAATTTTAAGAAAATAATGTCCTCTCAAGATTGTATTTCATTAGATACCACTTGAATTAGTACATTTTTTGAGAAAAAAAAACATGTAAATTTCTACATCAAGCGAGTACCAACAATGATACTTCTAATAAACCTATAGTGACATAAACTAAAAATGCATGAAAATGTATTTTTCTTTTTCTCCCTCCAAAATACTCAACATGCACATTTTAAAATTTAGAGTGTTTTTATTGTCTCTTAATAGTGTGAAATTAAAAACAACTAAAGCTTGGTCATAAGTGTGACACTCATACCATGTAGATAATTGCAAAGCCATCAAATGAAAACAATTAAATAAAGAATATGATTTAATTGATTTAATACCACTGTGTAAGTTAATACCAAACTCTCCCTTGAGGTTACCATGATCTCCCTTAGACCAAAATGTTTTCTGAGAGTAAAAATAATATTGCTCATAAGCCCAAATCTGATCACTCAATTGAGTAAAAAGCAGAGGGGCTTCCACCTCCCAATCCTTTTAAGTAGGCTCATATTTATGTTTCTTCCATTCATCTTAATGTTGTCAAGAAATTCTATGTTGTTGACAATTCTTTTACAATTCATTAGGTCATTGTCTATGTATAGGTAAGTGGAGGTATCATGATTTTGTCCATTCCCTATTTTATTTACATTTTACTTTCAAAATATATTATTTTTCATAACTAACATGCTTCTTGTAGCATACCTTTGGGGCTTACTTCTTACTCTTAACATACTGTAATGTGATGAAATATGATATAATCTGCACTTAGGTGAGTGTAGGTATCACTTCTTACCTTTATCCTTTCAATATTTACTTTATGTTGCTTGATCACATGATAGTTAGATTTTCTCTTTTGGTTCTACACTTGTGTTTCAATGTTTGGGTATGACTCATGATATCCATGAGGCTATACCTTTCCATAGGAGATATTTCCCTCCTTATGTGAGGGAACATGTTCCTTTCACAATTGTTAAGGAAAGGTAATGAACTCAGAGGTATAAAATGAAACCATCTAAAATGATAATATCCAACAACATGACAAAGTTGTTAAAATGGGGACATTATGGTAATCACACATTGTACTCATTAGTTGTTCAAACATCTAAAATTATTTTCTCTTGGACCGCCAAAGTGTTATTGGCAATCATTCAAAGCTATTTGTGGAGATTCCCAAATGTATTCCACATATTAGAGATCATGAACAAACTAGATCATCAAGAATATTTCTATTCTCATAGAATATGATTAAGAAGATCATCTTAGATGGGAACTCATAAGAAAAATGGACTTAAATGAATCAGGATATAAACATAGCATAACTACTTGTACTCTTCCTCCCCTTTTTTCTTCACACAACTTTGTATTTAAATAACTTTGAAACTTGTTATTTTCCATTATGTAAAATAATGTGATAATGTTTAGAATGCCACCAAATAAAATGTAGACTAGTTGCAATCCAAACTCTACAAAGGAAATGGAGAAACAAAAATATTTAAGAATATATGGGAAGGTAATCTCCCATAAAAAATATGGGAAGGGAACCTGGGATGGGAAAATTATTTTTTGAATCCATTTGTTGATATATTTGTAACACTCACACAACCAATGATCACATACGTGAGGGTACATGATGTTCATATATTGGTGAGTTCTCTAGAATCCCACTTGGAAAGGAGGAACTTAAAGGTATTAAAGGAGGGAAAATAAATAAAAATATGTAATTGGACAAATGACAAAAAATCATAAACAAAATCGAAATGTGATCATGATACAAATAAATTAATGAATGTCATCATCTTGTTGGTGGGTATACTCACAAAGTATGTCCATTGTTTTGCACTTTATCATGCTTTTAAAGAAAGTACAATAGTCACAACATTCGTGAAAGTGGTTTAGAGGCTACATAGAAATCCAAATATTATTGTGTGTGATATAGATCCAATTTTCACTATTAAGCATGGGAATATATTGTTTTCTTGTATGGGTACTACTCAATTGGCTAAGAACTCCTTTCACCATCCCTACTTTGATGGGAAGACTGAAATTGTAAATAAATGTTAACCTTTGTTGTTCCTAACCAAGTTTAGCATACAACTCGTCCCCCTCTTATCCAAAAAAACATACAAACACCCACCTCAATTAGGATTTGTGATGAACACATGCCTTACATGTGACAATTTGAAGAAAGAGTCCTTAGAGAATTTTCAAACCCCAATTACTCTCTTAGGAACCTCTCCCTCAGACAGTTTATCAAGTTGGACTTCCAATCTTACTTCAAATACCCCCCTCCAGAACCTCAAATACCTCCACCCATGCAATGTATGGAATGTGATGAAATCTCTTAGGATATGACTATTTATGGAACTAATCACAAAGAATCAAGTATTAACCATTTCCCTAAATGAGAAGAGTGGTGTAAGTATGCAAGTTACAATTGTACCCCTCATATTGTGTGAAAGTTATTTATATTTTATTTTTTCTCTATATTTTAGTAATGTCGCTTAAGTGATGTTAGTTCTATGGTAATGCCATGGTATTGACATTACGTTAACGTCGACCTAACGTCACTTCAATGATGTTACTGAAATATGGAGAAAAAAAGGAACTAAAATATTTGTTTCTTAATTGATTTTGAATGTGAATACTTTACATTGTAATGAACCCTCCTTATGAATAACACATATGATAAACATGGATTGAAGCACTAATAAATTGATAGATCACATACGGTGCTTGTTATTAGTGGTTCTTATGGTTTATTGCATATGGCTTACATGGTTTGGATGTGGTGCATATGGTATATAACTTAGAAAATATTTCCACTCATGTAGTATGCCTTAGTTGACACCCACTAAATGGATTTGATATTAGTACAATCCTATAAATTGGAATTTTGTGGTCTTGGAAACTAGTGGCATGTCCAACAGTTTGAAACTTTGTACTCTCATGGTGTTGTTTCATTTAATATAGAACTCCTGGCATACAAATCCTTTAAACTTGAACCATTGATATGGATCCAACAACTATTGTTCAATCCCACTTATAAAGATCCAAATCACCTTTAATTTGATGCCTTTGTTGTTTAGATTGACATTTGGATGAGCTTTTGTCCCAACTCACCTTTCGTAAGTTTTTTTGCTAGTTCATATTGAGCACCTTTTGATAATAGTTTTGTGTTTGTGTTTGTAGATCATTATGCCCTCTTTAGAATCCACCATTGTAGGCTTGTTGTACTATGCTATTTTGAAAGTTCTTTGGGGAAAATTGGTTATGTTTGAGGTCATTATTCGTGTTTCTATGTTGGTTTTTACTTCAATTTATGAATATAAATATAATCAAGCTAAACCAAATATATATATGTTTCCCAATTTGGATTTGTTCATTGTGATTGATAACTTTGAACATGGGTTGACTATGATTTTTTGTTGGCCATGTTATGGCTCAATGCTAGCATATATTGTGTTTTATAATATGTGTATGGTCATTATAATTCTACTTGGACACCTAGAAATTAATAACCCACTCTAGTTCTCATTTTTATTTATTTTGAAGAAAAATTGACCTTTTCTAGTACATGAATAACGTCATAAATTTATAACTCGCCTCTTGTTTTGTTTTCTAGCATCTTTTGGGTTTTTATGTATGGACATTACATACCATGAATTGAGTTTCATATATATTGCACTCAAGGATTTAAAACCCATCATTTCCATTTGATTTAATTTTTATTAGAACTACACTTGAAAACTGTTGGTACTACACCTTGTTCTAGGTATGAATATTTCAACATGTTCATAATAATTTGAGTTACCCAAAATCCCAACCTTTTTATATCACTACCTTGTTGTATGGCAATTTAATTTTGTCTGTATATTTATAAATGTGTGGAATAATAACACTGTGGTTTGCAAAGGATGTCACTATACTTGGTTTATGTGTGATTTGGTTTCAATGGTTGTGATTTGATCTTCATTTTCACTTTCATTGATACCTGTATTTTAACATGGATATTATTCTTCATGTGCTTGTCACATGCATGTTGTATAATTTTTTACTCTTAAAATTCCTCTTATTCACTCTCATAAATGATATATGATGGATAAGCGTGGTCTCATGCTCATTTCCAATATATTGCATGATTATTTCAAGTTTGCAAGTGTCCCTTATATTATTCAAATATCATGACTCCAACTGACTACATTTTGTTGATTTATTTCCTATATTCACTATATTTTTTGCATCCTTACGAGAATTTCATCCTACTATACAGTTGCATTTGTGTATTAAAATATAAATTACATGAGCATGAATATGTCCCTACCCTAAAATGTATGCCAACATTATCCTATATTCACCTATTCTATGTAAAGAGACTTTTATGTACAATAGAAACACATAAGATTTCACCCATTGGGGGTTTCTTTAGTTTAAAATCTAGTTGTGTGTTGTTTGATATATGTTTATGAGAATTTGTCTTGAATTATTAAACCCAACATTTGGTATTAAAGCTACATGGTTGTTATGCATGGGAGATGTAGAAAAATGTAAATTGTGAAGAGTTGGTTGTGATGCATGGGAGGTATAAAAAAATGAAGATTGTGATATTTGTTATTGGTGACAAGCGATGTGTTTAGAGAAAGAGTTATGTGTGTTGACATTCCTAGAGATTACACATGTTTCTACATGCATCTAAGTAAAAGGAAAGTGAAAATTCTAGTTGGTTGAGTGTCAATTCCTCTAAATTTTCAAATCCATGCTTTGGGATACTTTGGTTATATGGAGAGAAATATAATTATTCCATTCAATATAATAATTCCATTATTAAAATTCATAATGTATTTACACAATTCATGGAATCAATAGCATAAATGAACACATGGACATCTCATCTATATATAAATGCAAAAACTTCTTTACTACGAGAAATTTTCACCAAGCTAATTGTTAAGGAGAGATATTCCATTGAATAAGATTTGTTGATTCCATATCAGATTGATCTTGAACTTTGTCGAAGTCGACATCTGAGTCATGAAGATCAAAGTTTGTATCCAATCTTTGGAATCAATGTAAGGATTGTCCAAAACAACATATGAAACATATAACACTAAGTTATCATCGATACAGCCATCATCATTGGGATGTGAGGCAATGATTGTTTGTTCAACTTCATTTCCCCATTTTAAAACTTTTTCCTCCATCTCTCTAGCTACATATTATTCTTATTGATCATAAGCATATTTGTCATGAAAAGTATACTTTATAGGTTGTCCTCTTGGATCAAATATAATAACAAATGACCAACCCAATCTACTTGATACATTTCAAAAAAATACTGCTCATATTGACTTGGAAGAACATAGGGCTCTGTATTTGGCTCATACCTATTAGTATTAATCATGGTAAATCCATTGTCATGACTATTAACCTTGCTTTCATCACCTTGCAACAACAATCAATACCACCTCACCTTAAAGAGAACCAATTTGAAGGATTTAAATTTTATATACAACATGTCTTACAAATATCCATGGTACCTCAAATCCAATGCGACTAAATGTCTATCACCCCTGTGGAAAATATTAGTAACCTGAAAAATTGCAATTATCCCATTGTCACAAGTTTTCCTCCTATCATCCAACTGTTTGGTGCAATATTTTTTGCCATTACACCACTATAGCCTTATGATGTTTCACATGCATGCTCAACATGTTATAAATGCATTATCGGGAATTGGTAACCAAATGTATAATATACTTTGGGGGGTGATAATGGGATTTGATATGTAAAAATGAAAGTGAGATATTGCTTACATTTCTATCTTTTGCACCATATTCTAGATCAATTTATTTTTAGGTCAAATATATATCATGATCCAAATAATATTTCATGACCAACTTTTCCACCCTATTCCATGATAAATTATGGTAAACTTGTTGGCATTGTTCTATCCATCTCTTCATCCAATAAATATTATTTGCAACGTATAAATGAATTGCATCCCACTCTATACTACTAAGATGGATGACAACAAAATATTTAGTTAACCAACCAAAATACTAACGAATCTACCACAAGCATGTACGAAGACATTAAATACAATACAAGATTTTTCCTTTAACTTTTCTCCATCTACCTTTCCCCATCAACACCTTCCCGTTAAGTTTGTTGGTGGAATTGGCATCCCAAAGGAGCGACACGTCAATATCACCAACTATTTGGGGTAAGTACTAACTAAAATATACAATGGACTGATATAACTTGTAGCCTTAAACCATTGAGCCTTATGTACATGATATTTCTCTGACAAATGCCTTCAATGTTTTCAAGTGCCTCTCCACCAACCACATTGACCTTGTGTGTATGGTTCCACATATTTCAATCTCTTCCACTATGTGTATGAGGTAGTATTCCTATGCATTGAAAAAGGTTGGAGGCAAATACTCTTTCATTTCACACATTAATTGGGGAATTTCTCTTTTCCAATACTTTATATCTTCTTTATGTTTTTTCTTTAGATGACAACCTCCTACAAGTGCAAATAAATTTTATGTATCAACATCAAAATATATAAGTCAAGCAAATAAAGTATTGACGATGTATACAATCAATAATTTAACTATAACTTTTTACATACCTTGTGTACTTGTCAAGATCATAAATAACATTATTTATGTTGTTGTCAAAGCTATTAGGTGGAGCTAGATGTAGAACATATTGCAATAAGGATACAACATGTATNATATATATAGATAGATATATAGATATATATATATCATAAGATAATAAAGATTGAAAAATGTCAAACCTTGATAAATGTATGTCAATCATGAGTTTTAGCCCCATTGAAATCACCTTGCTTTGTTAATATAATATTTATGTTCGAAGCAAAACCAATGGGAATTCGGTCTTCCGTACAAACTATTTTACAACAATGCTCTCTTTATTTGTTAATAACCATGGAAGATTGGTGGAATTTCCACCACCATAGCAATGAGTCAAATGTTGCATTGAGTTGGATTCCTCATTGTCACTAATAAATTTAGCAATGTTTTCCTTGTTATTCCTCCCATCTATAATTTTACACAAGAACTATGTGACATTCTTTCCAACATGCATTGTGTCAAACAAATGAGCTACTTGTAGGTGCTCATAGTCCGACAACCAACTGAATTGGGAAGAGTATCGTTTCAAACCCTATGGGTTGACCATGACGACCTTAGAGAATTACCAATGAAAGATTATTTTTTATTAATGATGGTAAGTATTAAAATCTAAAATGAAATACAAGTGGTGAAGAACCAAGTAACTACAAATAATTGCTTACCATGGATCTTCTCAAATGCCTTTTTCCATAGTTGAGGTGTCATTTTTCATGGTTTTTTCCCACTCTCTTCCCTCCCATTAAAGTATTTCTTTTTTGGTAATTCGATACCTATGGTCCTTGTGGAGAAAATGCCTAAACTCGTTGTACACCTCCTTTCCTAAACTTCTTGAATGTCTAGATATTGTTCTTCAACCACATATTGAACATGCATATTTTCCCTTTGTTTGAATCCCTGCAAGTTATGGAGTAGTGTTAATATATAGAATTTCAAAAATTATAAAAAGACAGTGAATAATAAATGACACATAGAGATATATGGGGAAATTACATACCAAAAAGATATGTGAGACCAGGTGTATCATGGATTGTCCATATAAGTATTCTATGGAGATGAAATTGTTGTTGACCTATAGGTTTGGATATGTTGTACATACTAATGTCGACCCATAATTTTAAAATTTCATCTATAAGAGGCTCAAGAATGAAAAATTTATTGTGAATGCAATAATGAAAAAATGGATTGATTATATTGTGTTGAAATTCATAAAAATAAGTACATGGAACAATTAATGCCAACATGATGTTCCCTTTTTATTGTCATCCATGGAGGAAGGTTATTGTTTATAACAAAAATTGACCAAATTGAGTTATTGGTTATGAGCTCTCCAAATGGCTTAATGTCATTGACTGCAATTAAAATTCTAACATTACGTGGTTCTTCTTTAAAAAATGGCCATCTTTCCTCGATGTCTCTAAATGCATAACCATCTCCAAGCAGTCTCATGACACCATCTTCACTTCTTTGTCGTGCATGGTGATCCATAAATTTTGCAATGTTTTTACACCTAAACAATAGTTGAAAACATGGAATTATTGGGATATGGAAAAATACTTTACAGGGAACCTTATTTGTTATATGATCAATACAATAACTACTAATTCCACATTCAGGGCACTCACGTTTTTATGCATGTTTTCCATAATATATAATATGATCATTAGGACATGCATCGATTGTGTTATACTCCATTCCTAAATCATTCAAAATGACAGACATTTCTCTGTATGTGTGAGGTAAATTATTTGACGGTGGTAGAATAGTATCACCTAACAATCTACAAATAACAAAAATAATCATGGAAAAGCTATAATTATTCGTCTATATACTACAATGATAAATAAATAACAAACAATTGCAATTACATATAGATAAATCTTGCATACCTTAACAATGATGTCACTCCCATGATACCATTCATTACCTTCAAGTTGACTAGCAACAAAAGAGTAGAGAGAACACTTGTCTTTGAGTCTTTGTATAAGTATTTCTATGCCTTATCAATAAGAGGTACACCATGAATACTGTAGATCTTGTCAGTATGTGCATTATCATCTGTGGCAATGAATGTGTCATGGATCAACCTATTTTTCCATTCATTCTCAATAATATTGTGGCCATTTTCTTCCTTTGTATCAACCTCAATGTCATGACCCTCACCATCTCTAGGATGAATTGTATGTATGGATTTCCAAGCTTTGGTGGTCTTGTCGATGTAATTATATCTGATTAGTATCGAAATATACATAAATATTGATATTATTGAAAAATGACAAAAAACTTGTTTTTGATATCTTACCAAGGGATGATATTATTTTCTACCTTCCAAGTGCCCATTCTCTAAGCAATGATTACTGGTGGCTTCCCTAACAACTCTTATTGTTTTTATCCCTTTTCAAATTCATACAATGGAAATAACATTTTCCATCACTGATTATATCTTCAACATGAATGGATTAATTATGATCATATGTTTTACCATGGTAGCTTCTATCACCGAATACATAATTGATAATTGCTTGCATAGTAGCATCTTGTTCGGATCGACTAGCGAATCAGGGGACATGGTTGTCTGACATTGTTCTCTATCTCAATAAAATGCATTATTAAACCACTAGTATAGTAATAAGAAAGATGGATAAATTATTAATCCAATCAAAAGAAATTGATTCAAGGGATAATGTCATTAGTCCATAAGAATATTTACATCTAAATAGACTTCTCCTCCCTCCAAAATCCTTCAAAAAAGTATTATTTTGTTTTTTCTAAATCATATTTTAATCTAGATGAATTGAGAAAAAAAAACCTAAATACAATCGATAGATCACTTAAGCTATGATCGCAAAAATTTTTCTTCTGATTGACGTGTTAAGGGGTACATCACTTAAGTGACTCCCCAGGGTGTCACTTAAGAGACACTCTATGATGTCACTTAAGTGACACCCTGGGGATACGCTTAAGTGATGTACCCCTTAACATGTCGCTTAAGCAACATTAACTTGGATTTTTTCGAAAAAATCCTACCTAGTTAACGTCCTTTCGACATTCAAAACTAATTTTTAACTTTAAACGTCGGTCTAAACGCCGAATTTGGACCCCAAATAGAGTAGTCGAGGAAGTTATACATTGATGGTGAGAATTGATTCTTGTATGGTTGCAAGCACTGAAGGAAAGCTACAAATGAAATCACAATTTGTTTTATTTTTACCTTGCATTGGTGGACTTGGCAATTTGATGTGTTGGTGCATTTTAATGTTCCTAATGCATTGTTATATTTAAAAAAATAATCATGGATTAGTGTGATTTTTTATGCACGTTGTGTGTTCATGTACTATTAAGTGCAGCATCAAGTTTTTAAATCTTTTTAAAATACAAACCTATATTTTATAGTAAAATGTCTAAACCTAGTTCAATGCTTCTAGAATTTACATGCATTGGTGTCTAAGATATCACAAAATATTCAAATATCTATTGATGCACCTATATAAGGAATGCATCGTGTCATTTTCTATGGATGCACACTGAAAATTGTTTGTTTCCATTTTTTAATAAAAAACAATAATGCAAAGAAAAATGCCTAAACTCATTTGATGCATTGCAGATAGTCATGGAGTGGTGCGCTTATAAGTTTGCAACACATCGTATAGAATTTTAATAAATTAAAATAAAACTCATTTTTATTATGGATTATCTATAATGACTTTCTAGGCACTTGGTTATAAATGCACCAATGGGATATACGTATAGGCACATTGATGTGATTTAGACGATTTAAGTACATTGATTAAAAAACCTCCATTAAAACCTTCATCTACCCATCTCTGCTATAAATGAACAATGAAGAAATTTTTTGGGAGGATTAGCAAAAACCTTTACTTAAAAGATGTTTTCCTTGTAATGCATGAATTCCTCTAGAGAGAGTCAACAAAGCCAAAAGAGAAATATATAGGTGGAATGTGCATGATGGAAAAATAGGCATGATAGTACTCTTGATGGATTTCTCCTTGTCCAAACTAAATTGGATTCCCTTCAAGTACCTAAGGATCCCTTTGGTCCTTATATCCCATAAGAATGAAGATTGGGTATCAACATTGCGTTAAATAAAATCTAAAATCTTGCCTTGAGGGGTACAATTGTCAAAACTGCATAGAAAGCTATTGCTAATTAAATTGGTTCTTTTTTCCTTCCCTATCAACTTATATTCATCTGTGTTTTCCTCTCTTAGAGTCCCAGAGAGAACAAATATGCCCCTCATGCTTTCAATAGTTATCCCATCTAAAGGTTGCTAAAAAATGTTGCCCCTTTTATTGGTAGGTACCTCCCTTAGTGCTTAGGTAGTGGGAAGGGCATCTCTTTGTGAGAGGACACTATTGGGATAAATCCTCCATTATCTATTTCCCTCGAAGTGTCCCCTCCCCCCCTCTTTGATTTGTCGCTTAAGGAATTTCCTCATTGGTAGAACTCTCTCCTTCCTAAGCTTTAGAATGGGTTATTGGAGTTCTAGTCATAAAATATTTTATTAGCTAACTATAGGTACAAATTCAACATTGAACCTTGATTTATCAAAGCATTATTAGAAGAAGTTATCAATACAAGAGGCCAATAGTTGGATCAGTTAATTTATTATGCTCCTTTGGAGATAAAATGGATTTAACATATTCTTAGTAATCATCCAAATAGGAGTCTGGGTAGTAGTGGTGGGAGGTTCTTTCTTTGACATTATAGAACACCATACATAACCTAATATTTTCTTGGGGTATAGGAAATGACACTAATAATAAGGAGGAGGCTTTAACAACTTTTCAAGGTATAAGGATCCCAAGGAATATCCCTATAGAAAGGGATTGGGTACTCCATGATCATTAGTTGAGCCCTTCCTAAGGGGTGTTCATCTTCCTTCCCTTCCTTATCTCACATATTCAATAGAAAATGATTTCTATGTAAACAATTTAACAAAGTAACCTTTTAACATGTTAAGCATAAGATTAACCATATTATAGATGTGTTGGATAATGGGGGGAAAAGGAAGAAGATGGTCGACTATGTATCTCACTAATTGGACAAGAGAGATCCTTATTATATCCTCTCCCATCATGTTGATAAGGATACCTAAAATTATTCTAGTCTATAGCTTGATTGGGCACTCCAATGACACTTCTCAATCTCGTCCCTCAAATTTCATGGTGCATATTCTTGTAAAAGAAGAGCTACAATTGGTTGCATAGGCATGTGGGTTGACATGACCTTTTCATGTGGGAAGTCTCCCCATCCTAGAGTTAGCACATCCAAAATTCAGCAGAGGATATCATCGATGCAAACAAAACCGCCCTTGAAGGGGTGCTCACTTAAACATTCATGGTCAATGACAATTTGCTTACTACTTCTTATAATAAATGTCTCACCCTTTCCCACACTCTCAATGGATTTACGTCTATGTCATAGGAATTCACATTGGAGTTGTTTTTCATAGGATTCTCTCCCCTCCATTTTTTTAACCCACTCCTTCTTGATCCTTATAATGCTACTTCTTTTGTCCCTCATTAACTTGGTGATAGTCCCCTATGTTTGCATCCATATGGTATTCATGGATAAGTGTTAGTGTTTCCCATCCTCCTTAGATGACTTGAGAGTTGTGCACTAATGGAGAACATACATCTTATCATAGGTGGATTATTTTCATGTTAGCTTGGGTTCCACAAACAATAAGGATAATGCCTAGAAAAGGAATATGGATATTTCCTTCATCAAAGATGATTATGCCAAACACTATTGATGTGTAAAATTTGCTAAATGCATCTCAATATTTTAAGATTAGGAAAAGAGATCCAAAGTGAGACCACCATTCTTTGCCTTCGGTTGAATGAGGTGGATGTTACCATGGTTTCTAGACTTTAGCACTTTGCAATCATCACCCATCATGTGAACTCTCATCCTCAAGCCTCAACTATAGACAACTCCTATAATTTCCGAAGTTTAAAAGGCGCTTAAGGGGGCCTCGAAGTAACCAAACATGTTGAAGCGGTGGCTCTTTTAGAATGAATTTTAAAAAATGATATTTAATTATCTATATATTTTGTTTGTATAATTCTTAAAAGATAGTTTGTTTGAAAGTGTTTAGGCATGATTCTTTTGTTGATTTTGGACCTATTTCAATTTGAATTCTTCATGGACCACAACCTAAACCTAGTGGATTTGTCTACCTAGGCATTAAATATAATATTTTTATTTACGTTTATGAGAGACATGTAAGATGCATGGGACCCTATGAAGAATAGTTTTCATTCATTCACATATTTTATGCCTTTTATCTTAAATATTTCTCCACTTGTAATTACACTAAAGGCATTAAACAATGGACACGATAGTCTCCTGATTCCTCATCGCTCCATCAAATAGCATCTGGACATGTGTCTTGGTGATTGGCGAATAGCGGTTGAACAAGTGTCTCGTAGGTTGGTTTTGATACTTGAGGGTCCGTCTTGCATGTGTTTGGGCAGTTGGACAGGTGTATTGTGTGTTTTGATAGGGGTTCTGCTAATTGTGTTTCGATGCCTACTTATTGCCTCCATTTTCTGCTGGAGGGTCCGTCCTGCACATGTTCGGGTAGTTGGACAAGTGCCTTGCATTGTTTGACAGGCGTTGTTGTTAACTAGGTTTTGATGGAGGCTTATTACCTCCGTTTGTTGCTTGAGGGTTCATCCTATGCATGTTCGATCAGTTGGACATGTGTATTGCATTTTTTGACAGGGGTTTCGTTAAGTGTGTTTCGATGACTGCTTATTACCTCTATTTGTTGCTTGAGTGTTGGTCCTGTGCATGTTTGGGCAGTTTGAAAGGTGTCTAGTATGTTTTGATAGGGGTTCTGTTAGCTGGGTTTTGAAGAAGGATTATTTCGTAACCTTCATTTTTTGCTTGTGGGTTCATCATGTGCATGTTCAGGTAGTTGGATAGGTGTCTGAGGTATTTTGACAGCAGTTCTCTTAACTGAATTTTGAAGCAGCCATATTTGGTAAACTGAGTGTGGTTTTCCCGTTTACTGCTTCATGGTTTGTTCTGCGCATGATCGAACTGATAGCCTTCAAGATTTAGGATTAACAGGCGGGGGAATGGATTTTGTATAAGTGCATTGCATTTTTTATTGGTGTTTTGAGTGTGGCCGTAAATGGTCGGTCCTGCGCACAGCTGGATTGATAGCATTATCTCCTAACAGATTTTTTTCATGCACGTTTGGTGGTCAATTTTGTTTTTTTGGTGCATGCCTAGATTGACAGCCCTATTTTTCTTATCATTGTCCTTCATTGTAGTGTTATTCCTTCTTTGATTGCACAGATGGAACATTTGTTTTTTTCTGCAAATTGGGCATACTCATTTTTTGCAAATTGGGCATATCCATTGTGAATGTTTCACGCTGAGGATTTTACGAAGATTTCACGCCAAGGGATTTTCAGCCAAGTGCCTTGTGTTTACGCTCAGGGTTTGTGTGGCCGCTCGGGTCGATGAAGAACACATTGACGATGTACCTTCATCAAAATAATGCTCTCCTTCAATGCTCCATCAATGCAAGAAGGCTAATCATTTCATTTAGACATGGGCCTCTTTCTTAATTGTGGATTATCTTATGAGGATTTGGAAGATCTTGTCAGAATCTTCAGTTCACCAAGTTTGTTGTTGCATCGCCTTTGCTTTGAAACATTTATACAAAACCTCAGGTAACTAGGATTTTCTACTGTTTGGATTTGGTTTGCTTGTACTGCTTTTGCTGGTCTTCATTTACACCAAAGGTTTTCCCAGTTGGTCAAATTCGCAGGTATTACTTCACTCTGGTTAACTGTTTTCGACATTCCTTGTGATAGCAAAACATTTTCTTTCCATTTATGTGGCTTTGAATTGAGTTTCTTTTGTAATGGGAATTTTAATCTTGAAATTTTCAATCTTAGTATTTAATTATGAGTGCGCAACTGTGATTTATACAATCTCTGTAATTATTTTAAAACAAATATACATTATCTTGCATACATTTGATAGTGGAATGATTGGTGGTGTGAATTACTATATGTTTACTGTCAAATTTATGGTTTAATTTTGAGAATTGTTTATAAATTTTGTTTTGGAATGGGTACGAGTAGTTTTGAAATGTGTTATTTAGTCTACCAGGGGCAACTCTAATTTTATGGAATATAGTTTAATCCTATAGTTGGCTTAATCTCTTCAATTGTTGTTGCAATTTTTGTTGGATTTTTTAGAACTATCCATATAATGTTGATTCTTTTGGCTACTTGGAAGTAATTCCATAAACAAATATTGGGATATCGAATAATTCAAATACAATATCCTACTAGGAAAATCCTAAGCCAATAATGCTTTTGGCTACTTGGAAGCAATTCCATACACAAATATTCAGTTGATTGAATGTAGTTCCTACACATTTTATTAGTGTACCCTCTCACTTTCTCATTTAAACAAATGTACCTTCTAAATATATATATTTGCTCACTTAAGAGTTAGCTTGGGCAGATGCACATTTTCCCAATCTGCTTTGACTGCAAATCTATCCTTCATAACTTCATTCCAAACATGTTATGTGTAATTAGGACATATGGAACTGATTAATCTTGTTAGGACATCCATGAATATCCATATTAGATATCTATTCACCCCCCTACAGCAAAGGGAAATTTGTACTCGTCTCGCACTACCTAAATATCATGCATCTCTTTCTTCAAGATATCCCTAAACGTTATTGCACTTAAAATTGTGTTCTATAACCTTGTGTGCATTGTTCATTTTCATTAGCAAACAACCGGTCTACAAAACTTGCTTCTGCATCCTCCATCCATGCAATCCATTTTCTCAATTATAGAACTGCATCAGTCATGCATCAAATTAAGTTGATATGAGATGGGGTTTTCAAGCCATATTTCTACATGTCTGGCTGTGGAAACCTTTAAAATTAAATTTCAAGATGCTTGCCATGTTTTGACTAATGAAATTAGCAACCTATTTGTAAACATTATTGCACTTAAAATTGTGTTCTATCACCTTACCGACAATGTTCATTTTCATTAGCAAACACCCGGTCTGCAAAAGTTGCTTCTGCAGCCAAAACATGCTCCATCCATGCAACTCAATTTCTTGATCATAGAATTTCATCATCTATGCATCAAAACAAGATGATATAAGATAGGACTATTAATCTATCTTTATGCATCCCTGACTGTCAATCTAGGTTTATGCATGCCTAAATATCAACATGATTTCCATGTGTTAACTAATGAAATTAGAAACATATTTTTTTGGTAAAATAGGAAAGAAACACTGATATCACAAAGTAATGTTGCATCAAAACCCAGCTAACAAACAAATCTCTTAATTTGCATTTACATTGCAAATTGTTCATATTTCATATGTTGTAAAAAAAGTTAAACTCTTCAAGTCCTAGCTACTTGCTTAGGAAGTCAACAATTTGTTGACTTCGTCCTAAATATCAGCACCATTGTCATGTTTTGACTAATGAAATTGTTGACTTCATCCTAAATATCAGCACCATTGTCATGTTTTGACTAATGAAATTAGAAGAAACCCTTGTCAAACCACTCAAGACACCTGTCCAACTGCCCGAACACGTGCAAGACGGACCCTCAAGCAACAAATAAAGGTAATAAGCAAGCATCAAAACCCAATTAACAGAACCCCTATCAAAACACACAATACACCTGTCCAACTACCCAAACACGTGCATGACGGACCCTCAAGCAGTAAACGAAGGTAATAAGCATGCTTATTTACCGGAGTGAACAAAACGCTTGTCCAAACACGTGAGACACATGTCCAACCACCATTCGCCAATCACCAAGACACGTGTCCAAATGCCATTTGATGGAGCAATGAGGAACCATGTTCCTCTGATTTTAAGTCCATTCATCTTTATAAATTTCTTCTAAATATGTTCTACGTAGTGAGAACATCTCATATAACCATGTCTAAACACACAAGACATCTGCCGTAAAATCCATTTGTTGGCTTATCAATCCAACCATGTGCAAGATGGGCCTTGAAGCCTATAAAATCGAAAATGACCCAGGTTGCCATGTTTTTACTCACTAAAAAAACATGAAAGTTGTTTTTGGGCAAATGGGAAAGCCACACTAAGTTCACAAAGTATTGCTGCATCAAAACCCAACTAACAAACAAATCTCCCAATTTGCATGCACATTGCAAATTGTTCATATTACATCTGCTCTATATATAATAATAAAAAACTCTTCAAGTCCTACCTTCTTGCTTAAGAAGTCAACAATTTGTTGACTTCAAGTCCTAAATATCAACATGCTTGCATGTTTTGACTAATGAAATTAGCAACAGTTCTTTTTTGGGTCTAATGGGGAAGCCACACTTGCTTTTCCAAATAAGGTTTCATCAAAATTCAGGTAACAAAACAATTACCAAATAAACAAGAGACATTTTCCCAAGTGCCACTCTCCATACTGTCAAGGAACCTTGGAGAATTGATCTCAATTGTTTCATCCAAATGTTTCATCCTTGTTTAACATCAATAAGAATTATAGAAATTCCATTCAAAGCATCTGATATGTCTTGGTCATGAGCAAAATAGTGCCTACCCTTATCATAATTTGCTTAGAGATTTGTCAAGCATTCTTAGTTTCGATATCAGGTTACCAAATAAGATTGCATCAAAACCCAGTTAACAAAAAAAATTCCAATCAACGTTATCCATTTGTCCCTAGGACACTTACCATACTTCTAAGGAATCTTGGAGACTTCATCTCCATTATTGCAGCCAAGTATGTCATCATTTTTTAACCTCAAATGAGGAATGTATTGTTTAAGAAGTATCTTAAACTCAATAAGTTGTCCAATAGGGCTTTGCTTCCATATGGTATGTCTCGATCATGAGAAAAACAATGCCTTTCCTTATCATAGTTTTCTTATAGATCCAAATAATGCTGCATCAAAACCCAATTAACAAAACTCCAACCAAAAAACTCAAAACATTTTCCCAAAAGTCATTTTTTGAGCTATCAATCTAGACGTGTGCAGGATGGACCATAAATCAACAAATAGTAAAACTATATTTAGTTTACCATTCTAACCTGCATAGATTTATGGAATATATGTTATTCCTATAGTAGTTGTTGACTGTGCAATTGTTCTTGCAATCTTTGTTGGACCTTTTTGGGATTATTTGGAGCAGTTGCTTGCTTTTGAAGGAACTTCCTCATTTAAAATTTGTATCTTCTAAATATTTATTAGCTTTCTAAAGAGTAGCATCCAACATTTCCACACCTTCCCACCCTGCTCTGATTTCAAGTCCATCCTTCTTTAGAATTTTCGTCCAAATATGTTCTACGTAGTAAGGACATATCATATAACCATGTCAAAACACACACGACATCTTCCCAAAGAAACACTTCTTGGATTGCGAATTTTGAATCCTGAAGGCTATCAATGAAGGGAATGTGCATGATGGACGTCCATGAGGCAAGAAATGGGAAATCCACACTCAGTTTACCAAATATGGCTGCATCAAAACCCAATTAACAGAACCCCTGCCAAAACATGCAAGACACCTGCCCCTCAAACAACAAATGGAGGTTGCAAAATAATCCTGCATCAAAACCCATTTAACAGAATCCCTATCAAACTTTGCAACAAAATAAGTATGCCCAAATTGCAAAGAAATACAAATGTTCCATCTGTGCAATCAAAGAAGGAAAAATACTTCATTAAAGGACACTGATAGGAAAGATGGGGTTGTCAATCCAGGCATGCGCAAAAAAAGGATTTAGCAGCAAACGTGCATCAGAACAAGCTTCCGTGCAGATAAGCCTATCAAGCTAACTGTGCATGGGATGGGCCTTTTAAGGACACACTCATAACACCAGCCAAAACACAAAAAACATCTTTCCAAAATCCATTTCCTGCCTTTTCATTTGTGAAGCCTATATGATTGAAAATCACCCAACTTGCATTTCACGAAAAGGCATTTTCACATCAAACCCTTCAAGCGCATCACATAATGTTTCATCCTTCTTTTATATCAACAAGATAAATGCAATTTTAAATAAATCTTACAATTAACAAGTTGTCCAAAAGGACATTCCTTCAAAAGCAACTTATATGCCTTTGACATAAATAAAACAATGACTGCACTTATCATAGTTTTCTTAGAGAATGTCCAAGTATTCTTCTTTCCAAGCTTCATGCTTTGCTAGAGTAAAGGTTAATCCTTAAGCATGTAAGATCTAAAATCCTCATAAGATAAGACACAATTAATAACGAGGGTCATGTCTAAACGAAACAACCAATGTTCTTGCATTGATGGAGCATTGAGGGATAACATTCATGTCAGTGAAGGGACATCCGTGGTGTGATCTTCATCAACCTTAATGGAAGTCAACAAACAAGCTACCTTAGAGACCCCACAAACCCTAAGCGTAAACACAATCCACTTGGAAACAAGCCCAATACTAGAAAGGCCTCCACATGAAACTTTTGCAAAACCATTGAGGTGAAACCTTCACCTTGTTTTCTTGTTACATAACTCCAAATATAACCACTCCATTTAAGTACAACCGACAATAATCTGTGTAAGGGTTTATGTCACATTCCACCTTAGCAACAAACAAATCATTACCATATAGCCAGTCTAAATGTAGGCATGCTTGAACATATACAAATCATTTAAATATCCTTATGAAAATTTAACAATCTTAAGTATTTTCATATATAAGCTATATAAGATGTTACAGCAAGCCTTCTTTTCCCTACCATATCTTTTAGGCAATGAGTTACTATGTCTATGTATTATAGATCTCAACATAGATAATGATCCTTGAGTTTCAAAGCCACAACTAGAAAAGAAAGTTTATAGAACAAAGTTTTCATTTTGTTGACCATACCTTTAATGGATGGGTCAATTGGGAAAAAAAAAATCAAAGGCATTATAAAGTACTTTTTTGGGAAGTACATTATACATCACAATGCAAATTTTTATTTGCACATATGATTTGTAGTTATTTCTTGCTATGTATAAAATTTCCTTTCTATTTGTGGATTTCAAACCCAATGACCATTGTTTATCTTCATATCTATACTATATATAGACATCTCTTTATTGTCTTTCCTTTCCCTACATTTATTTACTTTGGAATAGGTTCCATGTTTTTATGATGCAATATAATAGTGTAAATTCTTTAGGTGAGAACCATTAGTAATTTAACACACTTTACATATATATGCATCTCTTTTATCTATTCTCCCCTAGATAAAGGAAAATCAATTATCAAAGCAAAGACGTTGCAGCAAACTCGGTGAACCGAACTGTCTAACAAAATATTCGAAATCCTCATAATATAAGCCGCAATTAAGAATGAGGCCCATGTTTGAACGAAATGGCCAACCTTATTACATTGACGGAACAACAATGCATTGATGGAACATTCAGGGAGAGCATTGATGTTGATGAAGGGACATTGACAGTGTGTTCTTCATCAACCCAAATGGATGTGAACAAACAAGCTATCTAAGAGACCCCACAAACCCTAAGTGTAAACACAATCCACTTGGAAACAAGCCCAATACTAGAAATTCCTCCACGTAAAAAACTTTGCAAAATCATTAACGTGAAACCTTCACCTCCTTTCTCTATTTCCTAGCTACAAATATAGCCATCCCGTTTAAGTACAAGCAACAATAATATGTATAAGGGTTTATGTCACATTTCGCCTTAGCAACAAACAAGTCATTACCATATAGCCATCTTTTTTTTTCTTTTTTTTTTAACAAGAACGGTTATGTTGCATTAAGTGGCATTCTGGCAAGCCAGAATCAGAAAATTACAAATCTGAAGAAAGTTGGTGACCTCTAACAGTGCTGCCAACCTTCTTGTGAATGTATTGGGAGACAAATCCCATCTGCATCTAGAGCTAATTCGAGAAAATGACAAAAATTGCTTACATGAGTAAATTCTCATAAACTGTGAGCAAAGTAGAAGACAGAAGCAAAGCATTAAACCGAGTGGGATGAAATTTGCCCCTTAAAGAAAGGATCCAGCTTTTTCTGAGAACCAAAAGAAATGCTGGAGGCCGCCTCCTTTTCTCTGCGCGCTTTATTGGACTTTCGCCCTCGGGTAAGGGGTGGAGATGAGACTGAAATGTCTTCAGGTTCAGAAGTTTCCACAGAGCCGCTAGAGGGGACTGAAACAGCCAGACCTGCTGGGGCAGAGAGTTCAGGATCTGAAGCCCAAGTTTCCCTCGCTACTACTGATTCTGGGGGGGCGGGATCTGGGATGCTTTCGTCTGCCAGAGGATCTTCCTTAACTGCTGTTGCTTCTGGATCTAGGGCTTCATCTTCCTTCAGCGCATAAAAGCTGTTTTTATTTTCTAGAGTTGCCTCTACTGAATGAGTGGCCTTTGGAGCCTGGGCTGGCTCCTTTCGCCTTGGCTGCCTTCGCCGGTTAGTTACTGGCTGAAAATCACCTTCTTTGACTGGTCCCACATCCTCAGAGGCTTTGGGGCATCTTTTTGCGAAATGACCGTAAGCATGGCACCGGAGGCACTTAAAAGGTATATGTTCGTAATCCAGCTCTTGGATATGGCACCATTCCCCCAGGGAGAGTTGAATGGCTTCTGGAAGACCTTTCTCGAGGTTAACCTCAACACAAATACAAGCACAGGTAAATTGGTCCTCTTTCGGCTCCGCACTGTCCAGGAACCGCCCAAGCTTATTTCCAATGTCCTCCAGAGATCCTTTCCCCCAAAGATGTAAGGGAAGATGAGGCAGCCTAACCCAAACAGGGGCTGCAGTGATCTCAGCTCCAGGATTGAAATCAAGAGTCCAGGGGGCTAAGAACAGCCCCCTCGACCCCATGAAATAGGGTCCAGATTTGAAAATTAGATCACGGTCCTCTTTCCTCGAGAAGCTGAAGACAAAAAAACCCCTGCCTACTGCACACAGAGAAACGATTCCATGCATCAGCGGCTTCCAACGGTCTTCCATCCATGCCTCCACCGTTTTGGGGCTAGGCCATAACCTCGTAAACTTTCCAATGAGAGCGTTTTCTGCTAGAAGGAGGGCAAGATTGCAAGGCTCCTCTGGAGATAGCTCCAGAGAAGGGATCTCCTCCATCTTCTTAACAAACTTAGACGAGAGAGAAGGCTTGGCTTTAGGTCCTGCCGAACGTACTAATGTTTTGAAAGCTTCCAAAGGATCTTCTCCTATCTCATTAATCAGATCTGGGGCCATCGTAGCAGGGCGGCGACCACCAGAAGACAGGAGACAAAAGAATGCTCTAAAAAACGCCGATCCGCGGCCCTGTATGCAAAGAAGAAACTCAGCAAACCCTGATCGGCTGCTACAGACGAAGACGCGCCCCTGTAATCAAAACCAGAGCGAGGACGGCTAGGGTTTAGGCCCTAGCCGCATTGAATCCGCCTCGCTTCATTCCACCTTCAATCGCCTCATTCCACCTTCAATCACCTCGCCATCTTGAATATAACCATCTTAAGTTTTTTAAACTATTTTAAAGAAAAGTTAACAATCTTAAGTTTTTTCATATAAAAGTTATCTAAGCTCTTACAACAAGCCTTCTCTTCCTTTCCATACCTTTCATACAATAAGTTACTATGTCTATGTATTATAGTTCTCAATATAGACAATGACCCTTGGGTTTCAAAGCCATAACTAGAAAATAAAGTTTGTAGAACAAATTTTTCATTCTGTTGACCATACCTTTGATGGATGGTCATTTGGGAAAAAATTAAATAATTTCCAAGGCATTATAAAGTACTTTTTGGGGAACTACATTATACATCACAATGCAAATTTTTATTTTCACATATGATTTGTAGTTATTTCTTGCTATGTATAAACTTCTCTTTGTATTTATGGATTTCAAAGCTAATGACCATTTTCTATCTTCATATCTATACTATATATAGACATCTCTTTCATGTATTTCTTTTCCCTCCATTTATGTTCTTTACGGGGATGATTCCATATGCTTTAATGTACATTTATTTTAATCCAATGTAATTTATTGTCAATGTCTCGGCATCCATACACATCTTGGATACTATACATATGTGTTTTAGATATTTAGATATACAAGATATATTGTCAATGTTTGGCCATCACATCGTATTCTTTTTCCAATATCGTGTTCTTCCTTCAATGAGTATACAAATACTTAATTAGTATCACTAATTATAAATCAAATTCTATTTACCTTAAAGATTGAAATAGAAAAAAAATAAACAACACTTATATGTGTGAACTAATTATCCCTCACGATCTATATCATTTGCAATTTTACTTTTTTTTTGTTTTTTCATGCCCTATTTCACTCCAAAGGAAATAACATCCATCTCCTTGGAGACTATGCTAACTGAAGATTTTGTTTCACTCTTGATCCATGGCATTGTCAACCTTTTCCCACTGGTACAAGTCCTCATGTTAAACCAAGTGAACTCTCTCAACTCATCGACTATTCGTTTCTGGATTTCTATCTCAAATGCCCTTCACAAGCATGAAACATTGCTTCCAATTATATATAATAGTAGTGTAGAAGATGGGAAATTGAAAGAAGGAACTATAATCAAATTCACCCAATGTACATGTAATGTTGTACATAATGTAAGGTATGATTCATTTCCTCCATATTTTTTCCCATTTAATGGATTCTACACCCTTGATGCATCAAATGTTGTTTTCCCCCATTCCTCTCTAACATACTTCCTTTTACCAGGACTATCACATTGCTCTTGCTTGAGGTTGTCACAGTGGATGCACCGATTATTGGAGAGCCTTTGTCTTACCACTTAGCTACAGAATTTCCCTCGCAAAGTAGTTCCTCTCTTCTAGACACCAACTTGCTTGAACCCTATACCCCTTCACTCATGAACCCTACCTTGATAAATGCAAACCCTTCCCTAATCGCATCGACTATCCCATTCACATCACTTACCTATTCTAACAAAGTTTGGAGCATTCAAGGTCGAGTCATTGGAAAGACAAACATTCATGAATATAGCAATCAACGAGGCCCTGTAAAAGTGTTTGGCTTTGACCTTGTTAATTCTTCACATGATGAAATACATATCTCTGCATTCAATGAATTGGAAATTTCTTTGTACAACCAATTACGAATTGGAATGGTCTACATAGTCTCAAATGGCATAGTCAAAGCATCCAATCCAACATACAATCACTTGAAAAGCCATCACGAGATTTTCATGGGTTCCTCCTCAACCATCCAACCATGCTCAGAGGAATACCCCTTGATACCTTTACATTTCTTTCACTTTAAATCTATTCATGGCATCCAAACTATACCTGTAAATTCCATGGTTGACCTTCTTGGACTTGTAGTTTCAGTTTCACCTGCATCAACTATACAAAAAAGGGATGGTTCAAAGATTGTACGACGTACATTTGGAATCTGAGACATGTCAGGCTACAGCATTGACATAACACTTTGGGGAGAACATTTCCAAATTGAGGGAGACAAACTTGCTAGCCTTCAAGGTTTATATCCTCCTCTAGATTTAGCAATAAAAGGCAGTCGTGTTATAGAATTCAATGGGAAAACTATTGGAACTATCTCCAACACAACTATTTTTATAAACCCAAGTATTGAATAAATTGTCCTTCTCCAAACATGGTTTCATGACAATGGATTTCGTTCATCCTCGCCATCTTTGAGCCGAAAATTATGCGCCTCTCATTCTACCCTGCACAAACTCATTACCATCAATGAGATACAAACTCTCGAGACCTCAAAAAGACAATTTGGTATTCTGTTTTTGCAACCATAACAAATGTTAACATGGATGACTTTCATTTCCTTGCATGCCCTCTTTTTGTTTATGGCATACAATGCATGAAAAACATTTCCCACGAAGTTGGAAACATTTGGCATTGTGGTAAATGTGATGGGGAGTTTCTTGAATGTGACTACCGATACATACTAAAATTTGACTTGGAGGATGTGTCTGGACACATTTATGGTGTCATATCTTTTGATGATGATGCAAACCAACTCATGGTCATTTCTGCAAAAGACCTATGCCTCCTCTCAACTAAAGAAACAACCCTTGCTGAAATAACCCACAATATCTCCAACAAACAATTCATTTTCACTCTTTTACTTAGAACAAAGAAATTTTGTGGAACAGCATGCCTAAAGGTTGTAATTGTGATGGTTGAAGACATTTCATCGACAACTTCACCTAGTTCTCTTCCTTCACAAAACATGTGTTGTTGTCTTCCCTAAACATCCAATTGCACAAATGCTTTGCACTCCATACTCATGCATTCATTATCTTCTGTAATAATTCCCTCAAGTATCGAAGTTATCCTTATTTCATGCTTTAACATAGAAGCATTATTTTTTTACTCCATCAATAGTTTTCCCTTTTAGCAGTTCTAACTTGCTTTCTCATACTTCCAATGTACAAACTATCACTTAACATTTTGAACTTAAATGCTAGATGCGACCTATGCGGTCACTTTTGAATACGATACTAATTTACTATTATGTTTGTTTATAATAAGTTCCTTAGTTCTCTTCTTTCTTAGAACAACTTGTCATACTTCTGTACAAAACCTTTATTACATTTACCATAATTTTTTGTTTCAACAATGATTATTTTCCATGTCCGCTTAATTGTATTGCCTTATATACTAATTGTTTCATACATTCTTTGTCATACTAAACTTTGTTATTTTATATTTTTGTTTCTTACACTTACCAAGATAGAACTTGTGTTGGCCACTTTTCCCCACTTGCGCGACCCAGGTTCTGCGCAGCCCGCCAATCCAACAACTACCCGAGATACCGGCCCAATAGAGCAAGCCCCATCGGCAACACCTGTGAAGCAGGCACAGTCTCACTCGAGATATCTCATAGATGGGTAACCACCGGAACCATGTTTCTGCGATTTTCGGGGAAGTATAGTCCCTTGGTTCACAACCAAGGAGCTCAACGAAGATAGCAGGACGGCTGGATGGAGGAGTCGATTCTACGTGAATGAGCACAACTATATGTCATCGCGCGCGGCCTGACTTTCCTTTTTCCCTCGTAGCTGGCACAACTCGTGCGGCACAGCTGACTCGTGTCAATCAGCTCTATGACTTAAGTCATGATTCATAATAGGAATTATACAGAATGATATATATTTATACAGCATCAATTCAATAAGATATTATGTTCATCCATCTACCAATTGCAAGAAACCAACAGAAACTTAACCATATTTAACATTACCTTGAAAGCAACTATTAATCAATCACATAAACATTCACCACATAAATCATTCATTTGGACACAAGAAATAATGTGGAAACCCATCTGGGAAAAACCACCAAGGTGCTCTTCATCTGGCATGAGAAAGGATATAGCACCTTGCAATCTGCGGGATGCGGACTGATCTTGAGATATGTCTTTAAGTCCATACTCATAGTTCTCATGCTCTCTGGTTCGCTCTTCTAATCTACTCCTACTCCTAGAGGTCTGCTACCACTGCAGCTAGATCCACGGCTCAACAGCCCCTCTAATGCTACGATACTCTCCCCGATTCTACTCCTCTTTTGATCGCTATGACATTACAACATGACCGAAATCCCCTTCCCTGGATTACCGCTAGATAACAATCTACTGGGACTGAACAAAGATTAATGAAAACCTTACAAACTAACTAACCAACCTTGCTCCGCGACATCAATCAAATAAACTCAAAAGTAGAAAATAAGATTGACCAACCCTCTAACCATTGCATCCTTCCTATTTATACTAATTTACATGGCCATGCAGGGCCAACTGCATCCCGACTGTCTGTTAATCGTCACCATTAGCCGCCCCTCTGGTTACAGCTGTGGTGATCATGACTTGACACGAGGCACTATCGTCCTGACTTACAAAATTTTTCTCATAAATGCATAGCTGCAGGCTTACACTGTCTTATACGGCCATGATCTAGATCATGTATCTATCGCTTTTCGACCATTTTCCCCTTGTACGCATCTGCGCTTTCCTTTCCTTTGCCGCGCACTTCTCTGTTCTGTCTTCGCAGGCCCTGTTCATCCTTTGCGCTCTTCCTTTGCTTCTATCACACGTGCGCGCATCTTCCTTGGTTGCACGCATGAAGTTCCTTCTTATGCCCCTTTCCCGAGCCAACAACTTGTAAATTATATTTTCCCCTTAAATGTTAATGTTAA
This sequence comes from Pseudotsuga menziesii, assembly GCA_001517045.1. Classification (NCBI taxonomy): domain Eukaryota; kingdom Viridiplantae; phylum Streptophyta; class Pinopsida; order Pinales; family Pinaceae; genus Pseudotsuga; species Pseudotsuga menziesii. The sequence continues at coordinate 152,823 of LPNX010105575.1, read as the reverse complement.
CTTACATGGTTGCTTTCCAATATGCAATTACTTTACATTTCCTTTAACTCTCATGTTTTATATACATATACTTTCCAATTGATATATATACAAAATGTGTCCCTTCCACCAATGGAACCTTCTAGGTTTGTAACAAGTTTACACTTTCTTGTAGGAATAATCCCCAACCATGACAATGAACAAGCCAATGCAAGAAGAAGACTTGTATACGCACAAAACAAAAACAAAAACAACAAGAAACAATGTCTTATTTATAGAGCCTCTCATCAAGCTATGGGTATCCCTTCTTCATTTTCTTTTGCCCAACCTTCCACCACACTATCCCTTCCATCCCCCATGTTGAATCCATCCAACACCCCCCTTAACGATGCACATCAACGTTTTTGTACAAAATTGGACCAGTTATCTCACATCATTGTATGCTCGATATGCAATGAAAGGCTTACCCTAGCATTTCAACGAAAAAAATCCATGGTGCATATGCATGCTCTCGTTGTATTCTAGAAAGAAAAGGCCATCAATTTTCATTAGCAAACAATATGGACCTAGGCATATAAACGTCTGTCCTTGCTATACTTACACAAGTTGAAGAAATGCTAATTTGTCATTCAAATCCAATCCTACAAGTCACGCATGTCCGTGGTGGTTAATATAAATATTATGGTCATCCTATTTGCTTCCCCTAAGACATTTCCAATATTGACACATTCCCCCCATTTAATATCAAACCTTGACATCCTCGTTGTTCGCAAATGCAACCATACAAACAAACCATATGAACTCTTTGTTAGTCGAACACATGTTCTTGCTGCTCTTGAATACAAAATGGTGAATGATCTGTACTACAAGGATGTTTGAGTTAACCCAATTACATTATATTATTTGCCTCTTGATTCAACAAACATTTCCCCTTTTATTCGCCATGTCAATACCCATGATACACCATTTCATCAACATAGCTCGTCTTCTAATGTGCAATCACCAATTCGCTTGAACCCTATGAATTTCAATCCTCCTCCTTTATTTCAACACAAATAAATTCTAGAAATGAGGTTGAGGAAATTAGATGTTTCTTGCACATACCAGATAGCCTACTCTCGCCTTCCATTGATTCCCCCCTATAGGAATCTTCCCTATCAATGAGTAAAACACATAAGGACTTTTTTCAATGGCCTTTCCAATATTGTTTCCCATAGGAGTTACAATGCTTAAAAAACCATGCATTCATCAAGTTGAGATGCACAAATATGCACTTCACCTCATTCACTATCATGACAACAAATTTGTCCAACACCCTCGTTTTCACTACTACATATACAATCTCATTGTGTGGCATCGAAGTCATGCTACTGCTTCTGTTTTTGTCAAACGTAACCTTGAAGATACACTCCATCCCATAATACTTGAACTTGTTAATCAATTGCAATACCTACCTAATGACAGGATCGTTGAAAGGGTCATCTGGTTTGGGTCTACATTGCATGGAACACATTCGTATTGAAAAAAAGTAGAGATGAACTCACAAATATGATCAATCAACAAGGTACACCAACTTTTTTCTTCGCCCTTAGCGCAGCTGACACGAAATGGTTGGATTTGCATGCTCTAATTCCTACCCAACACCCTTCCGATTCAGATCAACACCATCAATGGAATATTCACAACATCATATCCAACCCACATATTGCATCACAATATATACACAATAGATTCAAAATATTCCTTGAAGAGGTTCTTTAAAAAGGGCTTCATATAACCGATTCTTGGTGCAGGGATTTTACTATCTCTTACTTCTTATCCTTATCTTCATTTTTGTCACTTGAAAAGTTTCTTTCTAACATATTCCTTTTTTCCCATGTAGGTAAGAATGGAAACGTAGGGGATCCACACATATTCATGGTTTCATTTGGTTGGAAGATAGACCAAATATGGACACATTGGACTGGAAAGATGTTCCTGCACTTGAAGCTGCAAAACATGATTTTGACACATATGTTACAGCCTAGAACCCCCGTGCCAATCACTTGTAGACCTCTAGGTTCCATCAACCTGCTATAAATGATCCATGCAGTCTTGAATCACCATCCATACATGCATCAAACCACTTGGTTGACTATGAATAACTTGTAAATTGTGTTCAAAGACACATAAAACGTTCAGAATCAACTTGCCTTTGTAAAAAAGGAACATCTCTTAAATGTCGTTATGGTTTCCCCTTTGACCTACAAGCTACTTCTTCCTTGTGCATTGATGCAAATGGACGTAAAACCTACAATCCTACAAGAAATGATTCCCTTCTAAATATTCACAACTCAACCATGCTTTCAATATGGAGGGATAATGTTGATTACCAACCTGTTCTTTCTAAGCATGATGTCCTCAAATACATTTCAAAGTATGCATCAAAAGTAGATCCAAAATTAGAAAGCTACCTTGCTATTCTCTCCTGAATCGCACATGCAACACCAATTGACGGGCCTGTTCTTCAACCAATTGGGCGATTTCTAGCACAAACAGTTGCAAAACGAGACATCAGTGAACAAGAGAGTTTTCATGTGCTCCAAAAACTCCCTCTTTTCCTTTGCAGTCGCTCATTATTTTCCTTGAATGTGAGCCAAAGTGTTTTCCGTCGTGTTTTTAATGGCACAAATAACACCCCTCCAACCCCCCCTTCATTTTTGCATATATGCAAAGACCTCCTTCCCTTGAACATCTAACCCTTCTTGAAGCTACTCGTTCTTGGTCTTTCTCACCTTGTAGGAAAAAACCTCCATGGAAACCAAACTCGCGTCGCAAGATTGTTCGAGTATTTCCACAATTCACTTCCATTCCTACCTTTGATTCTTCATCTTTTGAATTGCTTTGTTGGATAGAACTCCTTCTATACAAACCTTTTTGTGCCCTACCCGATGATATTGGAACCACAAGTTTTGAAATTACTTCTCATTGGAATCATATTAAAGATGTTAGGATATTTAGACACTTAGGAGTTAGTTAAGATCAACTTGTGTAATATATCCGTTAGGTAAAAGTGTGTTTCTTTAGTATGCATTAGTATGCATTTGTAAATATTCTAATCCGACGGTCACGATATGTTCTAGACATAGAGTGATCCGACGGTTCAACTTCTCTTAAATCATACCTACCATTGATCCGTGGCTTAACACCCGATTGGTGTATGATCTTTATTTAAAGAGCATAGAGGGTCATTGGCTAGTTGATCGATTATGAGAAGCTCATGTAACTTTCTTTCTTTTGCATAATAAATTGCTCCAAGTAGCTATTTGGCTGGGGCCGTGGACTATTTCCCTCTCGAGGGTTTTAACCACATGATAAACATCGGTGTGTTGATCTGTGATCTATTTATGTGAAGCGGTATCTGAAGGTGTTCGGTCTTTTGGGAGTACTCTATGTACCCGAACATGGTATCAGAGCTTTTATGAAGAGCCGCTTTCAGTTTTGATCAAGATCTAGAACCGATGTTGCCGAAACTTTGAAAGGGTTTTTGGTTCTGGATTTTTTGTGCATTTTTTGCCTATGGGAGCTATTCCATTGCATTCGGACCGCCGTTTCCATTTGGAAACAGTTTTCGTTTCACCGAAAACCGTTTTCGTTTGCTTCAGAAACACCCATTTCGATAAATCTGAAGGTATAATGTTACAGTGACTGATTTGTTTTTTTTTTAATCTCTCATATTTTATTAGTTTATTATTACATATTTTATATTTTAGTCTCAGACTGTTATTTTCCTTGACTGCGTATGCTCTTTGTCGTGCACCTTGCGCGACCGCGGCGAATCAGAAACAGTAAGGGAAAGTTTTTGTTCTTGTCTTCTTGGCTACGTATGCTCTTTGTCGTGCATCTTCTGTGATCACGGCAAATCAGAAACAGCGAGAAAACTTGAAAATGTAGACTTTTTGGGTAAGCTAACCTAGATCTAACCCCATTGTGTGGAAAAAGTTTTTTTTGTTTTTGGTTTTCGTTTTTTTTGTGATTTGCAAGAAAAGAAAGCAAGCACGGAAAACGAGAGAGAAGAGTAAAAAAAAAGCCCCCTTCCTCTTTCCATACTTTTACGTACATTTTAAACTTAGCTCACTTGGTCCAAAGTTGTTTTACACATTGATAAGTCTTGAGTTCAAGTCTTATCAAGCTACTTTTTAGTGCATGCAATTTATATTTTCAAGTTACTTTATTGTAAAAGTGCATCTCACATAAATAAAATAAAATAAAAGTGAGTCACTTAAGTTTTTAATTTATTGCCGCACTATTTAAAAGTCACATTATTGTAAAAGTGAACATCACTTATTCTATAAAAGTGATTCACTTCAAAGAAACTTTATTGTAAAAGTGATTGTCAAAGGTTGATCTTGGGAAGAGGGGGCTTCTTTTTTTTAGTTGGTCAAGTTAATATCTGCCACGTCACTATTGGGACATCTTCAACATTTTCTTTGATCAAGCATAACTTCATCATCCGGAATCCATTTTAAGTGCTGTTTTTTTAAAACTGCATATTTTTTCGAGCTCTTTGCATTCAGATAGTTAGTTTCTGTTCTTTCAGCCATTATTTTACAGTATGGTCGCTCCTTGTGATATTATACTTACAAGTTCTAACTATTTCTCATGGAAATCTCGTATGGAGGATGTTCTGCGAAGTAGGGGACTTTTCAGGATAACCTCAAGGAAAGAAACAGAACCCACTGATGATGATAAGAAAATTAAATGGGCAAATAGATGTGATGAAGCTCGTGGATTAATTGGGATGTCAATCTCTACTGATTTAAAATTCCACATATCTAGCATTAATGAACCTGATAAAGCTTGGGAAAAGTTGGAATCTGTGTTTGGTAAACACAATGAAATTCGAGGTCATCAACTTGAGAATGAGTTGCTTTCCTTGAATCCAAACGATTTTTCATGCATTTAAGACTATTTATCTAAGTATAAAACTCTTAGACTCTTATNTGTTGGTGATGATAGATCTCTAAGTGTTGTAGGATCTGGAACAGTTCCAGTAGAAAATGGTCATTTCAGTGATTTACTATGTGTTCCAAAAATTTCCTGCAATTTATTATCAGTCTATCAAATTACTCATTTAGATGAAGGTAAAATGATGATGTTTACACCTCACCAAGTTGTAATCAAGGATTTTAAAAATCATNGCAAGATTAAGAAAGATGACAAACAATGTATTTATCATATTCTTTCCAAACTTGGACCTGCATATTCTATTTTTGTATCTACATTCTACTCCATGAAAGAATCATTGACTG